>OZ010584.1:87475020-87505020 GCA_963932145.1 Acanthosepion lycidas
ACTTTGATTTTCAAAAATTTAAAGGAAGTGTCAATCGTTAACTACTGTCTTCCTGGTTACTCTTCTATTGTTCTCGTTCCTTAATGATGTTTCTGTTTTCTAATTCTTTCAAGCCCCTTATGTCTTAGTGGTTTTACTACCTTGCATGGGGTGAATTAGCTTTATATATATATATATATATATATAAAATGCATGTTTCATTAAAAATGCCCCCTTAAGGAACTGTCTTTCTGATCAATCCGAATTCATAAATAATTACATCGGTCACACGACTATATGCCTATCCAGACGCCTTACGTTATGCCTATCTAACCACAGCTCTATCAGAACACATTTAGACACACACAGACTTACCAAACTCCATCCGAAATATACTATTAGAAAATACAAAACATAATAACTTCATCCACCTATAAAAAAAAGAAGAAGGGTTAATTATAAAAAAGAAAAAGCCAACACTTAATAAACTACGAACACAATGTATTTGGAAAATAAAACATTAATTCAAAGCTAAAAACATACACACAACGCACACACTCAAAATGAATAAATAAAATCTTCCTTGATAATGGCTAAAAGTATAGCCGAAAGCGCTCGGAATTATAGAACATTTGGACAGTTTCTACACACTGTGTCCAAAAAAAGAAAACACTTGTTCGAACACAAGAAAAATTAAATAAAAAGCTTCATCGTAGTAGCTTGCCTATTGTTTTAAATGAAACATGCATAAATGAAGGATTTCTGCATAAATACACCTATATATATGTGTGTGTGTGTGTGATAAGATGCACAAATAGGAAACTTTTATTAATCTAACATGTTTCACTTTTATTAAAGCTTCATCAGAGAATAATAAGATAAACGTTTCCTATTCGTTTCGTATCATTCTGTCGGATTCCGATCCATATTTGATCCCAATACACACACGCACATTATATATATATATATATATATATATATATATATATATATATATATATATATATATATATATAGTTGCCAGTCTGTATGTATGCAATTATATAAACCTGTCATAAAAAAAAAAGAAGAAAAAAGGACGCTCACTCAAACGCTGCGGCGGAGGCGCCTCCTTAGTTTCATTGGGGAAAGAGAATTGGTAGATGCCAACGCCTATGTGACAGTGATGGAGAAGGACTGGACAACCTTGACCCACATGTATGAATATAGGCACCCCACGTTAAATCGACCACGTGTCATACCTTACCTCTGTGGGTTGGGGTAAACTAAAAAACACGCTCACTCGAACGGGAAATGACACTTGGCCGAATTTAAAATGAGAATCCCACGCGTACGTGGGATTGGAGAAAAAAAAGTTCGCTCACCTCCCTCGACACTTCTCCAGTGGCACGCCTCAGGTATCAAGGACTTGACCCTGAACTTCTCCAATCTAGTGCATTTGGTGAGGTGCTGTCTGGGAGGGGACAGTCACTGGAGTTGAACATTTAAAGAGTCAAATAAATGCGGTTTTTGTGTTTATTTTTACGTCTACCTCGTCCAAAATTTGACACAAAGTCGAATATACAGTCGAGATCCGCGCGTACGTGGACCAGGGGTAATAAAACTGTGCAAGTATCTTCGGTGTCGGGTAGTGACCTCGGCTTCCTCCAAAAGGACGGGTAATGCCTTGGGGGACTTCCTCACCGGAACGCAAGCTCATTAATAAAGACAGCAAAAATATATGCGGTTCCATCATTTACTGAAAATTACTCAAAATAAAAAAAAAAAAAAAAAAAAAAAGGAAAAAAATCTAATTCATCCAATAATAGAATAAAAAATATCAATAATTAGCGAATTAGGAGGCACGGTGGAGTAATGGATAGTGGCTCGGATTGAGGAATCGGAGAGCCGAGTTCGAATTCCATTCACTTACGTGCTCTCTTCTCCACCCAGCAAGACAGACCAGGTTCTATAGCTTGGATGGCAACTGGTCTACCGCAGAAGGAAATGGCAACCTCCTGCGTGAAAAAAAAATCTGCCTCAAGTATCGAAAGATACATGATCCCCTAAGCGTGTATCATGCTGACTGACTATTTCTCACTGCCGATTCCAGTAGCCGGTGTTCGAGCCCAGATAATAGTTCTGATCTTCAAAACAAGCATATCTTTCCCACTTGATATACTTATTTGGCACAGGAGTTTGTTCCTGTTGGGGTAGTTGAAAATAATATTAACTCAGGCCCTAGGGGTTCATCCTCCCTAGACAGTACATCTCTGTCGGCAGGGGACTGATCATTATCCGTCACCAAAAAGGGGAAGTCACGAAGTTACTTGAGCAATTTTTCTACGATATTACCGGTCCAAAAAAAAAAAAAAAAACTCGATAGCGACATGGACGCACTGATTCACATTTGATAGGTTGTCGCAATAAAATTTTCTGATTTCCTTTTATCTATTATTAAACTAAGTAAAATCTAGTGACTATCTTATGGCACAATAAGTTAGAATTCAATTAAGTCGAAAGTCAATTATCAGATGACTGGCAAAGCAGCAAATTATTTCCTTTGAACGATTAACGTGGCAATAAAGAATTAAGAAATAAAATGAACTGCGAGATTTTTAAAAAAATGACTTCTTGCTTCGCAATCGTAAGCCAGTCTCTCAGTTGATCTTCGTTTCATGCCTGCAGTGAGCGTTTATCGTAGCGCGATAGTTAACAAACTTGACTCGCAGACCAATTCGTTAGTCTAGTGAGCTCGATCCACACTGGGTGCCCTAACACTTGTGGCATATCCCTCATTCAGTAACGGAAATAATTCCGCATTTCCTGTCCGAATCGAACGCAGATTTTGTAATAAGCAAATAAGTTGGAACTTTTGCCGAAAATCAAATATTAGGGGCCTCAATTACAACTGCAGACAATTTAAATGGATCAAATTCACAAATCCTTGGTAAAAGTAAAGTATGGAGCATTATTCTTCTTTTATATAACGTGTCTCTTCAGGATATCGGTGATCATGCCTCTCCACAGCTTCCTGTACTTCCTAGTTCTAAGCAACGTTTATCCTCTTACCCAACGTTTACCCCTCCCAGTCCCTGTTTTGCTATCTATTTACATAAACTCGTAATTTGCCGTTTCGTTTTTGTTCGTCTTGTGAGTATCAAATTCTCCAAGCCCTCTTTCCTCATTATGAGTCTCAGAAAATCTCTTCATCTATAAAGATTCACTGCCATATATGAGATTAGATATTACATAGCATTTCTGAAATTTTAAGAACAGTAACGGCAAAGAAATTGCTACGAACCACAATATCTTAAAAATTCTTGAATTGAGAAAATCAATTTTATTTCTCCAAAATACCGTGGAATTAGCGTCAAAGTGAGAGGTTCCATGACTTGAGGCTTTGAAGTTCCACAGAGTTTGTGATTTGAAGAACTCACTTTTCGGCTTGAAATAGAATTTCGCACCAAGTCGGTCTTTTAGCCGGAATTGAACTTATAGCTTGAGTTAGAGTTCTATGGAGTGAATTGAGGAATTCAAAGTTATTTCTTCAAAATACCATGAAAAAAATCCAAAGAGCAAAGCTTTAAAGCAAAGGAGAGAGAAGAAACACGAGGGGGTGCACAAGTTAAGAGACAAGCAGATGCTGCAAGACAGATAAGATCAAGAGCATCTGAAACACCGAAGCAAATTATGCAATAAAGAAACGGTAAAGAGCTGCAGATGACAGTGAAATTTCATTCAAAGAGAGAAGCAGATACAGCAAGGAAGAGAAAATCAAGAGCTGCAGAGGATGACAGTCAGACTTTATGAAAGAGAAAAACATGCTGAAAACCATAAAAGAGCAAGATCTTTGGAAACACCTCATGAAAGACATGCCAGACAGGTTAGTGATAATCAAAATTATAATAAAATTAGTGCAGCTTCTTTTTTTTTTTAGTCTGTCCAAGCTGGCTTTTCAACACAACTGCGACAGTGACTATTCAAATCATCCAAAGATATTTATTGGATTAATGATCATTCAGCGTAATCATTGAAATGCTCTCAGATTCAAAGATGAACCAGATGGAATGTGCTGTAAGAAAAGAAAAATTCAGCTGGAATATCTACCAATATCTCCAGAGCCATTGCTGTCACTTCTGGATGGGAACTCAACTGAATCAAAACACGTCATCCTGCACATCAGATGCTACAAAAATTGTTTTGCAATGACCTGATTTGGAACCAAAGATGCTACCTTGCCAGGATGGAAAACAAATTGCGGAATTCAGAACAGGAACTAGCAAACTTTTAAGCTATTGTATAATAAAGGAGAAATTGATTAAAGAAATGGAAAAAATATGTAACGTGTTTCATCCTTCAGACTAAATTTTTTTATTGAAATTATATATATATGATTTTTTTCCAAGCGTAGCTTAGATGTGGCACAAGGCCGAAAGTAGGAGGCACCCAGTGATGATCAGACTCACTACTCAATAGTAATTGTTGTGGCGATACAAGCTTGCTAACCATTACACCACCTCCAAGTGCCCCATATATATATATATATATATATATATATATATATATATATATATAGCTTGTCTTGCTAGATCGATTACGACTGAGTAGTGAGTTCAGCCTCACTGGGTGCCCCATACTTTTGGCCTTGTGCCACATCTAAGCTACGCTTGGAAAATCTCTCTCTTATATTTATATATATATATATATATATATATATATTATATTAGACAAGGCTGGTGCAAGTGTATCGTGCCCCCTCGTCTATTATATGCCCCCACCACTGACATCTCAATTTTCATAAGGTAGGATTCATATAAAATAGAAATTTTATTGTAACCAAATTATGTACATTAATAAATCATATTCAATATAGGTAAACAATTCAACTAGAAAAATTGAAAATGAATACAATGTATCTAAATACAAATTAGAGACATGTCATAATAGATTATTCCATCTTAAATTAATCAAAAATGTTTTGCAGCAATTTTTGCATCAACTAGAGATTTTTTCTTGTTAAAAAATTTAATAAATTAGTGAATTTTATGTAGTGTTTTTTTCGTGACTTAACCTGAGCAAAAGGAATTTACGGATTTGGACAAAAAAAAAAAAAAAAAAAAAAAAAAAAAAAAATAGAAAACGTCAGAATGAAATCAAAATCCGCGAAAAACTTTTTCATCCTTTAACAGCCAGTTGTGCTTAATTTAATTTGTATATAAATGTAGATAAAAAAGAAAATGTTGATAAGATAGCGAGGATCACAAAGCACTGTCAGGGGCACCCAGTCAGAGGAGAGGTTGGGGTAGTGCGCACTGGCCCTGTATGTAGAGACCAGGAACAAAATTATAAACAAATCTCGGTTAAAATTAAACAGGAATGCTGAAGACGCAGCGTTGCGCTTATATGCGAGAAAGCAAATGAAAAAAAAAATTTGGGGGGGGGGGACCTCGCTGTGAATTAAGCTAACCGAACAGAGCGTTATAACCACCGTGAGTTCGATTCTCACTGGATGACCTACATTTAGAGACAGGTGTCGAATTAAGCTAAGCTCCACCTTAATAGCTAGGCATTTCAAACTAGTTCTAGAAGTCAATGCTGGAACCCATGTGAAAATAAACCGGGGTAAATACCTTAGGGTCCCAGCTACGGGCAAAGAGTGAACCCCCTCCCTAAACACAACACCATGAAAGTATAAAAAAAAAAAAAAAAAATACCAGCAATAGGTTTTTTATATGAAAATACCAACAATGCATATTTATAGTAAAATGACCAAAAATACATTTTCTGTAAGTGAATGCATACAATCACGTTCAAAATATATTAATTTGAATCAATAAAATTATTTTCAAAATATTTAGATTTCAGAATTAAATAACCCATAGAGATGTTGATATGCCGCTAAACAAACTCATCCAACCAAAACCTACGTCCTGAAGCGACATGGCATTTTAAAAGTATGGGACAGAGATTGTATATGATATGCTGTTTTACTGATTTAACTGGGATTTAAGTATTATATTGACTGTTAATTGCATTCATTTAATATCAAGTGTTGCGGTTGGCCTAGTTGGATATCCATATATTCTAGAACAGTGATTCTTAAACAGGAGGCACTTGACTCCCACGGGAGGAATTTCAAGTCTGAAGAGAGGAAATAGGCATTAAATCAAATGGAAGTTTTATGATCCACTGAAATAAGTTTTTTTTTCATTTGCTTGTAACTGATAAAGCAATCTGGTTTCATAAGTTGTTAGAATAATTACCGCTGAAAAAAAATCTAATGGTGGAAAAAAACAAAAAAAAAAAACTGACAAATTCAAAATGGCGGAGGGATTGAGAAAACCTGTAATTGCAAGGAGAGGAATGCGAGACCTGGCACTTAAAGAACTCCTTTTTTTTTGTTTTGTTTTTTAATCATTTTACCCCAAGAAAGGGAATAAAGCCACTAAAACGAAAGAGGTTACCGAGTTTGAGAGAATATGAGAAAAATATTATCAAGGAGAGAGAACAACAAAAGAACAGAATTAAGAAGATAGAAGATAACGGTTGACATTGCTTTTAACTTTTTCCAGAACAAGGTTGACTGGACAGGAAGAGAGTTCCACAAGCGAGAAGTGAAACTCTTTAGCACAGAACTTACTGTTACATCTAGCCATTTCAACTGTAAAATGATGAGACCTTGCTGCCAATCTAGTACCGTGCTTAAATTAAAAAAATCTAGGTACCAGAGAGGATCATCGTCAGAACGATTACCGTGAAAATATTTATAGAAAAGGCAGAGGGAAGCTACGTTACGACGGTGGGAAAATGACTGAAGCCAAGATGCCAGGTCAAGAAAAATAATATTGCAAATTCTCCCTTGTATTTTATCAAGAATCTCTAAATACATAGCAGAAGCACAAGATGTGGCAGCAATATTCAATGCATGGACAAATGGTAGATTTATAAATATGTAAATATGGATTCTGGCGAGAAAAAATTGTCTAGTACAACATAGTGAAATAACTTTACTTAGCAGCAGATCTAGCAGTTGATTTAATATAATCTTTTCACTTCATGTCAGCCGAAAACGTTAACCTGAGAAGGCGTAATGAGTCAAAAAAGAGAGAAAATCTTCTAAGAACCACAAGAGATAGAAAGTTGTGGAGAACCATGATCGCCTATGTCCTGAAGGGACGCGGCACATAAATGGCTTATTTTACTTAATCAACTGTTTCATTCAAGTCGTTGTTTATCTTCATGTCCGTAAGCCTGGTAAACGGTAGTCAAGTCTATTATTCTTTTGTCGAAGGTCAAGAGAAATACAACAATTTTCTTTTAAAATTCGATTAAACTTTTACTTGGTATCTGTACAATTGGCAAAATAACGTCTGATTTTCAACATTCAAGATTCCTCTGACTTTTGTCTAGTTAGCTTTTTCGGTTTTCCCTCTTTTGAATAAGGATCATTTTCATCTGATTTTTATCAGAGAAAACATTGGCAGCCATTGTTTTTTTTTTCTTATTTTTGATTCCTATTTACTTTCATTTTATTTTATCTTTTAGTTGTGTTTTTATAGCAACTTGGGCCGTGGATACCTCGGGGTAGAATAATGGTTAGTGAGCTAGTCTAGTTGATCTTTTTAACTGATTAGTGAGCTCAATCCGCACTGAGTCCCCTGTAAATGTGACCTTGTACTAAATTAAGCTTAGTATATAAGAACTTTACTCAGGCTATCGATCTACAGCAGTTTGTAGACATCGTAGGTTGGAAATAAACGATATGTTCTCTGTGAGATTTAAACTTATTTTCCCAGATTGGACGTACGTAGCTGTCTGTACACCGCCGTAGATTGATAGCCTGTGTAAAAATGCAATAAAAAGCAGCTGAAAAGTTAAGTTTGTAAATATTAGGCGAAAATAAATAATCATGATTGCCAATGTAGCGTCTATTAAAAATAAAATAGTAATATTACTTGTGTAAAAACAAATATGGCGCCGAGAAAGAACTTAGAATGTAGTATGTGTTTACAGGTTAGATTTGATCTTCATTAGTTCGCGTAACTACGATGGTCAGGGCAGCTTATGCCTTTAGTCCGTCTTCTTTTAGGTCGGAGTGTCAAGAGTTCGAATGTCACCAAGAGATTATCCTCCATTTTCGATCTGCGTTGTCTAATCATTACGAGAGATTGATGGCCTGAGTAAAGTTGCAATGAAATAAGATGCAAGTAAATGCTAGTAAAAAGGAACAATGATGGCTTTCCGATTTACTTTAAATCTAAAATTGTTGAATTATTAATACAACACCTGAAAAATCTCCAACCTTTTCATTAGGTAATTTATCCAAGAATCTCTTCCACCAGTTCTTCAGTTGGTCATCGGTAAGACCAAGAAAAACATCGTATTTTCAACTTTTGGGAGTTGCATCTATTTTATGGAATTTTAGAAAGCAACAAATCTCTGAACATTTGGCCATGGTTCCTTTATTCGTAAGTCTGATTAATCATTCTTTTAAGTTGATCAATGATTCCTTCATTATCGGACCTGCCTAATGGCTCTCCTCACAAGCCTAACTACGGATACACACACATACACACACACATGTCGGCTAAGTGGTTCCGTTACGCCTAGATTTAGTCAACTTTTCGGACAGTTTTTGTGCTATTGTCACCAAATTTAAATTCATGAAAAAATGAATATGTTATCCTTTTTTGCTTTCTTATCATATTTGACTGTTTTTTTAATCATTTCACCTCAAACAAGGAATAAAGCCACAAGACGAAAGTGGTTACTGAGTGTGAGACTGTATGAGATAAAAAAAAAAACATTACTAAGAGAGAAATAAAAGAACAGGAATTAAGACAACAAAAAATTGATATCGCATTTAAATATTTCAAGATCAAAGTTGATTAGAAAGCAAGAATCAGGAAGAGAGTTTGTTCCTTTATGTACAAGCGAGAAGAGAAGAAACTGTTAAAAATGCATATTTTTCAATGCCTATCCTTTCAAACTATAGATAATCATAGCTCCATTTTTTTAAAAAATATCTGCGTACTATCGGCGTGGAAGATTATATATATATATATATATATATATATATATATATATATATATATATATATATAATGTGTGTGTGTTTTATTAGGCAGTATATTTATTTATTTATTTATTTATCCATTTTCGTCTCTTGGCCTGAATATTCAAGAAATCTTAAGACACGTCGGATCTAACGACGGTTTCCCTCTGCCCAGAAAGACGCAGATTCGAATCTTGTCGGGAGAGCGCATAATTTTCTTTAATAAGATTTCTCGAATATTCAGGCCGGTAGACGAAAATAAATAAATAAATAAATATACTGTTTAATAAATAAATAGAGCATCTATTCAAACATGAGTATCTACTAAACATATGATAAAATATAGTTTTAAGGTATGCTATATTTATTGGTTAAAACGCTCAGTATCAAGGGCAGGGCGTATGTAAATATAAAAGTGGACATTAAAGTCAACACCCAGAAGCAACAGTCTGTTCCCTGACGATTGCGTTTAAACATGAAACAGACTGTCACTCAGACGAGAATTGACTCAAATTCGCAACTGTAGCGATGCGAAGATCCTCACTGGGTGCTCCACACTCTCGGCCGTGTGCCACATCTAAGCTACCCTTAGAAAATCATTGTAGCGATGCGAAGAAACAGTTTTGAAACTTCGCGGAAGTCAGGGAAATCGGTGGGTAGTTGTACACAAGACAGCCGGCATTTCCTTGTCGTGTGTGTGTGTGTCACGGTGAGGGGAGCGGTGAAAAAATCCGACTTAATATTTCAATGTTAGTCGTAAGGGAGGGAGGAAATAAAACTGGAGGGAGGGAGAGGGAGAGAGAGAGAGAGAGGAGAGAGAGAGAGAAAAAAAAAACTGTCATATTTTCCAACGTTGCTTTTTTATTGTTGAGTTATAATAAATCACATAACCAAAGGCTAAAGCTAAGGAAGCGTATAACAAAGTATCAAAAATTAAATCTAAACATTTCTTATCCAAAAATAAAAACAATTTACTTACTCATTACGAAATAACGATGCGCAATCTTTATTCATCATTAAGACGAATATCCTCTTTTGCGACATATTAGCGCCTTTGTGCCATTTACAAGTCTGGTCGGGAGTCATAATTCTCCTTTGGTAGATTTTCGATATGATAAGCCTCAAGCAATTTGCATGAACACAACAGTTGTGACTATTAAATTTTCCACAATCGTCAGAATATATGCAAAATGTTGTAGATAGCATAATGTCTGAAATGGTTCAACATGTGTTTCAAAATATTGAAGCATGGGGTCTGATTTTTATCTTGATTGAATATTGTGTTATTTCTATGGACGTTTTCCATTGTTGCCTTCAATTGGTCAAATTGGGACCAGAACTTGTTTGAATCAATTATTTGTTCTCTGAAGGGAGCTAATAGCAGAAGACTTTTTTTTTTTCCAATTTTACCAGATCCATAGCATAACATTTAGGGGATGACCAGCACATCGTTCAGTTCGTAGTGGTTCATTCTACCTGTTTCATGATGTCATATTTTTTTAAGTTATTCATTATCTGTTTGCCTGTCACAATTTGTTTAAAGACATTTGCTTAACTGGAAGAAGATTAGAAAATTTTCCCAATTCCACCCAGCACGACAATTACAAAAAAAAAAAACGAGAAAAAACGATGCACAAGATTTGTTATCGATTAAAACCTGCTTCTTTTGGGATTAAAACCTGCTTCTTTTGGGATTTTGCGATTTACTCTTGCAGATAATTTTTTACGAGCAATATGGCTTTTCGATTGTATGAAAACAATATATGGTTGTCGGCAAAAGAAAGAACCTAACACGTGAATTACAAATTGAAGATACCCAAATCAATACATATAAAATTTAAATATCAAGGAAATGTTTTAACAGAGAACAGAAAATACAACACCGAAATCAGAAAGCGCATCTGGATAAAGAAAGATGCCTTCCAAAGGTTAAGCAGAGTATTAAGAAACAGGAAAATTGTTAGAAACAAAGAAAGGAGTACTGAATTTTTATGTAATATCGTATACGGCAGTGGATGATAGGCCATTTCTTTACAGATGAAGCAGAGACTCGAGGCAATAGAAATGTGGTTCTTCAAAAGGATGCTGAGAATATCATAGGCTGAACATGTGAGCAAGGATGAAGTTTTAGAGAAAATGGAAACAAAAGGGACACTTATACTTAACATCAGAAAGAGATAGTTGGAATTTCTAGGGCACATAATGAGGAAAGAGGGCTTAGAAAGTTTGACACTAACGGGACATATTAAAGGCAAGAGGGACAGACGAAAACAGTGCATAACCTACCTAACAAGGTTATGTAAATGGTTAGCAGAAGAGGGATTAGGTATCAAAAAGAGAAAAATTACTAAGAGCTACAAAGGACAGGAAATTGTGGAGAGCCACGCTTGCCACGCCTTAAAGAATATACACTGACTAAAGCAAAGAAATCTAAAAGTGACCAGGATCAGTTATTTTTATGCTCTATTCATTTATTTGGAAATTGTCCACTCAGTCAATTCCAAACAATTGTAGCATTATGACAAGGAGAGTAGTCTTATTGAAACACAAAAGTATTCATTATCTCATTTGTAACCAAGCGGGGTTGAAGGAATTGCTCAAACATGTCAAGATAAATCAGTCCAATAACTGAATCTACAACAGAAACAAACGATCTATAATTTCGTATTTTGTCAAATCCATCCAGACATTGGCCTTAAGTGAGATCATTTCATAATGTTAGACACTTATTCAGATGTTCGCTTGTCCAAATACGATACTTGAGACGATTAACTTTTCCAAAGTATATATATGGAATATTACAGATGACAATGTTTCAAAATGCGTTAGCTTTCAAATGTTACAGAATTATTTGAGCTCTGAAGGGATGCTGAAAAAAGTAATGTCAAACTCCACTTTTGATAATTAAATAAATATTACTTTTCTTCAGTCCTATAATATTTTCTTAATAGTTTCCCCTGTGTCCCCTTATAAAAAAGGGGACTGCATATCATCAGGTTTTCTAAATCGATGTTGAAGATAGAAACTTCACAAGAAAAATGCGAGAAATTATCCCTTAAATGTCAGGATAAAAAAAAAAGTTGCATATTAGTCTATAGGTACTTCCGGTTTATAAAAAGTCTACAGCAATTTCTGTGCAAATGATGGATGACCATTGTGTCTTTTTCTCTATCACTGGATTTCGGAATTCGACCTTGGGTAAAAATTAGGATCTCGGATATTGATTTTCAAAGTAAAGATTGGTGGGACAATCTTCCTACCCACTGCTTAGCCTTGCCTTGGATTAAGCTTAATAAGTTTCTCTCTACAGGTTGCAATGGGCAAATTGTCGCCATTTTATATTTTTAATTTTGAGGATGCGCGTTTGTTTTTGATTTTGTCAACTGCTGATTGTAGTAGGATCAGTTGGGCACCGTCTGTAAGAAAAAACAAAAAAACAAAACAAAATACCATGATGCAGTTCACTCGGTCATAAATTTGGAAACGGCATGCTGTACTGCTTGGCATTCGGGCGGGAAGCTCCAATACGAGTTTTGGGGTGTCAATTCGAGGACAGTGCAGAAAATTCGGAAAGAGTCTAATGGTGATTATAAAGGTGTTTGGAGTGATCACTAGTGAATGGCGACATTATTCCTTTATTCATCTTCCCATAGGGCCTCAGGCTTAATATGGAGGCTTACATCAAGTACTTTGAGGAGGTAGTGCTACCCTTGGTCAAGAGGGTGGCTGTTGGAAGACCCTATATCTGCCACACAAGCAGGAGAACACAGTCCCGGCTGTCAGACAATTTCTGCGACCACATCAAATCTGGCCACCTAACTCCCAAGACTGTAACCCCCCTTAATTATTATGTGGGGGGGCGCAGTTGAGCGAGAAACCAACAAAACTCCTTGTAACAACAAAGATCTACTGAAGACAAGGATTATGGCAGCATCCACCAACTTAAGCAAGGAGACTGTCCAGAAGAGTTGCAGGAGATTCCGAAGTCAATGGCAATTTTATTGAATAAATTTACTCTTTAGTATTTCAAGATATTTTTGTATAATTTTGGTAAACATATTTGTTAAAATGAGATGTTGGTGTTATTTTCATTTTTGCGTAATTCGGACGACAATTTATCCATCGCACCCTGTTCATATATAGAAATTCCAGATAAAACTAAATGTAATTACTTAGTAGAGACTGACGCGATACGATCTTCGCGCTACTTGGCCTAGCCCTGAACTCAGTTTAATAAATATTTACATATATGCAGAAGTCTTATTTCGATGAACAAGATACTTTTGTTTAAGTTTTTATCGTGTTGTTTTTTTATATGTATAAGTGCCTATTTTTTTCAGCCAAATCAAGGCGATGACACCATTGAAACACAAGGGGCTACTGGGAGTGAAAAAAGGAGACTTTAGACGTAACCGGAAACCAATCCTAAATAGGAAACAAGAAGGGATAAACCGCAACTCCTGTTAAAAAAAAACAAAAACGGGGAGGAGTATGAACGGGGCGATAGGCAAACCTATTTGTACCTCCTATTCTGGACTTGATGAATGTATAAATTATCCAAAGATTTCAAGCGCTTTCGGCTAAACTGTTAGCTATATGGATAGCAACTTTATACTGTCTACAATAACACTTACAAACCATTTATTATAATGGTACAAAAAAAAAAAAAAAAAAAAAATAATCATCATTGAAAATGGCTGTTTAGTCGAAAGCGCTCGGAACCAACAAACGTTTGTACAATTTTTTTTCTTTCATTTGTCCAGAAAAGAAGAAACTTATTTTACACATACAAAGAGACATCTCGTTTTCATTATAATTACACACAAAATAAAGTTGCATTAAAAAATGCAACATGAAGATGTTATGAACATTGCAATGAAACTTACGTAACTCCCGCTGCCATGTTTTATCTTTATAAGAGTCAGATCAAACTAAGAATGGAGTATTGTTGCCATATCTGTGTTGGTGCTGACTAATCCTCGCTGTCCAGCCTTGACAGAGTTCAAAAGGCGCTTACTGCAACCCTCTCATCACATAGACGAAATGTCCCCAGACTTTCACTACTATATCGTTGTTACTATGGCAGATGAGTTCATTCCTTAGTGTCACCAGATCGGACTTTCACAGCTAGGACCCGCCATGCTGTGGTCATGGTGGCAAGCCATTTCAATTCTCTTCGTGTACTTTTGATAAAAAAAACAAGTTCCACTCAGACAGCTTCTTCCCTAGAATTATTACTTTCAAATTGTTCAAATCTCCCGAAAGGATGCTTCCCTGATAACTACAATCTTGGTATGTCTAAATTTAGACTCAACCTATATCTAACCTACTCATCCTCATACTATCTCACTCAGTAACCCTCTACCTTGACTGGCCCATGCGCCTTGTATTGGGTGAACTTTCAGAAAAAAATTGTATGTATCTAAGAAAAAAATAAAAAGCTAAAGTACGTTGTCGGGTTTGTTCAACGAAACATCTATTAAAGAGGGGGTTGTTTCCTAAATACACAAGAATTTTCATTACAAATAAAAATTGAAAGTGGTTCTTTAGGCGTGATTGGCACAGTACACAATCTGAAAGCTTCATTCAATGGCGATTTTTAGCTTTGGGAAAAGTCAGAAGTTGCAGGGAGCCAAATATGGCCTGTTGGGGTGGTCTGGCATGCCTAAGTGATGCAATGTTTTGAAGGAAAAAACTGTATGAAACTTACAGAATGGGCAGACACGTTTTCAGGGTGAATGCAGCAGACACACAGTACACAAACTCACTCAGTGGCATCTTACTGTTGACTAAGTAAACAGATTATTCACGCATGCGCAGTAAGGATCCGTATGATTTGTTATCAAGTTACGATAAGGCCACGCATTCGGTTGGATACATTTCGAACAGGTCTCGTATATGGTAGACGAAAGATAGCGGGATAATTAGAGATAGCTCTGAAAACTATTTTCCCTGGGAGCAGTACCAGAATATGTCGCATGTAAATTAATAAAACACAACACTGTTAAGTAAAGATGAAATAGCGGGTAAAGGCAAAATTGTCGTTGGGTCCAAATGACTACAAAACCAGAGTCGTGTCACTAGTGTTAAATGGGAGAAAAATGTGGCAAATTTAGCTTGTTGACAGCCAAATTGATTTTGGCCCAGCTTCATTTCAACGGAACCAGAAACATGGTAAAAGAATGTTGCTTGCCTGGCGAGGAATTGACTGTAGCAAAAGAATTCCGAAACAAGACACCAATAGCTTTCTACTCGTCGCCATACGGAAAAGTCAGAAACCTCAAGTGCCTTTCTTCGCTTAATTCTTTAGTCTTCCTTTAAAAATAGAAATAGAAGCGTGCCAAAACAGATTTCTTTCGTTTAGATTTTGAGAAGAGCGGGATTTTGAAAAAATGCTTATCAGTCAGTTTACCTGTATGTTTGTTTATCAAATGATAAACAAGGATAAAGTTCAAACGTTCAAATTAACAAATGCCCCAGGAAGCGTACTAGTTGCCATATATTTTGTTTGAAATCATGGTAATCTTTTCAATACCACTGCTAATGTACTAAGTTCGATTCTGAATCGGCACCACAGTATTCTGGTCCGGTGCCAGACCAAGCTTAACAAATATCACTATAATAGTGACATCCGCCATTTTGCCATTTTTACACATGAGAAGGCTGTAGAATGTATCGGCTGATATATCACTAAAACAATAAAAGCAAAAAGAATAGAGAGCAATAGTCCGACTTATCTTCAAATAATGAGAATGCATTTATTACTAATAGTTTACAATTATTTGTCAATTTAAATATAACTATATATTGCAATCAGGACGTACAGGGTGGCACGGAGATTAGCAAGCTCGTTTATTGTGTGCAAATATACGGCCACGGGCCTCAGGACATCAACTGGACAGCTTCACCTCACAATGTGTTTCATTTCCCGTTTATAACGATGTTGGCACAAACTGGGAAATACCTGGTGTACATTCAACATAGGAACCGAAGGTAAAATATCGTCATGTTTTCAATACACCGAGTTAATGATGGATTCACCTGGCACTGTATATGAGATAGGTAAGTGACAGTTGGGGAATCTTCATTGATACTTCCGTCTTCTCCCACGACAGATTAACAGACTAGATTTTCTCTTCGGCCAGCGAGAATGTTGACTGCCTCGTCTTTCACTGCGACTGTCAATCTCACTAACCTTCTCCACATCTCGACAGATGGCTTGTGACTGGCCTAACTTTATGACCACTATAACCATGACTGCCTCTATATCTTGATGGACGGCTCGAGACTAGACGCAAAATATGGCTCGACTGTATAAGCCCGCGACCGGAATTCCGTACCTTCAGACCGAGTGACACTTGACCCCGGAAGTTTTTATTTATTTCCTTTATCTCTACTTGAGGACACCAAGTAATAACTTCGAAGTTCTCGCATCTCGATTTTACTGGTAGCCATAAAACACCAGTTAATTCAGGCCCAATCATTTGTAGTATATTTGACTACCAATGTGCCCTCACCATTAGATGATCACGGCCCATTGTGTCTGACACAGTCTAACACAAGAACAGGTAGACCGAGTTAAACGGAAATAGAGACAGCAGCACCCGGGATGGTTTTTCTTTCTCTAGTTGTGGAAATAGACTAAGCTAAGTGATTTTATCTGACGTAATAGGTAAAGAGATATTTTAACTATGGCAGGGTAGTTGTAGTAGCTATGTGAGACAGACGTTGGACCGCAAAGTCATAAAGATGGGGTACGCTATCAACAGCAAGATTATACTAGGAATATGTGAATTCCAGATATACATTAGCGACACGCGAGAACTTCGCTTGTCCGCAGGTGACGTGAGAACGGAATCGCCGACGACTGACTGACCACCCAACGTAGGGGAACATTGCATCAGATCACATCCTAATTTAACAATGTTGCCACTGAAACCATCGGTCATCGTCTATACAGCTTCCACAGCATTGCATGTGGTTTCATAGTCGTCGTCCGACACGGCATTCCGTGGGGTTTCATAGTCGTCGTCCAGCAAGGGTGTCATTACTGACCGCATGAGATTAAATACTCAATCTAGAACAGTGAACCGTAGAAGACTAGTATCAAGTCGCCTGATTAAACCAGTCACAACTTTTGGGTAGACGGTCGAATTTGTATGTGGGGGAAACTATAGTGATTTTCGAAACGTAGCTTAGATGTGGCACAAGGCCGAAAGTAGGAGGCACCCAGTAAGGATCAAACTCATTACTCAGTCGTAATTGTTCTAGCGAGACAAGCTTTCTAGCCATTACAACGCCTCGAGATGCCCATATGTGGAGGAGACAAAATGAGGCTCTCCATGAAGTCAATCCGGTTGTAGCTCTGTAACGGTGTGAAGTGTATTCTGTTGAAATTTGCAAGGACCGTGAGTGAACCATGACTCTGCGCAGATATAACATGCAGATTCAGCTACAGATCATTTGCACCTTCTTTTGGCTCACCATGTTACCTAGAAGTATTGATTTATTCGAACATTATCCCCATCATGCGCGGATGTCATGGAACTGGTTCTTAGGAACATTTAGCTAACTTCCTTAGCTAAGTACTTTATCCATCCCCACATATTCCCCAAATTTCAAACGCATCGGACATGTGTGAAGCATGTTGCAGATCAACACTAAATTCCCAACAAACTCAGCCATGAACGGCCCTGAAATATGTTTTGATTTATACATCCCCTCGTAAATCTCATAACACGTTGCGTAGCCGCTGTTATTCAAGTGAAGGGAGAAGCTACACGTTATTATGTCGCTAATGTTTTGACATTTTAGTTTATGTACTGTAGTCAAGAATTCTACCATAGCGTGATGCTTAGCAGGTTCGACTGCTAGTCTAGTGAAATCATAATTGGTCTGCCCAATTATATAGACACGGATCATATAAAGTAACCGTGGCTCTATTATAGAGCTGTGATAAGAAAACTTGTCATCAAAACAACGGCTTCTATAGCGTTTGATCCTCACTAGGCACTCTATTAGTACGACTCTGAGCTAGACTAAGGGGATTTAGTAAATATCAATAACAGACATTTTCCAATCATCTGTCAGTGAAGCCATAGACTGTAATCGAGGAATTGCCGTAGCACAATGGTTAAGTTTTGTTTTGTTTGTGTTTTTCTAATTTCCCTAATGTGATGACTGTGTCATACTAAGAAAAATTTAGTAAATAAAATATACATCATAATTAAAGATCCGATCATCCGATTGATTGATTTCTTTACGGCGTTGCAGGTTATTTAAAGCTAGAAAATATTTTTAGATTGTGAATTTTTTTTAGATAATGACTTATTGATACAAATTTTATTAATTAACTCATAGCTGGAAGGGAGAAAATGAGGATTTATACCTTGCCCAAAGGTATTTGCGCGTAAGTGAATTTAACGAGCAGAACGAGAATTGGAACTCGTCTCTCAGATTAACAATTCCGAGGCATTATCTATTACACCACCCGTACATCTAAGCTTACAGTGGCCACCCATCTAGGTACTGACCAGGCTCGACGTTGCTAACCGGTGTTTCAACGTGATATGGCCATATGTCAGATCTTAGATGTGGGTGAAAGTTTATTCTTCAATCTAACCAAGAACTTATTTCGTTTGACCAACTTCGACGAGTGACCTAGCACTGCCTGCACACACACACACACACACACACACACACATTGCTGAATGAAGTCGATATTACGCATAAAAGAGCGAATCGCTATTTCGGTAGCTTCATTGACGGACAAAAAGGCCTTTGGTGAATTATAGTAAGATTTTAATGAATTCTGTTTTCAAGAGACACATGGCCAGTGAATTAAAGCGTTGGTCAATACTTATCCGGTTCCTTGGCAGTTGTGGATCTGGTAATGTCGAAAACTGGCTATGTGGAAGAAACAAAAAAACGGTACCAAAGGAGAAAAAACCGGTGAGTACTGGTACAAAATATCCTCTGAGTATAGAAAACAGAACGAGAACAATTTACTCCTGTTGATTGAATAAAGGGTTCAGCTCGAAATTCCAAGAAGGTTAGTTACTATGAAGACGGCTGAAGAAGGACGAAACTTTAGAAGATGAGCATGTTGGTCCGATTAGCAAATCATATACCGTGTACATTCATGTGTAATCCGACTACATGTATAGCGCGATCACTGAATTATTTTTTTGCATGAATTTTAGCCCATACAAAAAAAAAAAAATTACGTGTGTATAATGCAACCTATCACCGAAAATGCATGATTTTTAAACTCTTCAAAAGAAATACCTGTGTATAATAACGACCCCATATATTTTGTGTAAAAACTTATAAAAAGTCACACTATACTCGACTATATATGGTAATTATGATAATTTCTCCTTCGCAAAAATGCCCCCCCATCAAAATAAAATAAAAAAATAGTTTTTTTCTCTCGTTTATATTTATTGCGACATTCTTTAACCGATCTGGTCTTCGTCCGCTAAAGTCTACTGAGAATAAAGTAGCTTCGGACGAGTATTTTCATTCCCTGCTTTTCTTTCATGGAGGAAGATTTAATCACTTAAGCTACAAAAGCTGTCTGTATTAGGCTGAATTCTTTATTATTAAGCTTTTACCATCGTCGTTTTCTTCCCACAATTCCACGCCGTATTGTTGGCTATCTGTT
This sequence comes from Acanthosepion lycidas, assembly GCA_963932145.1. Lineage (NCBI taxonomy): Eukaryota > Metazoa > Mollusca > Cephalopoda > Sepiida > Sepiidae > Acanthosepion > Acanthosepion lycidas. The sequence continues at coordinate 87,494,703 of OZ010584.1, forward strand.
TTAATAGTTTTAATGCGAGCTGTGATGCGTGAGAAGAGTATCCTTTGTATTGAAGATTGGTCTGGCCATGTACCCTCCTACAGACATCACCTTTCTACTGGATGCCGGAGAAGATACCGAGAAGGTGGATCTGAATCTGAGCAACCCCTTTCTAACCTAAAATCCATTTATGTGCACGGTATACCTTCTGGAAAGGAACAGTTATCATCCCTTGTGAGGGAAACCGAGAATAGTTACATTAAGCCTATGTTTGGTCTGATTATTCAGAAAAGGTGCATTTTCCGCCTCGCAATTTTTTTTTAACTTGTTACATTTCATTTTTTAATTGCATTCTTTTTTTAGCAAAATCATTTTAAAACTAAAATTTTGATCTTCATTTGTTTTTGACAGTTCGAAGATACCTGAACATGTGTAGTGCATCAATTCTGTAGACTTCTCTATTGGTATATACGGTCACAGCTTCAACACTACTGAAGCTTCCGTTGTAAGGAGGTTTTAACGAAGTGGAGTTGCTAGTCCCATACCTAACTAGATTTTAATTCAGAATTGTATTTCTCATAGACTTGTCGCCAATCAAAGCTAGAGAACTCAGTCTACCCTTCCATTACCCTCTAGATGATGAGAGAAGAGAAGAGAAGAGAAAAGGTATTTGTGCGAAAAATTTAATTTAAAATCAACCCGTCAACGGTCCGTCTACAGACATTAGTAAATAAATCGATGATTATTAACAGCTGTAAATGGAAGGTTTCCGTTATTGCGATGAAAAGCAACGAAAATTAAAATGAAATAAATATGACTTAAAAAGAATAACTGTTGACAATAAAACTCCAACATTATGACTAAACAGTAACTTTTCTGTCTATATTTCTGAGATGAGGTATTGTAATTATTTACACTATTTTGTTCTGACTGTGCAATTTCGAAAAAAAAAAAAAAAAAAAAAAAACACCAAATTGTAATATGAGCTCTGATAAAAATGTTACCGAGACATTAGATTTATAAGTCCCAAAAGTTCATACATTGATGTCCTCAGCGTTGGTTGAATCCAGTGACCTGACCCAATGAGTTGTGAATTCACTACCTGGCAGAGGTGAACAAAAACTTGGAGAGTTGACTTAAAACTGATACTGAAATATCCGGAAGAGGCATAGCATATGAAACTATAGCAATCCACCCCGATGGACTAAATAGAGTTCGGTTCGAACACCTGAAGAAGGCCGGGGTGTACAACGGTCGAAACGCCGTGAATATGTCACAAAGATGAAGACAACAGTCTTAACAATGTAAACCGTAACTTTTGTTTAAACGATCTCTAATGAAATATTGTCATTAAACTATACATTATCTGAAATAGCATCCTGATCTTTGTTGTTTTAGACTATGCATTTCAGCCAAATGGAGAAGGCAACGACCGAAACCAAAGATTAGGATACTAGTTTAACTTGTGAGTCGACTTGAGTGCATATTAATGTAGCCTCGACCATGAAACCACAAGCTGGTGAATATAAACTATTTTATCATCCCAGTATAGCATCACTATACCCGCAACATAGTAAAACGTATATATATATATATATATATATATATATGAATGGATAAAAAAGGGCATGTGTACAGCATGTGAGATAAAACGCTTTATATACATATTTACATAAACAAGAATTAGACAATTTATTTGTGCAGCCAACTGAATACATATTAGGAGATACAGAAAGTAAAAGTGATACGAGGTTTTACTTGGGAGTTGACTTGTTCGCATATTGCATCAGTGATGTGGCCTCGACCATGAACCACGAGAAAAACACAGGTCTACTGCAGTACTAGATTGGCGACAAGGTCTCATCAATTCACAGTTGAATTGACTAGATGTAACCGTAAGTTCTATACTAACAGTTTCTTTACTCACACTTCTTGCTTGTGGAACTCTCTTCCGATTCCATGCTTTCTAGCCAACTTTAATTTTCAAAAATGCAATGTCAATCGTTATCTACTGTCCTCTTGATTACTCTTCTATTATTATCGCTCCTTAATAATACTACTCTTTTTTTATTATTTTTTTATTCTTTCACACTCAGTAACTCGTTGTGGTCTTGTGGATCTACTGCTCTGAATTGGGTGATATAGATCGTTTCAAGAAACTGGCACTAAATGGTATATCTTACATTTCACGCCTTTAACCAAACTTACACATTATGTAATTCATGAAATAACAATACGTCTTCACTCACAATTTTAGGCAGTACCGAGGAAGCCCGTAGAATGTATCTACTAAAACGTACAGATCAAAACAACAAAGAAAAGGATCCTAGTCCGAACAGTTCATGGAATACATTTGGTTTATGGCCTATGGTGAATTAAACAGGCAATTAGAGACATTTCTTCCGTACGTGTGAACTGGGTAAGAAAACATCCCTCGTATGGTCAAACGAAACCCAGATATTTACAAATAGGAGGCACTTTATTCCCAAGGGAGGAATTTCAAATCAAAGAGAGAAATTTTGCCAAGGGAAGAATTTCAGTCATATGTATTTCACGATTCCCTTGTCTTTTTCAGTACCTCGGTCATTCGTGATCGGGATGAGTATAAGATCTCAGGCTCTCCAAGAAGCTGTTCCCCGCTCAGACAGCACCTCCCCATTGCACCGAAAGGGATAAGCTCAGTGTAAGTTTTTGCTCCTTGAAGCGTTACCTAGGGAAGTGCTGAGAAAGCCGAATAATTTTTTCCACTAATCCCTTATACTCTTGAGATTTCCACGATAAAAAGACTGTGCCATATTCAAGACTAGTAGCAGATTAACCTTGTAGGAAATGTATGAAATTTCTTCCTTTATGGGCCGTGTCACTTCAGGACGTAGGAGATCATGGTTCTCCACAACCTCTCTTCAAAGCAGCGGTTTCGTCGCGTTGCTATAACTCTCTTTAAAGCAACGGTTGACGGGTTGATTTTGTTTAGCGCCATATCAACCTTTGTGTTATTTAATGCCGAAATCTAAATATTTTGAACACACTTATGGCTTCGAGTACAGATAAAATGTATTGTTAGTCATTTTGCTTTAAAATGTATTGTTGGTAATTTTACTATGAATATGTATCGTTGGTATTTTTTATATAAAGATTTATGGCTGGTATTTTTACTATAAAAATGTATTTTTATGCTTTCGTTGCATTTTGATTGGGGGCGGGGGTAACTTTTTGTCCTAGCTGGGACCCTAACAGGTGCTACCACGCCGGGTCAGAGTGGACCTGGGAACAACAGCAATTAAGACCTTGCTGACGAATGTAGTTTATCGTCATACCCAGGACTATCTCACTACTTTGCGATGTCCGTCTCTTCAAAGCAACAGCCACGGCATTCATTATTATGATCGAAAATAAATCTATTTATTCACAGTAAAATATTAAAAGTCAACGCAGACAATAGAAATACTTTAAAGAATCTATTTTTTGCGTGTCTGTTGTAAAATGGTTTTTATAAAATCACCAATTATTACAGCAATGAACAATACCTCGGTCTCCTGGAGAGAAGCATTGATGATAGTTTAAGTTTTAATTTAACTTTATTTATTTTTTATTTTTTTACTAACTTTCACCCAACAAAAGGCTCACGAGCCGCTCAAATTAGAGAATTATTGAATGAGGTGAGTGATATAGACGTAAAAGGAAGAGTAGGAAGTGAAGATTATGAGGATATACAATGATTGATTCTTGACTTGAGATTAAGATTGTAGGAAGCATCCACGCGGGAGTGTTTCGAAAAGTAGTAGTTCTTGGAAAGAAGCGGTCTGGGTGGAACTTCCTTCGTACAAATAAACTGACCAGCTATGGAATCACTTGGAGAGTCCTCTTAGTTATCAAGTCGTTCCTGCCAGGTAGGTATGAAGGTCGTGTTAAAAGTCAGTGGGTGATGAATTATTTTCCATCTTGAAACTATTATCCTACAGACAAAACGTTTCCAAACTTTCACTACTATATCGCTATGACAGATGTTTGGTTGAGTTACATTCTTTTGTCCCACCAGCTCGGATCCGCTATGCCGTGTCCACGGTGGTAAATCATCCTCATTACCTTTGCGTTCCTTTGATAAGAAGTAAATTCCACTCAGACAGCTTCTTCCCCGTAGCTGTTACTTTGTGGAAAAGACTCCCGAGAGGACGCTTTCCTCCTGACAACTACAGTCTTTGTTTCTAAGTCAAGGATCTACCGATATCTATCCTACTCGACTTCATAATATTATTACGCCCCCCTCCCAGTCTGTCACCCAGTAACTCTCTACCTTGAGTGGTCCTTAGTTCTTGTATGGAGTGAACTATCATTTTAAAAATAGCTGTAAAGTTCTGGACTAAAGAATGGAGTTTGTCAGAACATTTGCCATTGAAATAGTAACAGTGAGTTTGCGTCTGTGGGGAGAGAGGCTGTATGATGGAAAATAAGTCAATCCCTACTAGGCCGTGTAAACACTTTTGAACTCTGCCAAGGTCGGAAAGTGAGGATTGGGCAGCTCTTGTTCAGGCATAGCAGCAATATTTACAGATAAAACGATTTGAAAAAGATCGGGGAAAGTGAAAATTGAAAACCACCAAACAAACTGGGCTGTCGTTTATTGAATGGGGTTGTTGTATAGAGGCCAGGCTCGGACTGAGAAATCGGAAAGCCGAGCTCGAATTCCAGAAAGAATGAAATGGCAACCTACTGCGGGAGAAAATCTGCCTTGTCAATCATGTATCGAAAGCGTGTATCACGAATGGCACATAACTGACTGCTGTATAGATATGAGAGAAATATTTAAGTATAGATTATGAGGATATGTAGGATACATAACGGCTGACTGTAGACTTGAAGAGCCTGAACTGAACAAAGATTGTGTTGTAAATGTTTTTCCTCCGATCAATATGCTTACTAATAATTTTTGTTGAAAAGAGACCAATCTGTGCTAACTAGTCACGGAATCAAATTAACCTTTTCACCAGATAAGCCGCGACATTCAGCTTCTCATCAACGTGGCAATTAATTAAGGAGGTTGGCGAGGGTGATTGGGAGGGGTGTTGTAGCACATTGCTCCAAGGTGATTTTCTGCTAAATCGCCAATAAATTTTCAATTAAGTGTTCGGTTAAGGGGGGGTGAAGTTTAGGGTAGTAAATAAAATAGGAAGTGTTGAATTGGGGGTCTGGATTTCTTTTCTTTTTTTACGCGAAAACGTCGAGGAAGGGGACGTATAGAAATCGTTTCAGTTTTCTCAAATTCCTCTCTTTAGCGATTCCACAAAGTCCCCCTTCTTTTTCACCCACCCAACCCGTCGTCCACTTAATATCCAGGAAAATCTCACCACCCATCTCAAGTCAAACATTCTCCAAACACCACCAACTTCTGTCGGTTCTATTATGGTAAACCAACCCTTTTTCACCGGCCTCTACCTATCTTCTCTTCATATCTTTTTTTTTTTTTTCACCCACCTCTAGCAAAAAAGAAATCGGTGTTGTTTTCGTTTTTTAATTTCCAGACTTAAACATCCAGTTTTTTAGTTTTCCTGAAACCGTATTCAGCAACTAGTCGTAGACTATCAATAAAACACATACATACATACACACACACACACACACACACACACACACAGAGAGAAGCGAATGAGTGATAAAGCAAGCATGCTGTCAAGCACGTACACAATTGTAAAAGAATGTCGCCGGTTGCCGGACGCAATCGAACAGCCGGACGCAAATACTCAACTCTAGTTTCTTGTTTCTTAAAGGAGAAAGGAGATATCTGATAAGAATTTTCAATTCGTAAGTGATAGGTAGAGGTGTTTAGCCGCGTCACCGTCTCGGTATAAGCTTAAGTGTCCAGCAGCAGCAAATGACTTCTTTTTTTTTGTTGTCAGTAGTAAAGTTTTAAAGTACATTTGTCATTTACTTACTTTCAAGTCAACACTCACATCTGAAAACTGATGATATGTAGGAATTTTTTTAAAAGGTTACCTTTTCAGTACAATTTTTCTCTTATTCCCTCTCTAGTACGACCCTCTTTGGGGATATTTTTGTTTTTGCATTATGTTTGTCTTTTTCGTAATTTCGCAGATATTGGTCGGCATAAATTCTTAATTGTCTCATTTTGTTACAATTGATCAGGCTTAACAATTACGGTATCGGACTCCGGTGTTTTGTGGTGGGGAATGCCCTCTTATTACAGTAGCATTGGACACACCCATCACAGAAAAACATGTACGCCTCCGACTCCGCTATTAAAAACAGCTTGTCACATTTGATGTCTTAGAGAGGTAAAAGCATACCCTTATTGTCTATCTTTCTACAGCGAAAAAAGAGAAAGAGGAGGGAAAAAAGGAAAGAAAGAGGAGGGAAAAAGGAAAGAAAGAGGAAGGAAAAAGGAAAGAAAGAGGAAGGAAAAAGGAAAGAAAGAGGAGGGAAAAAGGAAAGAAAGAGGAGGGAAAAAAGGAAAGAAAGAGGAGGAAAAAAGGAAAGAAAGAGGAGGGAAAAAGGAAAGAAAGAGGAGGGAAAAAGGAAAGAAAGAGGAGGGAAAAAGGAAAGAAAGAGGAGGGAAAAAGGAAAGAGGAGAAAAAGAAAGAAAAATATACAATGAATATTTATTTCTGAAAAATTTACTTACAAATTTTCAGTAAGATTTTGAAATTCTTTCGGTTGCTGAAGACAAAAGTTATCTTTTTTTTTTTTTTTTTTAATTAACTAAAGATTTCTAGGGAGAATAAAGATGTAAAGTTTTCGCAGAAGAAATATTTTTAATAGAAGTTTTTCTTTTTGCAACTGTTAAATTATTTTCGGACGGAAGATCAAATAGGAAAAAGTCAATTCTGAATTACCTCCCTATTCATTATGGGGTTAAAATAATTATATATGATGTCTGGAATATTTTATGACATTGGTAGCTGAAAGAAAGCAAAGCGAAGGCAATCAATAAAACAATATCAATAAGTCTTTCTTTATCAATTTTCCCCAGTTTATTTTTTTCCTTTCAAAGCAGAACTTTTTTCATTAATAAATTTTCTTAAAATAATATTTTATAGCATCAAATATTAAAAAAAAAAAAAAATATATGGAGTAAAATGCAAAATAGTTATTTTTTTTTTTTTTAAAAAAAAAAAAAAAAAAAAAGGACAAACAAATCCAATGGATAAAAAATATCTTAATTCATTGATTATTTTTAAAGAAATATTTTTATATTCCTATTAATACAAAAAATATTCTAAGTTTCATAAAGAAATAATTTTGTTTGTAGAATAAAAATATATTCCTGTCTTATTGGTTATAGAATGTTAACGATTAGTGAGCATAAACGAAACCAATTTCTACACGTTGACAGCCTTTCGTATTTTATTAAATTTTAGGCAGCTTTTTTTTTTTTTTTTTTTTAAATGTGGAAGTGGCAGGGGATAACTCCTATTTTTTTTATGTTTGAGCTTGTTGACAGTTGGAATATACCTTGTATTCAAAGGTGTTTTTGTTATATTTTAAACGTTCAATAAGTAATATTTTCAAATATTGTATTAATAATTTTACTAATTTCCTTTGAAACTAATATCAAGGACAGATATTTGATTTTTAAGAGATTTTTACAGGGTCTTAAATTTTCTGTTATATATATATATATATATATATATATATAATATTTATTAACAATTATAACGAAACATGTTATAAACCGCTTCGTAAGTACAATCATGTTTCGACACTGTATGTATCTCCTCAGGCGGTGGGTCCACTGCCTGAGGAGGTACACACTGCCTGAGGAGGTACATACAGTGTCGAAACATGATTGCACTTACGTAGCGGTTTATAACATGTTTCGTTATAATTGTTAATAAATATTATTATTATTAAGCTCTACTCTTTATTGAGTACTTTAAAAAAATATAATGTCTGGACATTGGTACTAACCTACCTTACAACTGGATATGTATGTATGTATGTAGGTAGGTAGGTAGGTATCTAAAAGCGAAAGAGAGAGTGCAGGTTTATATTTTGTTAGATTTTTTTTTATTCTATTTTTCTTGTGTGCTTACAACTTTTCTTTTTTTGGTGACCGAGTGCTGTTTATTTTCCCCCGAGCGCTTTCGGTTATACGCTTTCAAGGTCGGATTTTTTTATATTTTTTTTTGTAGTAATGAGGATTATTAATAATATTGTGTAATATTCCTTTCAAATTACTTAATGTTCTAACTTCCTTCTCTCTCATAGCGCCTCATCCTCTAGTGTAATGGTCAACAAGCTGGACACGGAGATAATTAGTTATGAGTTTGATGCTCACTAGGTGCCAAACAACAACTTTCTACCCCATAGCAAGACACACATCGTGTGACACGATTATCTTTCACTGTGAAAGAGTAATAAAAAGAGATGATAATTGTGTGTGTATGTGTCATGAAACACAGACTTCATTTGACTCTCCCATTTTTCTGTCTCATAACACAAAGAAAACAAAAATAAAATAAAAAAAATAAAAACAAAATTCGACATAGAAGAAGCATTCAGTGTGCTCTTATTCCCATAGGCAAACTAGTCAGTTTGGCCCGGGCTCTGACAGTCAAAATAACAAAATGGCTTTTTTTTTGCCCCCCATTCTCCACGTGTTTGGCATTCCTCTAGCTTACGTTTCACATTTTGCCTACAACTCTCTCCCATCCGCCCAGAGGACACGCACGCACACACACACACACACACACACACACACACACACACACACAGAATAATTTTTTAAATTACTGCCACGAGAAACTAACACTATATAGTATATGCATATTCATAATACCGTATACACATATACATATTGTAATAATACCGTGTACGCATATACATATATTGTAATAATACCGTGTACGCATATACATATTGTAATGGTCACATTATGAAAGATGGTAAAGCTTAGGTGAAAAAAAAAAAAAAACCCCAAAAAAACCAGAAACATACGATAGCTTTGGAGAACTTAATCACAAAAATTAGAAATTGGTTAAATTAAAAGAATTAAAAAAACGTAAACGCTTAAATTAAAATAACTTAATCTAACAAAAATGATAAATCCGAAAATTAAGTCTGGGGATTTCTCCTTAATCCATCTTATTTTCTGACTCTTAAAACTAAAATTTTGCAAATGTTATGTTACCTACCATGACTTCAATGCTAACCGTTATCTCAAATTTCGCATAAGTTGGTTTTACTCTAAGCTAAAAGTAGTCTGGGAAAAGTAGGAAGTATGACGGTTTCTCAAAATAAACCAGTCTCTTTATGCATCGTGTCTCCTCAGGACATAGGCGATCATGGCTCTCCACAATTTTCCGTCTCTTGCAACTCTAAATAAATTGTCTTTTCTTTCCTCTGTCTCACTCTTGCCTTTAATCCGTTCTGGGAATATCAAAATTTCCAAGTCTTCCGCCGTCATTGTGTGTCCCAGAAATTTCAATTCTCTCTTCCTGATGTTTAGTATAAGTTTCCCCTTTTTTCCGTTTTCTCTAAAAGCTCGATTTTGCTCACTTGTTCGGTCGATGGTATCCTCAGCATCTTTCTGTAGAACCACATTTCCGTTGCTTCAAGTCTCTTCATCTTTGAGGAAATTGTCCAGCATTCATTGCTATATATTAGGACATATCACGTAGCAGTTCAGTACTTTTTCTCTATTTCTAACAAAGTTTTTCTATCTCTGAATACTCTGCTTAGCTTTTGGAAGGCATCTTTCCCTATCCCAATGCGTTATCGGATTTCAGTGTCGCATTTTTCGGCCTCTATTAGAACGCTTCCCAGCTATTTAAATTGTTATGCTTGGTTGATTTTGGTATCACCGATTTGTAATTTGCGTGTTGGGCTCATCCTTTTTTGCTAATAACCACGCACTCTGTCGTCTTGTAGTTGATGCCAAATTCTTCCTTCTCACTTTCATTTACTACCTTCTCTAAGAGTTTCTGTAGTTTTCTGTCAAATCCAAGATAGTCAAATGTAATATCAATAAAAATAAAGTGGGTGCTATCTATGTCACTTATTGTGAATTACTATTTTGAAACATGAATCAGTAAATTATTGAAGCTAACAAAATTTACGTTTTACTTTTAACTTTGTTTCCGAAATAACACCAATTAAAATAAGGAAAGAAAGAAAAGAAAGAGAAAAGAAAGAAAAGAGAGAAAAGAAAGAAGAGAGAAAAGAAAGAAGAGAGAAAAGAAAGAAGAGAGAAAAGAAAGAAGAGAGAAAAGAAAGAAGAGAGAAAAAGAAGAGAGAAAAGAAAGAAGAGAGAAAAAGAAGAGAGAAAAAGAAGAGAGAAAAAGAAGAGAGAAAAAGAAAAAAGAAAAAGAAAAAAGAAAAAGAA
>OZ010584.1:87510020-87572520 GCA_963932145.1 Acanthosepion lycidas
TTTAGACTGACTCTCTAGCAATCACTCCATCCACTCGTCAGGGGATATCAGAGAGAGTCCTTTCAATGGTCCCTATTGCAGATACACAAATGCACACAGAAATAACATTTTTTAAACTTTGATAATTGGCATGGTACCAGTAAAAATGTTTGATTTATTGACATTTGAATCGGTAATTGGTCTTAAGATCAAAGAATCTGTATTTTTTTCCTCGAATGTATCACTTCACGGCCTCCTACCCAAAATTGATTTGTCTTTTTACGGCTTATAAACCTTTTGCAGGTTATTTAAAGTCAGAAAATATTTTTAGATTATAAGATTCTTTTTTTTTTAATTGACATAATTATCTATTGATACAAGTCCTACTAATTAACCCATAGTCGGGGAGAAGAGGTGAATTCATACTTTTCCAAATGATATTTGAGCGTAAATGAATATAACGAACCCGGCTGGAATTGGAACTCGACACTCAGATTTCAATTCCGAGCAGTTATTCATTACACCCTACACGCATATCCAAGCTTAGAGCACCTGGTATTTCCAAGTGGTCACCAATCTAGGTACTGACCAGGTTGGATGTTGCTTAACTTGGGTGATCGTCCAAAAACCAGTTTCAACCTCTGTCCAAGAGCATGATAGTATCTGTTTGGTTGCCCTAACTTCGTGTTTGCAGTTTTAACATATGATTCAAGCAACAGAACGTTAATGTAATGGATATGTCACTTACGTATAGGTTTGAATTTCGAATCAGAGCAGGATTCACTTGTTAGTTACTCTTTAGTCTTTATTTATATAAGTACCTCCAAAGATTCGCTAAAAAATGAGCATATGATAAAAAATACTCCAACTTAATAAAAACAATGTTTTATCGCCAAAATCTTTGTTTAAGAGGAATTTCCAAAGGATTTTTTATTATTTATTTTTTTAATACTTCGTAGAACCTTCGAAATTTTGGTTAAAAATGTTGCTATTTCTTGCGTCACTTAGTATGGGAAATTTATTGTCTTTTTGCGCTGAATGACACATTGATTTGGAAATTCTTGCAAAAATTAGATAATTGGCGGATTTTAATTAAAATTTCAGGACTTATTCACAAATGAATTATTAAATTATTTTAAAAACGTTTCTATTTTCGAAAATTTTGTTTATATATATATATATATATATATATATATATATATATATATATATATATATATATATATATATACTTACGCCTGTTACTCCTCCCCCATTTATTTAATTTTACGAAATTGAGAAATTCATTTTTGTACCGCTTAAATGTTTATGTTAGTCATAAGGGCAAATCCTTGGATAATTTAAATCGATTTTTTTTGCCAAATAGAAAATCTGCAATGAAATCAAGATATTTAATTAATTTTTTTTTAATTGCTTATATGAATAATATGGATACTATTGTATTAAGAAAAATGTTCGATAATTAATAATAATTTTACAAGAAGTATTTGTATTTTTAAAAATTTTAATTATAATAATTTATAAAGTTTTAACTTTAAAAGTTTTAACTCTTAAAATTTTGTATTATTAGGTTGGTGCAAAAATAATGTCGTTTTCTCACATTGTAACATATGTGAGAAAACGACATTATTTTTGCACCAACCTAATAATTTATCCCGGTTAGGTGATATTGTTATTACTAAGTGAAAACTATATTTATTTGTCATAAATGAAACAGCTTACTACCATCCCAGTATTTTAAAAAGAATTTTGAAGTTCTTTGTCTGTATAAATGTCCCGGTTTTCGTCAATACCGTTGTCCACACACGGCATTATCAGAAAATAAGAGCTGTAACGTCAGTAAATTAAAAATTTGGGAGTAATTTTCTAACATTTCTTTAACAAGCGTCTTCGTAAGGAAGACTAAAGGTTCTTGATTTAGGAACAATAATAATGTTCTGTACTTATTTTCTCAGAAGTATTTGGATCCCTGACGAATTCTATTTTTTCATTGTAAGTTTTCCTTTAGTGTCCTTCCCTTTTGTCAGTTTTTATGATAGTGAAATTTTTGTTTTTCGATTATTTTCAAATGGTTTGGCATACATCTGTAGTATAATGGCTTCGTCTCCTGTCCCCATGGTCGCAGTAATCCCAATAACACTGACAACATTAGGTAGATAATTCTTCCTACCAACTCCATAACATCCACCATAAAAAATAACTTATTCAATCTTAATCTAAAATCCCTCAACATCACCTCTAAAACAATAAGAAATATAGTTAGCACCAAACAAAATGGGACAGAGGCAAAAATATACAAAATAAATTAGGCAAAAATATACAAAATAAATTAGGCAAAAATATACAAAATAAATTGTACAAAATGCCCAGTGTTGTACATTGGTGAAACTTCTAGAAACCTAAAAAAAAAAAAAAACAGAGAGAGAGAGAATCGCAGAGATATACTGCATAAAAATACTTTAAACGCACTGGTAATTCACTGTAATGCATCTTGATAACAATGTCGACTTAATAAATGCCAGTATGGACAGAAGCGAAAAGGATTTACTAGGAATAAAACGCATTGCAAGTGCACTGATCTCGCAATTCTCAACGGTATCCCTCAGCCCAAGCTCATACATAATATTATCGATAATCACAAAAGTAATAATAATTCAATGCGGTATAAAAGGTTAATAAGCAAAAAAAAAACAAACAAAAAAACAAACAACAACAAAAACTCAAAACCAGATCTATTCGGAGTGGATTAATTTCAAATCTGACAACGTCAACAGATTCAATATGAAAAATAGCACTTTCTGGTTGTCATATCTGATAAGATAAATTTATTGTCCCCTTTCCTAGAAAAAACCAACACATTTTCCTTTCACATAGTTTTGTCTTTCATTCCAAAGACGTCTTCGTAGCACATGTAGGCGAAACGCGCTGTCTGTAAAAAGCTTGTCCACTTTGTTTCATTATCTCCACTTTTGCTTTGATAATATTGTACACCCTACTAACACGCATATATATATATATATATATATATATATATATATATATATGAGAAAGCGATGTGAATGAACAGGTAGCGTAAAGGCTACAGGCATGGAAAGTGGAATTAATGAGGCCTTTTTAAAACAGAATTAATTTGATGGAGACTAATTCGTCAGAAGTAGTTCTGTATAATCACATTCTGACAGCCTGCTCTTCCAATCAGATGTCAACAGGTTTTTTAAACAATAATTTCAATTTATATAGTTTAAATGTAAACGTACAGTTTGGTTGAAATTCATTCAAATCATAATGGTTTGTAAAACTTGGTAGTTCCTAGGTGTCTAAATTATTTACTAAGCTTGGATAAGTCTGGAGCAAGTCCAAAATGAGGCATCCCGTAAAGATCAAAGTATACACTAGTTACTCTTCAAGAAAACTAATTTGAGTAGTGAGAATGATTAGAAATTAATATCTTACAGTAAGGTTCACCCTGTATAATGCTCGTAGACCACTCGAGGTAGAGGGTTACATTTTCTAGCTATCACAAAAGAGAATAAATCTACAAAAGGTATTAGAATTAATTGGCTGTATTGTGGAGAGCCAATAGTTTTATACACACAGCTGTAATGTTATCACAAACTGATGAGTAAAACACTCCTTTCGTGGTCATTAATAACTCCAGAGAGTGTAGATACTTAAGCAGCCATGAGCCACTTCTGTACCTCCATCCGAAGAAACACACCTCTTTATTATAAATCTGTCTCAGTGGCAACAACTTGCTAAATGAAAGGTAGCAGTCAAAAGAGAAAAAAAAACAAAGAAGCTTATATGAAGCAAGAATTCCAATCTTTTATGGTTTGTAAAAGTGAAGCAGAGAAAGTCACACAATGTAAACACAACATTAATGCATATGATCCAGATATCATGCTGTCACCTATTTATTAAGCGATTATTTTTCAAGATGGATTAGGTCAAGAGATTCTAGCTTCTTTTGTATAACATCAGAAGTTCTCAGATGCAAGGGATTAATTCAAATTAATCAGATATGTCCGGTTCTAAGTCAATCATGCCTCTGGCCAGTAGAATTGATTTCGTAAGGAGATAAAGAATTATCGATTGGAAAATGTCCAATTTTAACACAATGATGATGGACACGTTAATATTTGAAAACAAGAGACAAAAATAGGAAAGTAGAGGACAGATATTTTTTTTTTGCATATTTTGAATTTACTTCAGTCTAGCACATGTCTTACAACGTATCCACTAAGGACCAAGTTTACTATTAATGACTTTCTATAACCACTATACAATAATAATAAAGAATAAGTTTCATTAACTCTTTAATCGTTGATGACTAGAATTTCCATCATTGCAGTTCTGTGGTGATAGAGAAATAAATAACAAGAAGACCAAAATTTCACCATCTCTAAAAATAGACGGATAATAAAATTCCCCAGGTAAACAAGGCCATAGTTCAATTAAGCTAGGCACCTCCACTTGCTCGCTGAAAAAAACCAGCAAAATGATGAAAAAAGGCCCCAACCTTAATAAAAACAAAGTTTTATCAAAATGTTTCTGCTATTATTAAGAGGAAAGATCAAGGTACTTTTAATTATTAAAAAAAAATTTAAACCTTTCTAACACATTTGACCCCCCCTCTTTTTTTTTTAACACGTCAGCGACATAAGTAATTTTTACAATGAAGTGTTTTGCGCCTTTTCCAGTAAAAAACATTGATTTGGAATTTTTTGCAAAAAACAAATAATTGATGGATTTTAATGAAACTTTCAGAAATTATCTACAAATGAATGAAATTATATTTGAATTTTTTTTGTTTTAGAAAATGTTGGTAAAATATTTTTATTTTTTTTTACATATGTTACACCCCACTTACTTAATTTCATGAAATTTCGAGAAATGAAATCTTATGTTCAGGCTTTGTTTTTATTAGTTAAAAGTAAGACTCTTTGGAGAATGTAAATCAAATTTTTTCAAACTTTTGCTTAGTTTCTGAAAATCTACTTCTAATGGTAAACTAAAAAAATGTAATAAAACTATGACATTTAATTAGAGAAGCTTTTAATTGATTTTGTAAATAAGTTATATTAAAGATAATATTATCAAGAAAAAAATGTTTTTGATCAATAACGGATTTTTACAAGAATTTTTACATTTTTTTAAATTTTAATCATAATAGTTTATAATAATTTAAAAAGCGTTTAAAATTCAGCATTGTCACATTTCTTTTAGGTGATATTGTAATTAAGTGGAAACTTTAACTACGAATAAAAAACTGAAAAGCTTAATATCAATCGTTTTGCACCAATATTTTTAAATAATTTTTTTTACTTTAAGTGTTCCTTTTTCCATCTATGGTAGTCTGTACGTGACATTATTATGAAAAGGTTACATGTTGTAAGAGTTGTTCTCCCTTTACAGAAAAATTTGCTCGTCTCCAATTCGTTATTCATTACTTACATTTTATGAAATACTCACTGGGCTCATAGTCGGATGTACAATCAAACATATTTGGACAATTGATGGTGTCAACCATGAATACATTGACTACATCAGTAGTTTTGTAAATCCTTTTTATACGATTTCATATTTTAATGATGTAGCTGATTATTATCGATTGAACAAATATAAAGTTGGAGCTATGTTATGCAGGACTTGTATTTCAAAAATCAGCCCAGCAATGATGACGATTAAAGAGACAGTAGAAGACCCAAAATTGGCCCTTTTCAGGGTCATAAAATATTCCCAAATATCTTTTCCCTTATTTTGCCACATAGTTGCAATTTTTTAAAATAATGTTTATGTGGTTAAAACAATAAAAGTTTAAACAATTATGTAATTAATAATCTAAAGTACTATAAAAATTTTATACTGAAATAGCCATCATGATAACAATTAATAATAAAGAATAAAATCAAAAAATATATTGAAAAATATAAATTCAGAATAGATAAAATACCATAACATTTAATTTTTTATTTTTACCTCTATAATGGTATTTCATCTTAGTTAGAAAATTTTATATTATTTTAAATTTTATTATTTTTTCATAAAGCATCTTAAAAAGTAACTAAAATTCAATAAAATATTAGATAATTGCTGAAAGTATGCAAATTTTGTAAAAATTAGTAGGTAAAACAAAAAAAAAAAACAAAAAACAAAAAAAAAACATTCACTTAGATTTCATAAATTTATGTCAATTTTGGTCATCCATACTAGCTGTCAACACTTTGTAACGTATCGATAACGACCATAACGACATGAGAAAAACAGGACCCATCGTTAAGAAATACTTGTATACTATTTTTTACGCTATAGGTAATAATTGTTTCAAATCAGATTAATTTAACTTTAAAATTTTACTGAAATAACGTGTCACAATATATATATATATATATATATATATATATATATATATATATATATATTTCTGGAAGATTATTAAAACCAATAATTTTGTTTTGTTTACAAATTTCTTAAAAAGTGAGAAAATGGCGGCTTGCAAGAAGATTTTTTGAAAGCGAGCATTCTAATCTATATAATTTCTGTTTTAAATACACCAGAATATTTTACTTACTGGAAATAGTAAATTTAATCATTTAGCTTTCAATTAAAGCTAAAAAGACTGCTTCAAGAATGATTTTTCATTTCTTAAATTTCATTTTTAAACCAATGTATCAAAACTGAATGAAGGTGCCTAGATTAAGCAATCAAAAAGCCTTTACAATCATTGATGCAAGAAAAGAAATAAACACATAATAACAAGGAGACCAAAATTTCACCAACTTTAAAAATAGTTTGACCAACCTATCAGAAAGCATTAATGTCTAGAATATAAAGCTATGAGCAAATGAGAAACAAATGGCCTTTTCAAAGGTGGATCTAGAGATGTGTATATAAACATGGAAAATTCAACCAAAATCAGTCAATAAAATAAATTTTGTCCATTCTCTTATGTTGTGGTCATCTTAACATATCCAGAGACAAAATACGACATTTGCACAACTAGCTGGCAACTTTAGATGACTAACCCGTCCTTGCAACATGGAAAGCAAACATATTTTCCTTCACCATGTGGTCAAGTGACGGTTACTAAATTTGGATACAAATATTATATATATATTAGTTATTTTCTCACGCTGTGTCTATCTCTCATATGCGCCAGAACTTTTACACTTGAACTCTTGAAATTTCAAGTTCCACTTTATGGCTGTGTTTAACACTTATTTTGTATTTTTCAACACTGTTTATTTCCTTTAATCATTACACAAGGTAAATATACCTCCAAATCAATTATACCGATATATGGTGGGAACGGACGTTGGCATTATACAAAAAACTCATTTATAATTGCTAATCTTCTAACATCCATAGTTCTATGGGTTAATAGTGAATGACTGATAATTTCTGCCATGGTTAAAATTGCAAAACAGTGTAATCGTGAATATTAGTAAGAATATATATATATATATATATATATATATATATATATATGCCTGTAGAACAAAAAAAAAAACAGTTTTATAAAAATATATATTGGATCGCTTACTCAAATATAGGTATCCACTAAAAATAACCTTTCTTTTTTTAAACAGGGTTAATTTTATATATATATATATATATATATATATATGGCAAATGTTAATAATATCAACAGGAGGACTTCATTTGTACCTTGTGTCAAGCATTGTAGGAACGCGTTTGGTCTCATCCGGTATAGGAAGGTAAATAATCTCAATTATAAAAGCACGGAACAAACAACCAGAAATCAAGCTGTGATGGATAATCGTGAATACTGGAGAGAACCTATCGTAAGGAACCATACAGTCAGCACGCCCTGACATGATGGTGTCAGCATTGTGGTAGGGCTTTTAAAAGCTTTTCTGGTTTTGAGGCGGACAATGGTGTCAGACGTGTAGTTCTTCTTAGGTGCCTAATAAAATGAGATTGAATGTTTATTTCTGGAAGACCCCCACCCAGTTATTAAAGACCACATTGTTTATTAATTTCACATTTTTTTTTTTTACCCTTTAAATGATATTAAATAGTAGTGGTCCATTTGAATATTTTGAAGAATGGTCCATGGGCTGAAAAAGGTTGAAAAGCACTGGCCTAAGTCATTAGTAACTTCCTTTTTAGGGTACTAATTTTAATGACGAATGCATCATCCTAATTACTAATCATACACAGCAGTTAATACATTTATTTGAAGTACACGAACACACAATCTTCAACGCAAAAGGTAGTGGATTAACAATGATAAATCTCTATAACCGAAACAAAAGCTGATCTCTATGGTAGAAAGGTAATACTGTGTACATGTTGACATCGCAGAATTATTCAGAGTCCTTAAAACCCAATGGAACAATAAATATACATTTATATATCCTGTAGCTGCCTCGTACCTATAAAAGTTTGGTCGAAGAGTACCTTACGCTCATCAATAGGAAAAATAGTAGTGCTTAGTTTCTAACGTAAATAAATGTAAGGAGAAAAAAAGCAAATGTTGATAAGAGAAAAAGCACTACTTGGGGCCCCAAATCAACTTTGCCCTCTCACTCCTGGTCAAAGGGTTGACGGTTCCAAGGAGCGGAGTTCAAATTGCAGTCAAGTCCATTATATTCACTTATGTACGTATACCCTTAGGAAAGGTATTCATCTCTTCGCCCTGTATGGGACAATAGCAGGACAAATAGAGCCCCATAGTCTTGGGTGACAACCAGTCTAGGAGAAGGGTAACTGAATTCAAAACCTGAAGAGGATTGTTTGGTGACTTGTGGCACACTGTGTGTACCAGTTCTCTATATTTGACTCTTCCCAAAAGAGTGCTTGGTTCTACACAAGCCTTCAATACTATAATCAAATCCTATGAGCAAGTCGTCTGTAGCCTCATACGCCAAAAAACGACAAAACTATATATATATATATATATATATATATATATATATATATACACACACACGCACACATGTATATCAGTGGCGATTCCGGGTGTCAGATTTGCCAGCTCAGATCGAGTGAGTTAACATTCAAATATATCTATTTCAAAGCAATAAAAAATCTTGTAGGGCATCGTTTTTATTCTGGATCCAAAATTAATTAACTTTGTGCCTCAAAATATTGACTGAAATACATTTCATTGATATTGTTGTTGATAAAGAAGAAAGAAAAAACAAAAGAAAGAATGTAAAAATAAGAATGAAATAAAATTAATGTGGCTAGTCGGGCTGTGTAGATCTGAGCTCTATCAGGCTGGAAATATACTTAATAAGCAAAATATTTCTTACTTTAATTTTATAAATAATCTTTTAAAAGTCTCTAATTACTTGTATGATCTGTTTTTCAAAGAACACATTTTCATTTTCACTTAATTTTTTCAAATGTCCATTTTAAATTCCGTACAGTATAAGTTTTTTTAAGCAGAATGTATCAATTGAAAAAAAAAAGCAAATTAAATTTAAAAAAAAAAAAAAAAAAAGTGACAGCCTGAGCTCGTTGACTGGAGGTTTGCAGTGAGGAGTGTGACTGGGGTAGTGTTGTATATATCAATCAGCAGTACTGATCATAAACATATAATAGATTAAACTAAAAATTTATAGAGAGCTACATAAACACATAAATTAGGTTTATGTAGTGCACAGAGACACACATACATGGATCCACACACAATGTTCCTGACTTTAAAAAACGAAGATACCTCTATCCACACCCTTAGTCTCAGTGAGGGAAATATACATTTCTACTTTCTGATTCTATTCCTATCTCTACCATCAGTGACTTGATAACCAGACTATAAAACAAGAAAAAAAATAGGAAGGAGGAAAGGAAGGGGAGCGATAAACAGAAAAACATATCAAAGACTTCGTCCTCACTCTTTTTTCTTACATGACTGGAAATTTTTTCTTTTAAATTTAAAACATTTTTATAGAATTATTAATATTTAATATTAAAATACCAAAATGTGTTCTTTTAATTTGATTCACAGAGATTTTTAAAAATTATATTTTTTTAGAGTAAAAGGAAATATTTTAGCATCTAATTTATAACAATAGTATATTTTATTAAAGATTGTAATGAGCTTGACAAATATTGATGACCTAGAGTTGCCACTGATGTGTGTATATATATATATATATATATATACACACACACACACACTAGCTTAAAAGAAAGTCAACCTATCGGTCAGAATTTAAGCTTGCTCTTGCTCCTGCAGAGGGCTCTTGATTGGGCCTTCATCACAATGCATAGGGAGGAGTAGATGTGATAGGCCACAATAAACCACAGAAGAACTCAAAATTGATCGCTCATTTAAGTATTGCATTAATATTTAAGCTTACCTTTTAAAAGTTCAATGATAATTCTTCTGCTGCCACTTAAAGACAATTTGATGTACATAGGTTCTTACTTTCCATACAAAAAATTATTTTTATTTCATGGGTGACTTCCTGGATTTTGTAGTTAATTTTGATTACTCCCAAATTTATTTACATATTTTATAAAAATTGTTATACAAAAAAATGTGTCACAAAAAAAAAAAAAAAAAAAAAAAAAAATCACATAAATCAACAAAAACAATTGCAGCAATGAAAACTTGTGAATACAAAATTTCAGGATTGCAGATCCAGATCCAACCTGAATTTTTTTTTAATTTACTCACAGCATTGACCTGATTCCCAAATGGTAGGATATGTTGGGCTACAGCCTCTATGAGTAAAGTTGAAAACATGGACAATTTTATTTTGGAACACTGTAATTTGAGAACAGTAATTTTTTCATTTGAACATGAGATTGTAAGTTAGAGAGTTGTGTCCCTTTAATTGTTTTTATCAGTAGAAGCCAAGATGGTAGAATCTGAAAACAATCACAGTAAATGAATCCAAAATTTCAGGATTGTGGGTCCGGATCCAAACCAGAATATTTTTAATTTGCTCATGGAGTTGGCCTGATTCCAAAATGGCATATTTTGGGCTAAGGCCTCTAGGAGCAAAGTTGAAAAAGTGGGACATAGTGACACACTGACATTCACATTTAAGTTTCATTGAAGATGACTGACAAAGTACTGCAAATGAGTTAAAAATAAAAGAATAAAAAAAAAAAAAAAATCCTTGAAAATGGCTAATAGAATAACCAAAGGCACTTGGATATGTAGAACCATTGAACAAATGTTGCACACTTTATGTAAAGATAAAATGTCTAGAAGGAAAACATATTTGGACCCAGGTTGGTGCTCCCAGCCACACAACCAAGAACATGCAGATGTTCTGCAAAGTTAACTTGATCGATTTCTAGACTGCAGACTTCTCCAGCTTAGACTTGAACTCACTTGATGACACTGTGTGGAGCATTTAGGAGCAAGCCAGCAACATGATATCCCACCCCAAGATTAATATTCTCAAAGCTACCATCATTGTTTTTTTATGGTTTTTCAACTTTTCACAGGTAATTTAAAGCCAGAAAATATTTTTAAGTTTTTTTGAAGATAACTTTTACAGATACAAGTTCTATTAATTAACCCATAGATGGGAGACAAGGTATTTACATGTAAGTAATGAACCTAACTGGAATTGCAACTCAGCTTTTTGATTTCCAATTCTGAACCATTATTCATTATGCTAACCACACATCCAAGATTACAGCATCTAGTTATTCTCAAGTGGTCACTCATCTAGTTACTAATCAGGCTCGATATTGCTAAACTTACATGAAGGAGGAGAGACACAAAATGCACCAAAACTTTGTAACTAAACGTTACACAGGTTTTTGAGGTCATGTTAAGGATATAATTAAAAGTAATGCAAGTAACATTCAATAAATTATTCCTTTTCATATTATTTACATGTTTTATCAGCATCCTTTTCCATTAACAGACCTATTCATGCATATTATTACTGGAGGGTCTGTCTACGAAACTCTGGAGTTGGGTAACACCAATCAGCTAAGTGACAAACTTTATATCTCTATAAATTATATATTAGGATAATGATATATAAATTTTATATATAAAGAACACTTTTGAAAAAAAAAAAAAAATTGTATGTATGACAAATTGGAAAAAAATTTGTAACTTGTTTCATTTGTTAAGGCTTCATTGGACTGGGTTTGTTCACCTTGTGACTACGTATATGCACAAATGAGAGATGTTGGTGGGTGGGGGTTTCAAAATTTAGAAAGAATTTTTTTTTTTTCTTACAATATTTCACCATTCTTGGCAGATTTTCTATTATCACAATGTGGGAGATTTGATAATAAAGATGATGCAAAGAAAAAGAATATAGCTGAATTTGGCTAGATTGTGAAAAATGAAAAAAAAAAAAATGAAAAAAGAAACAAATTGTGTATGTGTAGTCAGAATAATGTAAACAAACCCAGTCTGATGAAGTCCTAATGGATGAAATATATCATAAAACTTTTTCCAATTTATCATATATATTTTGCATTTATCAAGTGACATTTTGATCCCAAGCAGAATGCACAAATACTACACTTATCACAGATAGAAATGATGATCTATATGTAAATAATTCTATTTTTCATGGGTACTATGCTAGTAAAATAGTTTAAAAAAAGAAGGAAAGGTATTTTTTTTATCTGTCTGCAGTTCAGATATGAACATTAAATTGCAAAGTAGTTACATTCTTTGTAAGTGAAAGATCCTTTTAAGTTTTGAAACCAAAATTGGTCTAGGTCTAACTCAAACAAAAAGACACATAATTTGAGTGCGACAAAACTATTGCATTTTTATTATATTTTAGTAGAATCCTTGAATACAATATCAAATAGTTTATTTAGTAATTATTTTTTGTTTAATTTTACATTTTTCTCGAGTTGCTTAAGCCGTACTGATGTCAGTTGTGGAGTTGCTTAAGATTTTTTCTTTCTTGAGTTCCCCTAAGCAAGGCAATAAAGCCACTAAGACATGAGGATTACTGGGTGTGGAAGAATTAGCAAGCAGAAACATTACTAATGAGTGAAAACAAAAGAAAAGCAATCAGGAGGACAGTAGATATCGATTAACATTGCATTTACATTTTTGAAGATTAAAGTTGGCTGGAAAGCTTGGAGCGGGCAGGGAGTTAGTCAAATTTAAATCCAGGTGCATATAAAAAAAAAACAAAAACATTGGAATAATTTGTTAGTCACTTGCTATGATATTTTGCCACAAAAAGGGTGCCTATTAAAAGTAATTTTAAATAATTTATTTTTTCCTTTCTTTATTACAGTTTTTTTTTTTTTCTTTTAGTTCACTGTTTAATTGACTGGAATGTTAAACATGAATCAGACAAAATTAACCGAGAAAGCTTTGCAAATATTTAAGAAGCTCTTCTAAAACTTGGTGGGTGGCGTTGTGTAACCGAGCTGGTCATGTAAGTCCCACGGTGTCTGTTTAACTTCTGAGTTTTGCTTTCAATTTGTTCAAAAGTAACTTGACACTTTACCTTTTTACCATTTGGAGAAATTCTTGGCCATCTAATCTAAAAGCCACAAGATTAGAGAAATTGTCAAAGAAAAAAAAAAAAAAAAATGTGTCATTTCTCTCTCTTCTACCTCTCTCTGTTTCTTCCTAATTTCTTTATTCCCTCTCACTCCCCCTCCTTTCACTTTTATTTCCTTATATCTATTAATGTTTCCAACACAATTTTTAAGGAAGCTTTCTGTCCTGTATACATCTTGAAATGGTAATGATATCTTTTTAATATAAATTTGCATTATGCAGCTGTAGCTGAAACAATACCAAACTGTCCTGGCTATGATGATAAACTACATCTGGTATCCTGGGTACATCAATAAACTATGCCCAACAGCAAGGCCTCTGATCAGGAGGTTTTCAGTAGCATGGAATGATCTCAGCTCCCAGGACCACCCTAACCTGTGGTTGTAGCACCTGTTAGGGTCCCAGCTGTGGGTAAATAGCTAACCCCAAAACTGGAATCAAAATACAATGACACTGTAAAAATTGGTATTGAAAAAAAAATATTACCAGCAATACATCTTTGAAAAAAAAAAATTACCAGCAATAAAAAAACAAACAAACCGTTATCAAAGAAACATTTAAATTATAAAAATATGTACCAAGTGTTTAGCTTAATTAAGAAAAAAAAAAAAAAATCAAATCATTCATACAGCAAATATTGCTACAACATAAGGGCCAGAGCGTCTGCTATATATTTAGAGAGTCATGATAAAATTCAAACAAGAATCAGTAAGATTATTAGTCCTGACCTAGTGTCTCAGGTTCAGTCATTTTCCTTCTGCTGTAAAGTTGCTTAACTGTGCATTTTCTATAAATATATTCATGTTAATAGTTTGGTTTCTTGTATATAGTTTTGTTTCACATTTGTAAATATTCATTGGGGTTTAGATTTTTAAAATTGTTATTTTATTCCCCTCCCCCCACAAACAATGAATTGTACATACGGGGACTAGTTAGGACTTTCATAGAGACAATGAGGTATTATGGTGAATGTAGTAAGTAAGGTAAGTAAGAATGTGTTGTTCTGGTGTAAGGTATATCGTTGTATTTTTGGGTCAGTGTTTGTGGCTAGCTAAGTTTAATGTTAAGACAGAAGAAGACTTGTAATTTTACAAATAAATAATGCTCTTTGCTATGGTACCTAACCTATATGAATTTAAGCACAGTACTATATTGGCAACAAGATCTCATCAATTTACAGTTGAACTAGCTACATGTACTTCTGGAACACTCTTTGAGCTCCATGCTTTTCATTCAACTTAGATCTTCAAAAATTTAAATGCAATATCAATTGTTATCTGCTGTTTTTCTGATGACTGTTTCTGTTGTTCTCACTCCTTAGCAATGTTTCTGTTTTCAAATTGTTTGATACCCATTAGCCCCTTGTGTCTTAATGGCTTTACTGCCTTGCATGGAGTGAATTCGATAAGAAAATGAAAGAAGGTGTTAGAGGATTATGTTATAGCAATCTTGCAAGTGGGTCAGCCCACTTGAAAATCAGTATTAAAAATCTGAAGCAAAAGCAATCTTAGAAATATTTCAATTATAGAATAATTACCAAGTTTCATTTAGTCTTGAAAAATAAAATAAAACCAAATGAAAGAGGTTCTTGGAGGATTGCATTATAGTAATCATGAAGTGGATCTTGTATTTAAAATTCTGTTTTCTTTTTCCTCGAGTACCACTGAAAGATGTAAAACTATTTCATCCACAAAGCAGATCCAAATTAAATTATATTTAAACAGAACTTAGTCTGGTACAAGGCAACAATTGTAAGGTACCAGAGAAGGTACCACAAGTTAAAACATATCTGTAAACAAAAGGATTAATCAATAAGTCCATAGCCTGATATGTACTGATTACCTACATTTTGATTGGAAATTTTCACTGTATAACTTTTAATTTTTGTAATTAATATTCACCACTGAATTGACAAGGAATAAGAATGACTGAAAAATATTTATTGTATAAAATAAATGCCTTTTCCTCTGGAGGTTATGGATTTATTGATTTAACTATGTATTACTTGGAATTTAAGTATTCATATTCATCTATCTTAAGGGACCTCAAACTGTTGGGGTTTGTGGCATACAACATAGAAATTGCAATTTTCTTTTAGTTCCCAGTTTAAACTATATTTTGTTTGTTATTCTCTAATTTCCTTCTTGTTAACCATAACTCTACAGATGCCATATGTTTAAAATTTGTTAACTTATGAGATTTAAATGAACATATGTATTTAAAAGTAATCCTATTTCTTGAAAAGCCAAAAGGCTTAATATTTAATGAAAAATGGATACCAGATTGAACCACAAATAGTGAAATGGGCTTCTTTTGAAAGACCAGTACTACTAAATTTTGAAGTGATTTCTTCTCACTAAGAGTCAAAGTTAACCCAGCTTATTTTAAAAGTAGCTATTTATCTGCACACCCTCTCAAATGGAATGTAATGCATGGTCATGTTTAAAGTGGGAGCCCAAGAATATATCACCAACTGGACTCAGAACTATCACCAATCAAATTGAACAGATGTTCCTTTGGGTGGGGTCACAAGCATTGAGCACCTATTGGGACTTAAACTCAACCCAGACCTCAAGTGAAACTTCTACATACAATCCATTGCTAAAGATGCTGGAAAAATGGTCGGTTCCCTGTACCACTTCAGTAAGGACCTGACTCCTCCTGCTATCTTACACTTTTACAAGAGCCAGATCAAATAGAAAATTAAGTAGTGCTGCTATATGTGGGCATGAGCTGCCCAGCCTTCACTTTTCAGTCTTGATTCAGTCCAAAAGCATCTCTGCGTCCTTGTGGGTGATGAATTATTTTCCACCCTAAAACCCCTTTCTCACTGACAAAATATCGAAAACCTTTCACCACTATATCGCTATTTCCATGGAAAGTGTTCAGACAAAATACATTCCTTAGTTCAACCAGTTCTAATCTTCATGGCTAAGACCTGCCGTGCTATGCACCTTGTAGTGAACCACCCTTATTCCCTTCGTATTCCATTGGTGAGATGTAAGTTCAACTCATGCAGTGTCTTCCCACAAACTGCTGATTTGTGGAACTGACTTCCAAGAGGGTGCTTCCCTAATCACTGCAACCTTAACCTGTTCAAGTATAGTGTTATCTTCTCTACATATCTGTATAAACTGTGCCTCTTACTCTGTAATCCTGTATCTTGAGTGGCTCTCAGGCCTTGTACAGGGTGAACACCACTGTTAAAAAAAATAAAATAAAATAAAAAACTGCTTGGGATGCCTCAGGCACCAGGTAATGACTGTAACCCCTTTTCAAAGAAGTGGTATTGCCTAGAAGAATGTCCAACACCCGGGATTTGAACACAATATATTAAATTTTAACCACCCAGCTCACTTATTTTAAAAGTAGACCTTTTGAATTGAAAGTAGTGAAATTTAAAGTTTAGTCATACTGCTCTTTCAAGAATATTCTAATTGGACAAGACTGTTGATAATTAGGACTGTCCTTGGAAGCAGATTGATAAGTATTCCCACCTCTCCCATGGGAAATATAGTTAGTTTCCTACAGGAGAGGTGGGTGATCAATGTTAGATCTTAAAAAAAAAAAACAAAAAAAAAAACAAATAAATTTTGATACTGTAAAAAAAATATTTTTTATGTAATATTCTCTGAGTAGCTGTTAACTAAAGGATCAAACTTAATTTCTCGTCAGAGTCCATCTTGCATATTTACAAATCTACCATTTGCATGTGCATTGAATACTGTTGCCATATTTGGTCTGGTGCACCTGATGTTCATCTCAAGGTTTTTGACAAAATCCAAAGAAGGATCTGTAATGTAATTGATCCTGAGCAGACATCTCGACTTCAGTTACTTTCTCACCAACGTGAGGTAGTTTCCCCCTGTCTTTTCTACAGATATTTTCATGGCAACTTCTCTGACAAGCTTTTTCCTCTGATCCCCCCCCCCGACTACATGAATTTAAGTGTGCTACTAGATTGGCATCTAGGTCTCACTTTCTACTGTTGAAATAGCTAAATATGACCACTTCTATTCCAACAGTTTCTTTTCTTGCACTTCCAAACAGAGGAACTCCCTTCCACTTACTTGCTTCCCTGATAACTGCAATCTTTAAAAATGTAAATGCAACATCAATCACCATTTTCTATGTTTTGAACCCTGTTTATCTTTTATCCTTACCTCAATGCTCCCTATATCCATTATTTTTTTTCTTTTAATCTCTTGTGTACTTGTGGCATTCCCGCCTTGCTTGGGGTGAAATGATTAAAAAATATAAATAAATAAAATAAGTATCTTGTTAAAAAAAAATAAAAATAAGTGAAAGAAAAAAATCTGCCTTTTTTTCTTTTTTTTTTTTTTTTTTAATTAAAAATGTTAAGAGAAACATTAAAAAAAGGTAACATGCCAAAAAAGTGGATTGACCAGCAAGAAAATATTTGAAGTTGGTGATGCAAATGTAAACAGACAAAAAAAGATGCAGAATATTAAGAAAATTGGCCAAAGACATGAAACAAACCAAATTATTACCTTTAAGCAAAGGTCCCAAAGAGAAACGTATAAGCTGGGCAATGATGACAAGCAAACGGTGATTTTTTTTAGACAGATTTGATAGCTGGACTATAAGTTGGGTCCTTCATAGAAACAGTCAATCAACATGACTTAAGATGGCCTATTAATATAGGCAGTAACAGGTCCCTTCAAATTTGGTTTCAGGTTTGTTGTGGAGTTATTTTGCAGTGGAGGCTTGTATTTGTACTAAATCGGTCCTAAAATAGGTTCAACGTACAAAACGTTAGGAACTTGATATAATAGGTATTATGCAGAGTAATCTTGTTGCGGTCGCTGACTACTTTTGTATTCAACTGTCGACTACTGTCGTCTGACATCGACTGACCCTTGTTAATCTTACTACTCCTACTTATATTAGGTGGAAGAGTCCATTAACTATAGAAGAGGTATGTTTCACCATAACAAGGATAGAAGCAGACAGTTTTTATAAGTTCTTGGCCAAACTGTCTTGTAAGTGGTTCAGGTTACATCCAAAGAGCTTTAAATACCATTGGTCTTGATCTGGCATCTTGGTTTCAGTCATTTTCCTACTGCAGTAATGAAGCTTCCCTGGGCCTTTTTCTATAAATACATTCATGGTAATTGTTCAGATGAGCTCTTTGCTAAGCTTTATGAATTTAAGCTCAATACTTGATTTGGCAATGACGTCACATCAATTTAAAGTTGAACTGACTAGATGTAACTGTAAATTCTTTGCGAACAGTTTCTTTTCTCGCACTTCTCACTTGTAAAACTCTTCTGGCTTCTTGCTTTCCAGTCAATTATGATCTTTAAAAATTTAAATGCAATGTCAGTCATTATCTACTGTCTTCTTGATTCCTCTTCTTTCATGTTCTCACTCCTTAATAATAGTTTTCTTATTTTTATTATTTCACACTCAGTAACGCTTGTGCCTTAGTGGCTTTATTGTCTTGCTTGGGATGAAATAAAAAAAAAAAAAAAAAGCTAAAAGATTAGTCATGAAAGACAATGATCTTTTACATTCTACAAAGATGACTATTGCTCATCTTGCCTCCAGCCTCTCCAATCAAAAACATATTGTCCATCATTAAGAGATGTATATGAAAATGGAAAATATTCAAGCAAATATCATCTCTGAAGCAATAGAAACTGCTGCATATTAATATCAAAACATTAGAAAAAGTTGATAAAATCACAGTGACTGATGGAGATTACAGAATGTCAAGGAGCCTATAAAACACGTTAAATAATACAATAATTTATTCAGATAAAAAGGACACCGTGGCAAGAGATTTTTTTAAGTCATACAGATTGCAACAAGAAGCTTTAAGCAAAAAAGTAAAAAATCTGATCCAAAGATGCCAGTCTACTAGGGCAGATGCCTGCTCAAGCACATTTCGTGTTTGTTCAACACCTACAGAACCCATCTGCGGTTTATACTGCAACTATGCTACATGAACCTTAGTTACAGTTTCTGGGAGAGAGCACGTTATATAGCGTGATCAACAGTCTGAACAAGGCTAGCACGCTCAAATCCTCGGTCATGATGATTTGTGACTGTGCTAGTACAACCACCAATGGCTCCCAAGGGTTCCATCTACCCAATTTCACTTACAAGGTTTGGGTCAATCTATAGTATGGTTTTCAGGCACTTTCTGAAGCTGCCATATGCTGGGATCACCTCCTCCAGACTGATAAGAACAAGAAGTCATCTTCCTGACAAGTCGACAATGGTGGGATTCAAACCCAGGTCTCATGGTCAGAAAGCAAATGTTTTAACCACTCGGACACGTGCCCATAGGCATAAGAGTATAGTTATACAAAACACAGTTCTTTCTTATTATGCAATGTTATTACACACCGTGTCATAAATAGTCAAATATGTTTCTCTGGATTTATTTATAAATAAAAATTAATGTTGCATTTGTTTGTTTGCATCATAAAATTTGATACTTCTTCCAAAAAAAGAAAAAAATTACGTTTTAGTAAGGATTTGTAGATATTATAAACTGAAACCCATGCGACTGGCCTGTATAAACATGGGTATAGCTGTTCTCAAAGTGCAACTGTGAATTCAAATCATTTGGTGGATTGAATCATTCATTTTCTATGGCTTAACACTTTGCAGGTTATTTAAAGCCAGAAAATGTTTTTAGATTGTAAGAATTTTTTTTTTTTTTTTTTTTGGAGATAATGGTTTAGTGATGCAAATTTTATTGGTGGGGCGAGACAAAGTGGATTCATAACTTTCCTAAGGGTATTTGCACATAAAATAATATAATTACAGCACCTGGTATTCCCAGGTGGTCACCCATCTAGGTACTAACCAGGCTTGATGCTGCTTAACTTCAGTGATTGTATGGGAACCAGTATCTCAATGTGATGTGGCCAAATCATTTGGGCAACGTGGTTAACACTCCACCCAATAAAAAATCTACTTTCTACTGAAACCACAGCCATGTTACCTTGCAAGCTGATACTCTACAGGAGTCTACAGATTTTTAAGCCTTTATTTATAGATAACAAAAATATTAAAGGAAAATTTGTTCTATGCAGTGTAATTAAGTGCAAGCGGCGTTTTCTAACATGTTCAAATTTGATATAAGATATATCAGAATGGATATAAAATATAAACCAAGTGACTGAAACACAAAATTTTCTTAGAGGATGCTGGAATCTAAAAATGGTCAGAAGTACATGCAATGAAACCATAATGCCAGTGCAATGACTGTGGTTTATTCATAATCATAGACAAATTCTCTCTCCTACTCAACTGACAACTAAAATAGTTTTTTTTTGTGCATTTCTCTTTGATGAAGAGTTGGCTTTGTTCACTTTAACTAAAAGAAAGTAAACAAAGTCATTCATACCAGGAAAGCCATTTGTTAGGCTGCTTTGTTATGTGCAGCTGCCTAAGTTCAGCTAAATGGTTGAATTGTTCTTCAAAGAACTGATCAGAATATATTATCTGATATTTTCAGATTGGTTCTTTTATTTCTTGGGTGTTGAAGATTCAAATCTAAAGCTATTTGGGCTGTTTAGTAGACTAAAGTGTGAAGTTAAAGGATAAAGCAAAAAGATTTAAAAACTACCACATCTTTTAGATTTTTGGAAATATGTCCTTGTCTTATTTACACTAAATCTGGATAACATATAGGGAATTCCAAACGGAATTCTTTATTTGATCTACTGGCAGTAGACTGTTCTTGTTTCACTGCACATGTTCAGGGATATCTTGTCTCATTCTTATTTTTAGTACTGTTCAGTTATTGCTTGCCTCTTTCCGCCAAGTTCAGATACACACTGTCCCAGCCAGGGATTGAACTAACAATTACTATATCACCAAATTCATGAACCAATACTTTAATCCACTAGGCTATTGATATTCACCTGATGAAGGCCAGAGAGCACAATGGCCAAAATGTTGTTAGAGCAAAAATGAGGACAACAGACCAATTGTAAATCACGTAAATAATGATAGCTCCTCATCCCAAAAATTCAAACTGAAAATGTCCTCCTCTATAATGTGGTGTCACCTTGTTCAGGCCAGAAATAAAGACACAAAGAGAGAGGAATTGATTTAAACAAATATATTAACAGAAACAGTAATACAAACATATACAAATGAGAGTGTTACAGTAAGAATGTCAGAGCCGACTGCTGGAAACTTCCCTCTCTAAAAGGCAGTACCTGCTCCTATTTATAACTCAGAGTCCATGCATGCGTGGGTAAAGTACCATAACAATAACTTAATCACCTTCAAGTTGTATTGACTTATTGTTGGCTGTCTAAAAAATTAAAATGTTAATATGGTCTCTTTTCTATCAGTGCATGACCCAACCAAGAATCAGCACTGTACGATGAAATGATTAAAAAGAAAGATCATTTTAACAATGTAAACTTATTAAACTATTAACATAGTGTTATGGAGTGAATTCACAGTGGAGTCTTGTATTTGTACTAAGTCAGTCCTAAAATAGGTTCAACGTACAAAATGTTAGGAACCTGATATAATAGGTGTAACGCAGAATAATCTAGTTGTGGTCACTGATACTTTAGTATTCAACTAACGGTCGTACGGCATCGACTGACTGATCGACCCACTGAGCAACTCCCACGTTACTCTTACTACTCCTACTTATTATAGGTGGGAGAGTCTATTAACTATAGAATAGGTGTATTCTACTATAACACATAGGCATTTTGAATACAAAAATGATTTTTTGTTGCACAAAGCCAAAATTGGTGCAACATGAGGTTTGCTGAGCCAAAACAAGGTCATTATTTGAATGATGTATCATCAAAAATTCTCAAGGAAAGCTACAGAACATGTTAAATCTTTATGATAAAAAACAAAGATATTGATACTGGTTCAAATAATAAGATTGCGATCTTATCTGTCTATATTTCTGAGATGAGGTGTTATGTACACTATTTACATTATTCGGACTATTGTCATCTTTGACATATTTATCACAATGTTTCAGCCGTTGTCTACCCCAGTGAGCAAAATAAGGGGTTCAGTTCGACATTCCAACCACCTGAAGAAGGCCGGAGGGTACAACGGCCAAAATGTTGTGATAAATATGACTACAAAGATTGAGATCTTAGTTATTAATAACCCAGTGGGGAACAAATTTATGAAAAACAGTTTCAAAATGAACATATGAACATCTGCTCTATAGTAGGTGCAATTGAGTAGGAAAAAAAAATCTGGAAAGCAGTCCATATATTAATTCCGTGGTGTTTACTTATGTAAGGTATGCATCATATTCTAAAAGAGAAAAAAAGAAATAATGCTTCACCCACTTCAAAAAATGAAAAGGGTAAAGGAGTAATAAAAATCACAACACTAAATTTTTGAAGTGTTTATAACAAATTTTATATTAAGAGTGGATAAGTTCTTTTCAATTGTAGTCATTATTGAGGTGACATGCAGTATTACGTGTCAAGTTTTATCAAGATTATTTGTATTATTTACTTTTCTAATTTTATGAATCTAGTAAGCTTTATGACAAGCATTATGTATGAACTAATTAAGATATTAGAGGTATTTAAATGTTTTTTCAATGTATCATTTAGGGCTACAAATTTTAAGTGCTTAATAGAAATCGGTAGAAACCGATAATTAAAAAGTGCATGTTGCAAAGTTCAATTATGTAGAATGTATCAGTGAATCAAAGCTCAGTTGTTTGATTATTTAGAGCAAAAATAAACAGTAATTGGAGTTTTGTGTCCCACAGATCACAAGCAAGTTTTAACGTATTTCTTGTCATATTATATACTTTGAGATCAATAATACACTGATGGTGTCCTCATGTAAATGGATAAACACCTCAAAATGGGGGCAACCTATTTACTGCACCCGTGATCATCATTTTGACTCTCGTGCAAACCAGATCTGTATTTACTCTTTCCTGATCCCGTGTAAAGTGTGATTCTCATTCAAACCAGACTTGCATCTGCCTTTTTGGCTCCAATTCAAATCAGACCTTTGTATTGTTCATTAAAATGACAAAATTAGGTATTAAATAACCTGGAAAAGATTGATGTGACAAAAAACAAACAAATTAAACCAATCAAATTGTGTATACAGAAGTCTTAAAGATTCAGGCACATTGAGATTAGGAGGTGAGTGTAAATCTGACAAAATTAGAGCATGTGTCTCTTCTGAAAGGATTATCAGTGATGAAATATCCTGAGGAAAGCTAATCAAATTTTATGTCATACTTTTCCAATCATAAAATCTGTTTACCATTTTTAATAATTGTTAGTAATTTTGTACATTATTTGTTCCTTTATCGATTGGAAAATCTTAAGAGGCTTAGTGTCGCCAGTATGTTAAAGTGTCAAAATATTTTCAAATATCAATGATTTATTATCTCCCAACAGCGTCAATAACCAGCAAAGGGGAATTATTTGTGACATTTGCACAATTCTAAATATTCAAAGCTGACATTTTTCAAAAAGGAACGTGTTATGTTGATTTGTAATATGGATACATGTTTTTTTTTTTTTAATATTTAAATGAAAAAATTATGTATTACATAGGGAAACATTTTTATTTAATTCCCAAATGGAACAGTATATAAATCCATTTATTTTCTAAATGTCAAGATTCTGATATTTGTCGTCCTTCACAGTGTTCAAAAATCAGTTAATTTAATTTCTGCTTCATTCAACGTGTTTATGTTCACCTCTCAAAAGTGTGTTTCTTATTTTTTATGGTCTGATCTTTAAATAACTGATTCTAAATATGGATGTAACACTGAAAAGAAAAAAGGTGTAAAAGAAAAAAAATTTACAACATATCTGTTGTGTGTGTATATATATATATACACACACACACTCACATACAAATAGCAAGAATAAAAGCTAAAAAGCTTACAATATAAAATAAACCGAGGGCTCAATACCGAATTCAACGGAGCCTAAATATAATATCAATACCAAAATCCACTGCTCAGAGCGACATGTAACAACAATCACCAGGCAACTGATGATTGTTATGAAATTCTGAGGAGTGAATTTTGGTATTGATATTATTATCAATTGGTAGCACTAAAAATAATTTTAAATTAAGTTTGAGCAAACATCTGTCTTCCTTCAAAAATAATGTGTCATAACCAAACATCCCTACCCAAATATTTTTGGCATTTAAAAGAAACAAATAAAACACGCACAGTAAAATGAGAATTATTAAAAAAAAAAAAAAAAAAAAAGACAGAAAGAGAGAGAACTTGTAGGTTTTTAAATGACCCATGTCTTTGTACCTACATGAAAAGTTATATATTAAGTTTCTAAAAAGTAAACATTTATTAAATCAAAGAAAAGAAATAACTGTTTTTGAAGACACTGCATTATGTTTACTTTAAAACATAATTAATTTAAAAAAATTCCATAATTATATATTCATTATTTGATCACAAACAAGAAAGTAAGAAAATGCATCATTAAATTCCAAAATTTTAAATCTTATTTTTAACAATACCGTATCTAGTATACTAATAAATATAGTATTTTAGATCTTTATAAATAAAAATATAAATATAAATGAATCATTTCTAGCTCCTTTAAGACAATGCAAAGGTGTGCGTGTGTAATGGACATTTTTGGGAGGAGATTTGAATAATTTCATATAATAATTCAAGTTCAGAACAAGAATCCTAAACAGAATACAGAAAGCACTGGATGGCCATTAGAAACTAACTAGACTCAATACCGTGCAGCTAATACTAATTTTGTTGGTGATACTCATTCAAGTATATATAACCCACCAGTGGGTTTCCTCTTCGTCACTGAGTCCTGCTGGTTCAGTGGCATGACGCTTGCATTGTATAGTAACAGTTCGGTTCGATTCTCGGTAGTGGATGTGCACTGCTGATGAGTACCAAAAAAGACCAAAACGACCATCCAGTACTTCCTGCATTCTGTTGAGGACAGGTGAATATATATCTCCAAATGTAATGAGAACGAAAAGAATATAAATTCAAATGTTCATCACATTAATTTAAAAGAGTGCTCAATACCAAAAGAAGAGCAATAGCTATTTATTATAAGTTGTTACATATGAACAAACAAAGTAATCACTACAAAGATGCATATTTGTTTCGATGCCTAAACATAAGCATCTCATCAGGTGGTGAACAAAGATGGTTATAAACGATTTTATTAAAAAATGCTACTTATGAAATGTCACTTCTTTTTACATTTATAAAAATTTAGGAAGACATCAGAATTTCCATAAAAGGAAAGGAAACAAATACATAAAAAATTCCATATAAGGAAAAGAAAAAAAATAATATATGCTGGTTAAAGCAGAAAAAAACCCCAGAGAGGATAAGAAAGCAATAAAAGGAAAAATAAAGAGAAATAGAAAGAGTTAAGAAAAGCATAAAAAATCATCCCTTCTCTGTGGAAAAGGAAAAAAAAAAAGAAAAGAGAAAAATGACAAGGAGTAATATATCAGAATTAATTAATACAAAGGAAAAGGTGAAAGAAAAGAAAGGAAGACAATAGAAGTTGTTGATAATTCAGCCAATGAAAAACGAATGAAATGAGATAAAAGTAATACAGAAAGATTCAAATTATACCAGATGTGACTGCAACAGAGTAGAAAATATTTTAGATGCAATGTATCTGTTAAGTTTGTTTGGCGTTTTGAAAGAAACCAACATATTATTTAACAAAATTAAACATAGTATTGTAGTGGATGTATTAATTATTAGGTTGGTGCAAAAATAATATCGTTTTTTGACGTTAAAAAATGTCAAAAAACGATATTATTTTTGCACCAACCTAATACAATGGGTAAATACTTGTTGAGAATAGGCTGCGTGAAAATTAACGAGATTTCCACTAATCATTAAAATCTCTATATTCATACATACAGTCTTTTGAGGACCTCCATTCATCAAGATTGGTGATGATTTGGGGTCAGATCGGTGATGATGAGATGTAATTAGCTTGGTATTTGAGGCATTGATTGTAACCAGCCAGTCTTTACCCTATTGGGTAGTTTGTGCAAGATCGCCAATCTCTGACTATCCAATGTTTTAGAGATGCACCCATATATTGTCGTATCATCGGCATAGATGTTTACAAATGATCTGAGTATATTTATAGCACTTTATGACACCCCCCCACAATGAATGTAATATATTTGGGAAAATTAGATATGATTATTCTCAAGCACCTTGAAGTGCCAGTCATGGTGAATCTTTAGTAGATGATTTGAGATTTTGAATTTTTAATATTTTATATATGTATATACACATGCACAGACTCTTAAGGCTTATTGGCTTCATCACCCTGAAACAATGTATGATTACTGAAGTTAAGCAACGTTGAGTCAGGTCAGTACCTAGATGAGTAACCACTTGAAAATACAAAGTTCTGTAAGATTGGTTGTGTGTGATGTAATGGATAATGCCTTGGAATTGTTAATCGGAGAGCTGAGTATTAATTACCATTGGGTTTGTTATATTCACTTGCACAGAAATACCGGTATTCCCAAGTGGTCATCCCTATCTAGGTACTGACCAGGCTGGACATTGCTTAACTTAAATGATCATAGGAGAACAGGTGTTTCAATGTAATATGGCTGTAAGTCTATATATATATATATATATATATATATATATATATATATATCATATGGTGTTTACATTTGTAAAAAAACGATACACTAGATTTGGCTGATTCGTATCAAGTGAAGATGGCTCATTGTTAGAAGTTCTGACTGACACCAAATCAGGTGGGTTTTGATCTGGGCTTGAGGCATTCGGTTGTCTAGTCACACTGAGGAGCTGTGATACAGCGAAACAGTACTGTCTGTGAATGACTATATATATATATATATATATATATATATATATATATGAAATATGTATGCATATATCAAAACAAAATGTTACCAATTAAGCCATAGGCAACCATTTTGATAAAGCAAGTTTCAAATGACCTAAATAAGGAAAGGTACATGTTCGATTTCTGTTGGGAGGCACAATTTTTCTTCAGAACTTGTGGATTTTGGCTGGTTGTTACTAATTTCACTGTACACAAAAAAAAAAACTTAAACATATCTACACATTAAAAATAACATAGTAATAAGATCTGATTAAAAAAAATCCATTAAGAAAATTATGGTTGCTTATGTGAAAGTGCATCTAGCTCACATACGGATGACCTGGTATATCAAGTTCAGTCAATTTATGGCTGTCATAATGCAGCTCCCCTGTGCCTTTTCTATAAAT
The DNA here is from genome assembly GCA_963932145.1 of Acanthosepion lycidas. Taxonomy (NCBI): domain Eukaryota; kingdom Metazoa; phylum Mollusca; class Cephalopoda; order Sepiida; family Sepiidae; genus Acanthosepion; species Acanthosepion lycidas. The sequence continues at coordinate 87,537,758 of OZ010584.1, forward strand.
ATTCTCATAGAAATTTTTCTAATGAGCTTTCCTATTTTGGTACTCCAACTTTACAAACTTAAGTATAGTACTTTTAAGTTTCTTAATTTCATTGTTGAGTTTTAGATGTAACCATAAGTACTTTGTTAATAGTTTCTCCTCCCACCCATTAAAAAACAAAAAAATTCAAAAATGTTTTTTATATATATATATATATATATATATATATATATATATATATATATATAATTCATCATGTCTAGATCTAGAATCCTCAACATACACACTGAAAAGCACTAGCATGATCAGCAGTGCACATCCTCTACTTAATCTGAGAATCAAACCCGAACCATTAATACAATATGACACGAGCATCATACCTGTGGGCCATGGTCATGAAAACTAAACTACTAGGCATAATAAATATATATATATATCCCATCATAGGCATGCAGAAATAAAGCACCATCAAGCAGTAAACATCATTCGACTGTGTGAAACACGAAAGAGAAATAAAACAGCTAACATTGTTCCTGCTGCACTTGCATGCAATATTTTCTCCTGTGCTGTTTGTGGTCTTTTGTGCAATTCCCAAGCCAGCTTCAAAAGTCATGCCCATCATAGAAATGCAGATAATTAATAGGAGGTCGTCAGAATTGCATATGTTGAACTCTACAGGAGAGTGCATCAGATATACATTGTAACTAGATGTTACTATATATATATATATATATATATATATATATATAAAGAAATGGACAAAGTCCGACAATTATTTTAAGACATTTTTAAGCTTAACATTCTTTTTATAGATACAAATATTTAATTCGGAGGACAAATATTTTCTGTGAAAATTTCTCGGACATTCAGGCCGGTAAATGTTGTTTAATACTGTTTATTATAAACAGAGCATTTACTTAAATATTTGTATCTATAAAAAGAATGTTAAACATAAAAATTTCTTAAAATATATATATATATATATATATATATATATATATATATATATATATATATTGCAACTAGATGTTACTATATATATATATATATATATATATATATAAAAACAAGAGATTTGAAACTACCATGAATTGCAGGCACATTAAGAATTTAGCCTTACAATCTTGCTAACATTTTAACTTAATAATCACTTATGTTATATTACCTTCATATAAACATTTTAATGTTATCCTTACTGATTTATCTTAAATTAAGGTTGTAAACAGATTTGTACTCATATATTACTGGGAATAATGTTTGTCGTAGATAGATTTATATTTATATTACAAGTTACAAGGTTTGGTAACAGTTTTAAATTTATAAAAATTCATATAAATATTCTAAAAATTCATTTTATTTTATTAATTTTAAAATTTTGATGTATTGCTTTGTATAGTTAATTTATTTTGCATGTCTAATGTTTTTACTTATTAAAGTACTTTTATTTATATACTATAGAGCTTAACCTCTATATGCCAGTGGATCAGAACCAATGACTGAGTGCACTACATCCTCATTGGACAAGAAATGTTAAAAACATTTCTAATTTACATTTTCATGTTAGTTATAGATTTTTGTGAAAGCTCAACACAATCCAGGCTCCAGACGCAAGTTTTACAATAATTGCTTCTGACTGGCCAATATATCTCAAAGTAATAACAATGCCTACACACACGTGTTTAAACACAAAATACCGCCAAAAATCTTGAATGGGTTCGCGAGCCACCCACGTGACCAGGAATGTAAATAAAGACGATGCATGAACACAAGTTTACCAGTGATATATACATACATATTTCATTTATATATATATATATATATATATATATATATATATATATATATGTATATGTATGTATGTATGTATGTATGTATGTATGTATGTATGTATGTCATTCACAGACAGTACTGTTTTGCTGTATCACAGCTCCTCAGTGTGACTAGACAACCGAATGCCTCAAGCCCAGATCGAAACCCAACTGATTTGGTGTCAGTCAGAACTTCTAACACTGAGCCATCTTCACTTGATACGAATCAGCCAAATCTAGTGTATTTTTTTTTTACAAACGTAAACACCATATATATATATATATATATATATATAGAGAGAGAGAGAGAGAGAGACAGAGACTTACAGCCATATCACATTGAAACACCTGTTCTCCTATGATCATTTAAGTTAAGCAATGTCCAACCTGGTCAGTACCTAGATAGGCGTGACCACTTGGGAATACCAGTATTTCTGTGCAAGTGAATATAACAAACCCAATGGTAATTAATACTCAGCTCTCCGATTAACAATTCCAAGGCATTATCCATTACATCACACACAACCAATCTTACAGAACTTTGTATTTTCAAGTGGTTACTCATCTAGGTACTGACCTGACTCAACGTTGCTTAACTTCAGTAATCATACATTGTTTCAGGGTGATGAAGCCATAAGCCTTAAGAGTCTGTGCATGTGTATATACATATATAAAATATTAAAAATTCAAAATCTCAAATCATCTACTAAAGATTCACCATGACTGGCACTTCAAGGTGCTTGAGAATAATCATATCTAATTTTCCCAAATATATTACATTCATTGTGGGGGGTGTCATAAAGTGCTATAAATATACTCAGATCATTTGTAAACATCTATGCCGATGATACGACAATATATGGGTGCATCTCTAAAACATTGGATAGTCAGAGATTGGCGATCTTGCACAAACTACCCAATAGGGTAAAGACTGGCTGGTTACAATCAATGCCTCAAATACCAAGCTAATTACATCTCATCATCACCGATCTGACCCCAAATCATCACCAATCTTGATGAATGGAGGTCCTCAAAAGACTGTTAGGCCTCACACTCATACCTGGCCTCAAGTGGAACTCGTACATACAATCCATTGCTAAGGATGCAGGTAAAATGCTTGTACCACTCCAGTAAGTACTTCACTCCTCCTACTATCCTCTACCCTAGCAAGAACCAGATCAGGCCAAAAATGGAGTACTGTTGCCATATTTAGGTGGGAGCTGCCCAGGCCACACTCTCTGCCCTTGATCAAGTTCAAAAGTGTCTTTGAGCTCTTGTGGATAATGAACCATTCTCCACCCTTCAACCTCTCTCCCATAGACATGGTTAGCCTCTTGCTGCTCTACCACTACTTCCATGGAAAATGTGCAGATGAACTACATTCCCTGGTCCCACTTATGCGAATCTTCACAGTAAGAACATGCCATACCATGTACATAGTAGTGAACCACTCACATTCCCTTCGTATCTCATCAGTGAGAAGTAAGTTCCACTCGAACAGCTTCTTTCTGCAAACCACTGCCCTGTGGGACCAAGTCCCAACGGGATGTTTTCCCAGATCACTACAATCTTAACCTGTTCGAGGCTGGAGTAAACCTTTGTCTTTCACTCCTATACACACAAATGACCTCCAAACGTAACTCTACCTCGTGGCCCCAAGGCCTTCTAAAGGCTGAAACTCAATGTAAAAGAATATATATATATATATATATATATATATATATATATATATATATATGTAACCATCACTGTGAGGTGTCATAAATGGCATAAAGTGCAATAAATATATTACCTACACTGTGTGGTCTCATAGTTAAGTTTCACTTAATAATTTATTCAGTCCTTTAAACATTGTTATTGATTCATTTTCCTCCTGTAATAAAAGACAATTATTCACTCTCAGTTTATAACTAGCATTTTTTAGACTTTCCAATTACAGGAGAAACACATTTTTCTATTTTTTTTTACATTATCTTTTATGTCCTACACATATCTAAATAGGGCAGTACTGTTATTATATTTGTATATTTCTAATGACATCATGTGTTTAAAATACCTCAACTTAAAAGGACTCTCTTTAGAACCAATATAAATTTGGGCCCAGAGGCTTTCAAATCCAACATTTGATATATAATCCTCATTATCTGTCAAACATTTTCCATTGGGGTGGGGCATAAATTGGGTTTTCTGCAATTACACATTTGCCTTTCCATGTTCAATTTTTTATACAGAATCTTATTTTGTACTAGCCTGCCAAAATTAATCATACAGCTTTATATATATATATATATAGAGAGAGAGAGAGAGAAAATGGTGCAGTATATATATTATAAAGAGGTAATCATACAAAGAATTAATCAGTAAAGTTAATGTAATTAATGGTGAAATCTCTTTGCTAACAAATTTAATAGAGCATTAACTTACTAACCATTTGTTGAATAATGTAATCCTTATGTTTAAAATTGTAAGAGGGTTTGATATTCTAGTACTGTTAGTACTTTCGAAAATCATCACATTATGTAACTGTTAATAAATAAAACATTCTTAAAAAGAAGATCTTTCAGCCATTTCTTTTCATCTTGGAGTTACAGGAAATGAAAAAATATTAAAGCCTAATGATGAAAATATAATGATTTTCAAAAGTACTAGCAGTACTGGAACATCAAAACCATCTTACAATTTTAAAAATATGGATCACTTCATTCGATGAATGGTTATATATAAATACTTTATTAAATTTGTTAGCAAAGAGGTTTTACCATTAATTACATTAATTCTACTGATTAATTCTTTGTATGATTACCTCATATATATATATATATAATTACATTAGTGGATGCCTGTGTTTGGAATAGATGCCCTTTTATTTTAAATAGTATGTATTTTATCTATCAGCCTGCACACTAGGGATATTTAATAAATAAAATGTGCTTTTTGGCAGGGTTTGAACCTGCATTCCCCTTTGTAGGAGAAACCCCCTTTTTGATTCAGTGTACTTTAGACTGCTTGGCCACAGAGTGTGTCATGGCCCAGCAAGTTACTATTTACTCTTTTGACAGGAGAAAGGAAATGCAGGTTTAATCACTACCAAGAGGTACACTTTCTTTAATAGGACTTTCTCTGTCTAGCCTGGAGAACAGTGACTTTACTGTTTATTTAAAAAAATGAAAAAAAAAAATTCAAACATGTGTATTCATTAAAAAATGTGTGTGTGTGTGTGTATACGCATACATAAGAAAAAGGCTCTAATATATGTATATGCCTTGGTGGGTGGGTATGTATGTACAAGTATATATAAAAACAATCCGGCAGGCAGGCGGACAGACAGGCTATCTCTGTGGTCTGGTCATAGATGCAATAAGTTAATTTGATTTATGGTCCCCACTTATTCTCAAAGATCCCAAAGCATTTTTGCTTACATACAGTTTTGTCTTTCCTTCTGAAGAAGCCAGAGAGAGAGAGCAGACACTTTTGCTGAAATGCCGTGTTTATATCTTTCTCATTCTGTCTTAGATATTATTATATATCCTACACACAAATATTATATATATATATATATATATATATATATATAGTGTGTATTTAGGCAGCATCTTTTCATTCATACACGTTTCATTAAATAATATAGACAAGTGTTGTCTATTTATTTTATGTAAATTTTTTTCGTAACTTCTGATAAGTTTAATAAGAGAAAAAAAACTAGCTTCAGTTTGAAATGACTGAAAAGCTGAAGCATTTTGTTAATTAGAAACAAAATTTTCCCTTGTAACTTTACAGTCCTTGGCATATAAAACATTTTTTGAATGGCATTCCTCTTGTAAGTTGAGTTTACCAAATCATTATTTATTTGGCTTTTCATCTGAGTGCTTAACCAACCATAAATCCTCACCAAACAGTTTGATACGAGGCAATGCTTCCATGCCCATTGCTATGTTAAATGTTTTCAGTTTCAATTGGAAATTAAAGTTAATTAAAACCAGAGAAATTATCAAGGAAATCAAGTTTCTTTTTTTTTCTCTTTATTTCCTGTTATTTTTATTTTTGTTTAATTGTCTGAAAATTTTCTCAACAGGAAATACCAACCCGAGTTGATTTTATGAATGAAGCTGATTTGTGGTTTAGTTTCTGTGTTCATTCTTGATAGAAAATCACATTTTTAAAAGTCACATTATTTCCTTAAGTGCCATAAATGGTGAAAAACAAAAGGTGGGTTCCCTTTTATTTTTAATACTCTTAGAAAAGGTAAGAATTCTCTTCTCCCACCAGCTATGGGTAAATAGCAGGACGGACCGGGTTCTATAGCCCTGGATGGCAACTAGTCTACAGCAGAAAGAAATGACAACCTACTGCATGGAAAAATATCTGCCTCGTCAGTCATGTATCAAAAGATACACGACTGCTTAAGTGTGCATCACATATGGCACATAACTGACCGAGGTGGAAAGGAAAGAAGACTAAAATTGTTAAGATAAAATTCTTTGTATTGCCAATATAGAGTCTCAAGGTATGATGTCATTTTGTGGGCAATGGGAAGTGATGTGGCAGAATGGGAGAGTAGGTAGGACCTGGAGTTGATGCATGTTCTATTGGCTGACTGAAGTCACTGGTGGTGACTTTGACAGCTTGCCCACTAATCCATGACTCCTGATTGTGTCCCTGCACAGAGAGCAACATTTTGATTTTCATTCTTGCTTTCTTAACATTCATATAAAGTGAATCAGAAAGAAATCTAATTGAATCAGTGTATAACAAGAATAGTTCCAGAAACCTGATTTTGTTATATAAACCCATCATCCTATTGCCAATGGGAGTCAGCAAATAATCACAGAAACAGGATGAGAATTTCTTCCACATGTGGCACATTCTCCAAACCTATCCCCTTCCAGTAATCAAGTATTTCATTTGACAACACTTTCTCTGGTTAGCAGTTTCGCCTTTTTTTTTATACTAAAATTCAGCCAACCGTCAAAATAGTAATAGTCAATGAGATGCATGATATGGTTGAAAGTGGAGGTGAAATGAAGTGAATATTAGAAGGATAATGACTAACCCTAGACTTGAAGAGGTTAAGAATGTAGTGTTTAGGAAAACACCCGCACATATGTCTGTTCCACAAAATGTCAGTTCTTGATAAAATGCTCTGAGTGGAATGTCATACTTACATTTTGAACATGGAGAAAATGAGAGTGATTCAACTCCATGGAAATGTCACTGCAAGTTAAAGCTGTCTGAATTGGTTGAACTAAAGAATAGAGTGCATCTGAACATGTGCCATGGGTAAAAATGAAAGAATAGGTTTGTAATGTTGTCTCTGTGTGAAAGAGGCTGTAATGTGGAAAATAAGAGTGGGGATCGGGCCCTGCGAGCAAACAGAGAGCAGGGATCAGATTCTGCCAACAATGGAAAAAGAGGGTTGAGCAGCTCCAGGTCAGATATGGTAAAACAATTTTGTCTAAATGATTCTTCAAAGAATTCATCTACTCAAGTTAGAATTATTTCTCTTATAAAATGCATAATTTTGGTGAAACATAAATTCAAAGAAAGTCAAGTAAAATAAATTGATGATTGAATAAAGATGCTATGAATTTATATGAATTAAAATACTGCAAACTTTTACATCAAACTAATATTTTATAAAATTGCCTCTTCATTTTGTATAATTAAATGGTACAAACTTTTAATTTGACATTAATCTAAAACAATCAATTTGCTGGGTTTACTAAATATATGTGAGTAACTTCTGTGGTATCTTCTGTTGCTACAGATATTTACCCAAACATCTAAATAAAGGCAAATTCTGTCTGTCCGTCGATGTGTCTGAAACTGAGGGCAAACTTGCTCTACACAGATATATTATACATTTATGGAATTAGGATGATTCCAGGATTAGAAATCTGTCTCTTATCTGGTGCTTGAACATCAAGCATTGGGATATGTATCTGGATGAGGAGGGAACAGTTAAAAATTTTAACTGAAAAAAAATTAGTGATTTTGAATTTTTTAAATTTATGTTGAGTTTTAAGTAACACAAAAACTTTATCAATTTAAAACTTTTTGTTTTAATTTCGTTTAAAATATCTTCAAAACTTTATGAATTGAGGAAATCAATTTTATTTCTTCAAAATGCCAAGGAATCAGAGTTAAAGTGATAGGTTTTGTGATAATGAGGTTTTGAAATTCCGCAGTGTTTGTGATTTAAAGATCTCAACTCAATTGCAGTTCTACAAAGTTTGTGATCTGAAGAACTCAAATTTTCGGCCTGAATTGAAATTTTGGTCCAAATCGTTCTTTTTGGCAGAATTGAACTTATAGCCCAAATCAGAGTTCTGTTTTAAAGTTCCATGGAGTGAATTTAAGAATTCAATGTTATTTCTTCAAAATGCCATCAAAAAAAATCCAAAGCTCAAAGAGGAGAGAAGAGCAGAAGAAACATGAGAGGAGGCACAAACTATAAAAGATGAAGAGCATCTGAAATGTCAAAAGATGTAGAAGCCTGCAGAGAAGTAAATGCTGCAAGACAGATAAGATCAAGAGCATATCAAACATCAGAGGAGGTGCAAGCAAGTGGAGAAGCAGATGCTACAAGTAGGTTAAGAGCTGCAGATGACAGTGAAATTTCATCAAAGAGAGGAGAGAAGCAGGTACAACAAAAATCAAGAGCTGCAGAGGATGACAGACTTTATGAAGGAGAGAAACAGATGCTGCAAACCATAAAAAAGCAAGATCTTCGGAAACACCTCATGAGAGACATGCCAGACAGGTTAGTGATAATTACAATCATACTAAAATGAGTGCAGCTTTTTTTTTTTTGAGTCTGTCCAAGCTGGCTTTTCAATACAACTGCGACAGTGATGTGATGCGTGTTCTTAGTGCATATATCTATTGTACATTTAATGATTCAAAAAAAAAAACAACGAAAACTCCATTTATGGATCAACCAACATATATATATTGTAATATAACATACAAAACAATCATGCAATGGAGTGTAATGATTAAGGAAAAAAAAAGTTGTTCCCCTTCAACCGTATTCTGATTTATGATTGAATGTTCGAAAGAGTTTCTCTTGAATAAGAATGTTCAGGATTCTATGTTAAATAGAATCTGCTGTTAGAATAGAATACAGTTAATTAAGAAATGTGTTGTTTTGAGAAATTAATAGAGTGCTGGTTCATGAACTTGGTTGAGTCACAGAGAGAGATATGTATAATGTGTTACAAAAATCTGTGTCTGTATGTGCATTTGAAATGTTGTGAATAAAGTCGTAGACTTGTGTAGACAGGCAAAAATAGCTGGACTCTACTGACAGCTTGCGAGAAAGTCAGTAAGAGTTGTTGGCAATGTTCTTTAATGTCTGACTGCACGGTTAAGACAGGAGCTCTTGAAGATTACATCTTGGTAGCAAGGAAAAAGATGAATGAAGAGAACACAAGAGAGGCTTATTTGTGTTTTGTTTATATAAGTTTGTGTCTCATGTGACAGGCTCCAGCCTTGTGTGCGGGAAAATTATTCCTCGTGTGCAAGCAATTTGATTGGTTGGAATTGACCAATCAGCAAGCTAGTTTCAAGGAGATTAACCAATGAATGTTTGCCATATGATCTGTATGTATGTATGTGTGTGTGATGGCAATGATGATCACTACAGTGACTATTCAAATCATTCAAATCATCCAAAGATCATTCAGCGTTATCATTGAAATGCTCTCAGATTCAAAGATGAAACAGATGGGATGTGCTGTATAGAAAGGAAAAATTCAGCTGGAAGATCTACTAGTTCCTTCGGAACCATTGCTATCACTTCTGGATGGGAACTCAACTGAATCAAAACATGTCATCCAGCAAATCAGATGCTACAATAACTGTTTTGCAATGACCTCACTTGCTGCCAAAGATGCTATCTTGCCAGGATTGACAACAACTTGCAGAATTCAGGGCAGGAGCTAGCAAGTTTTATTTAGAAAGTATACAATATTCCAATTTTAAACAAAAACCAAGTGTATGCAGGTAAATTTGTATTTCCAGTTTCATGTTTCTAGCATTTGCTAGTGATAATAAATAGTCAAAGAAACAATATTATCATTTTTATTATAATAACTTACAGACATGGTGTCACAAAATAAAAAGTAGCTTGTCTAGATCAGATAAGTTTTTAAAATTTCTGATTCTACAGGGTGTTGCTAAAGTCTGGACATAGGAAATCTCATTAACTATATTTTTTACCTCCACAGATTCATGGTTGAATTCTTTTTCTGTGGTGTGCTGAAGGAAAAGCTGTCTCAGATGCAACACAATTTGTTTGAATGCATAAATAGTGAATGTGCTAAAATTGATGGCAATGTGTTCACATGAGTCTTGAAAAATGCATCAACCTCTGCATTTCAAATGATGGAAATCAAATTGAAGATGTTATTAGGTTGGTGCAAAAATAATGACGTAATAATGTCGTTTTTTGACGTATTTTTTAACGTCAAAAAACGACATTATTACGTCATTATTTTTGCACCAACCTAATATTCCAATTCAATAAAATGTTGAAAATATAAATTTTTGCCTATGTGTTCAGACTTTAGGGACACCCTGTATATTTCTTATTCAGATTTTCTCATAAAATGAATAATCTTTTTTATATCCAATGGTAAACATTTTTTTTTATGTTAGATACACATTTTTGCTGTTTATTTGACTACAGACTTTTGTTTGAGGTTTAGAGATTTTTCTGCATATAAGATTTTTATAGAAGTCCAAGAAGCTAATGATTTTGGAAAAAAAAAAAAAAAAAAAAAAGGTTGTGGGAAGATGAAATTTTAGGATTTATTTTGAAAATTAATGGCAGTAAAGATTTCAGATAAATAATACAACTCAGCTGATAACATTGTCAGAGATTGAAAGCTAAATGACAAACCAATTTTTTATTTTTTCCAGCAAGAAAAAAGGGAGAAGACTGAAGCAAATAGTGACTTGCTGTTCTTATTTCAATTATTGGTAGTTTTTTTTTTTCTGTTTTATCGGCCATCATTATTTCGATCAGTCACAATTTCTTTTTCATTCATCTAGTATATGCCTGCTGACTGCCTGCTTTTGAAGTTCTTATTTTCCATTTATACAAATGATTTCAACTTTGGATTTCTATAAATATTTATCCATTTTCCTTTGAAGGACAAGAGTTTTGGTAAGAAATTATTACTCAAACTGATTCATTTTTTTTTTTTTTTTTCAAGATTTTTGGCTACTTCCTGTTTATTACAACTAATTCCATTGTCTTGATCCTGTCTGTCCAGACCTTGGTTGAATTCAGTTTGACCCCAGGCAAGTGACTCCATCTACATACAATGCAAGACCAAACCAATGTATCATAAGAGGATTTCAACTGTAGACTTTGTTCTATTTATTCTGGCTTGGTCAAGGTGAAGAGGGAAAGGAGGTATTTACCTCACCATAGCTGCCATTTTTTTGCCAAAGCCATTCTAAGCAACAGGATGTATAATTCAGAAGGAAGATAGTGTCAGATGGGCAAGCGGTGCTGTTTTAAGGAGAAAATTAAATGCTAAGAGAAAGATTATATATTGCTGTCTGTAAGTGGCTCAATATAAGGTAATTCTTAATCCTATTAGAATGAAACAGATGATGATATCAGAATAAAAAAAAATTAGTATTAATCCTGGTGAGACTTTAACAGAAACAATCAAGAGCTGCAAGTCATATTGTTTGAAGATTAGTCTGATTGAGGAGGACGCAGTTATTAACTGTATAAAATGATTACAAAAAAAAAAAAAAAGTCAAGATAGGGCAATGAATAGAAACATGGAATTGAACCTTTGCTTCCTACCTGTCTGGCTGCCTTGATTTAAACCTCAGCAGAGAGAGAAAGAGAAAAAGAAAAGTGTATCACCTTCTCATGATACTTCGTCCACCCCCATCTTTTGTTTTAATGTCACAAAAAAAAAAAAAAAAAAAAAAAACAAACCAAAATATTCTGTCATATATATATATATATATATATATATATATATATATATATAAAGTGTGTGTGTGTGTGTATGAAAAATTTCAGATAGAATATATCTATAAAAGGACAACATGAATAAAGACAAAAAGAAAACTTATTTTAGCCGACATGTTTCATCCTCTGGAGTTTTATCAAGTAAATAACTGGATCTTATTTTGTAACAAGTATTTACAGATATGTGGTTATTTTTTCAAAATTTATAAATAAAGGAATACTCATAAATATTCATCAGGTTAGCTGAAAAGTCTAGGTAAGTTATGGACGACACTAATGATTTAATGTCTAATAAACCAAAGTGAGTAAAAAATGTTCTTGAAACTTTCATGCAAATTAATATTTAAATTATTTTAGTTTTAGATGAATTTATGCATTAGATATTTTAAATAACATGAGGTTATGAATTTAATCATTTTCTTTTCATTTTTTTAATATTTTTTTAGTCATGTATGGTTGCTTGTGAAAGTAATAATTATTTGTAGATATTTGAAAAAATCCAGGGTGCAGATTTATATTCTGATAAGATCATCATATATATATATATATATATATATATATATGCACACACACAAGTAGTAAAAACTTTATAAATTTAACATGCTTTGTTATTTAGCTAGATTAGAAATTTTGGAACCTAAATAAGCAGCAAAACTTGTTAAATCTATAAAAATTTTCCTACTTGTCTCCTATTTAATCATATTGTCAGGTTTCATGTATATTTTCACCACACACACACGCACAACATAAAGAAGTTATAGGTCTTGTGATTGGAATGGAAACATTCTAACCATTCAGCCACACACACATATATTTTCTAGTTTACATATACAACTAAATAATGATAGCAGTATTTTAGCAATTGCGTTTATTATAATTATTCATAAGTATGCACAAAAATAGACAGGATCAAGAAAGAACAGGATATAATCATATTGATGATAACATTATCTCTGTACCTGATTTACATGTGACCAGGCTCAAGTATTAATTAATCACTAACCAAATTAAATTTATGAATAGTTATCTTCTCAATCAAATGATTTTTTTTTTCTAACCAATATTTCATTATGGAGTACATTTTCTTTTTATAAAATTTAGATCATGTAATATAGGAATCTGGAAAAAAAAAAAAAATTTTTTTATTTTACTTAATATTTGCTTTAAAAAATGTTGTCCTTGTTTCAAACAAAATAACACTAAAATATATACCGTATACAGACTATAAAAACATTCTTCTTTGATTTTTATCAAGAATCACTAAATGCATAGCAGAAGCACCAAACCAAATGTGACAGCAATGAACACAGGACTGGTGTAAGGGTCTCCCCACCCCCAAATCTATGATATAGGAGACCCCACTTTACTACACCTCAATTCTCATAAGGTAGTACTCATATAAAATACAAATTTTATTGTAACCTTATTATGTACAATAATGGATCATATATAATAAAAGCAAAAATGTGTGTCACACTTTTTCAATTAAAGGAACAACTCTCACATCTTACATCTGGAGCCATGTTCAAAGATGAAAACAAACATGAGAGTTAGAATCACAGGTGACCTTAAAGCAGGAAGATTTGCAGCTTTGCTGTTGCTGCTTGGCAATGGAACCATCAAAAATGGACCAAAATGGAAAGATTTCATTCCCAAATGGTTGTGGAGTTTCAGTCTTAAGTGTCAAGACTTGATTAACCATGTTTGTCCAAACATTACTGGATTCAAACTGGCTTTGTGAGATTGCTATATTAGCTTCCAAGAATCAAATTCTTGATAGCATCAATTGGAAACTTCTCTAAAAATTCCAAAAGAAAGCATGAAGTACTTTTCCATTGACACTGTGGTTGAACAAAAGCAGGCAGTAAATTATCCAATAGAATTCCTGAACTCATTGAATCCTCCTGGATTGTCATCACACAAGCTGGAACTAAAAGAAAATGTACCAGTTATGTTATTCAGAAATCTGGATCCTCCAAAGCTTTGTAATGGAATAAGGTTAATTGTCAAGAAGATGCTTCCTCATCTCTTGGAAGCAGAGATCCTTACTGCTCCAGGAAAGGAAGATATAGTTTTAATATAGAAGAAATAGTTTTAATTCCAAGAATCCCTTAATTCCTCCAGATCTTTTTGTGTTCAAAAAACTTCAGTGAGCTATACAATGTCAATCAATAAGTCCCAAGGACAATCATTAAAAGTAACCAGACTTCATCTGATGGAATCCTGCTTTTCTCATGCCTGGCTCTATGTTGGTTGTTTAAAGGTTGGGAATGGAAACAAGCTATTTGTATTGACATCAAATGGGAAAACCAAAAATGTTGTTTATCATGTAGCTTTACAATAAGTTCCAAACAGACAAATTATATAATTGTTTTGATGAAAACTGTTGTTTGAAAAATATTGTTCAAGTTCAATAAAATTTAATATGTACTCAATGCATGAAGTGTCATTGTTGGTCTGAAGGCCCAATCAAAAGTCCTCTGCAGAAGCTAGCTTAAATGCCACCTGATAGGGTGGCTTTTAAGCTAGTATGTAATATATTCAACTAGAAAAATTGAAAATAAATACTCTGTACCTAAATACAAATTAGAGAGATAATAGCTCATTTCATTTTAAATCAATAATGTTTTGTAGCAATTTTTAACATCAACTTGAGATTTTTCTTGTTAAAAACACATTCAACATTATTAATAAAAAAAAATAGTGAATTTTATATAGTGTTTTTTCAAGACTTAGTATAATCAAAAGAATTCTTGGATTTGGACAAAAAAAAGAAAAAAAACAGAATGATGTCAAAATCCACAAAAATTTTTCATCCTTTAATAGTTGTGCTTAGTTTTATTTGTGATATATATAAATGTACGTAGAAAAAGCAAATATTGATAAGATAGCAAGAGTCACAAAGCATTGGCTGGGGTCCCCAATCAGGCTTGGATCCCCCTGATTGGCAGGTTCAGGAGTAGTACACATCATTCCTGCTTGAACGAATGGTAGACATAAATGCATAAGATTGATTCTGCTGAATAAAATTTTCTACCACAACACAGTGAACCAACTTTCCTAGCCACAAACTTTGCAGTCGATTCAATATATAAACTCCCCTGGAGGTTAGCATCAGCCATACTGATAGAAGGCAAAAAAATTATCTCAAATTATTAAAATTTTGAATAAAAGTTTCTGAAAGCTCAAGATGTTTTTGAGCATAAGACATGATCATGTCATCAAAGGCACAGAATTAATTAAGGGTAATTACCTAAATAAGTAAATTTATCAACAAACTTAATACTTTTCTCCATCTACTAGAATAGTAGGTTTGATATATTTATTTTGCACTGGTTGATCCTTAACCTCAGTTTTGGTTATGCTGATAAGTCCAAAACCTTTGCAAGGTCTGGATCCATCAAGTATTGGGTATCCTCTTCAGGATGTACTACATTGTCACAATCATTAACATACAATAAATTATGTCTATAGGTAACAAATCTGCACATAAGTGACTTAGTAAAGCTTTCCTGTGGTTCTGTAGCAAATATATATTGCCCAATCATAATTTGAAAAGAGCCAAGTAAAAATAAGTATAGGCTAAAAAGGATTGACCCTAAAATATCTCCCTTCTTGATACCATTGATTATATATGAGAAAGAGATAGAAAAATGGTTTTGATCGATTTGTTTAATGGTACATCAACTCCTTATGAGTCATTTAATGCCAAAATATAATTTTCTTGGGAGCTTAGAAGTAATAGAAATAGGATATTATGTTATTCTGCTTTCACAATTGAATACATGGTAGATGATACTCAGCTTTTATGCATATACATGTTTGTGTAGATATAATTAATAGAGGTGGGGATATGTGTGTTTTATGTTGTAGTTTTGTTGAAGTTATATTTTAGAATACAGTTTGATTTCTTTAAGAAATTGTGGGATATTATATAGATTAATGTCATGAAATTCTTTCATGTTAGTTGTTTGGTTGATTTTGTTTAGCAGTATATTAACACCTCTACGGGTTATTTAATGCCAAAATCTAAATTTTAATGCAATTGTATGCCTTCAACTATGGATAAAATGTAGTGTTAGTCCTTTTTTATATAAAAATGTATTGGTATTTTTATACCTTCATAATGTTTTGCTTTCATTTTGGGTTCACTGTTTGCCCATAGCTGGGACCCTAACAGGTGCTACCACCTCTGGGTCTGAATGGACCTGGGAACCACAGCAACTAAAAGTTGGTTCCAAGCCCCTCAATCTCCCAACCAGTGTCCTTTCTGCCAGATGTAGCTTATAATCATACCCAGGAATATAGAAGTGTGATGTGGATATACAATTCAATACTGCAGTGTGAAAGTTTTATGCTTTAATTACTATTGCTTGTAGTATGAAATTGTTAGTCAACATACAATGTTGATTTCTGTCAATACTGTTTATATCTATAATATTGAGTACTCTTCCTACTATAAATATGGCAAATTTTAAGCAATATCTGTGTGTGTGTGGACCAGACTGTCACACAGCTATAGGAATAAATGGATTATTTTCAGTGATATGCAGAGGGTTCATAAATTTTTCTTTTATTGAAACATGCATACATATACTTATATATATATATATATATATATATATATACTGTCACAAAAACTGTTGAAAAGACAGGATTCTTGATCAGAATTTGGGCAGGAATCATTTCTTAAGCAAGACAAGAACTTTCCATTGTATGTGTATGTGTGTCTATCTTTATGCACAAGTGGAGAAAAATTTGTTTCATTTTATAGCAGCTGTAAAAAAATTCCATTTAGCCGAGCCATAACTAAAACTAATCTTGGTTGTTACCATTGATCCCATGAAATTGGTGCTGCCTGGTATAAGAAGTTCAGGATAGACTCATTCTTGTTCAGGATATTTCAATATTTTTGCTTCAAAATAAAAAGTTATTTGCTAAATGAGTTAACTTGTAAAATTCAGAAAAGAATTAAGCATAAATCCCCCCCTATTTGGGATAATCCATTAAAGAACAAATCTAGGGTTTTCAGTGGGGATTTCCAAAGTACAGAGATTTTCCACTTGAATAACTGGTGCAACACAATCTTCTTCCATTAAGAATTACTGCTATGTACTGTATCCCTTCAGGACATAGGTGATCATGGCTCCCCACAACTTCCTATCCCTTGTGCCTTTTTGTCATTCCCCCAACCCTCCATTCTACTATCCATTCATAGAGGCTGCTCAGGTAGGTGGCCTACTACCTTTCTGTCTCTTTTGTCTTCAATAAATCTCTTATGTTTTCAAGAAATTTTAGCTGTTTTTTTCTCATTCTGTGAATAATTGTCCTTTTTATTATATATCTTTAAGTATTCTTCATTAGGCTTCAGTATGCAGTGTCCTTTCAAGACAGGCTTCCATGGCTCCCCACAACTTCCTGTCCTTTGTAGCACCTAATAAAATTTGTTTCCTATCTCCCCTAATCCCCGTTTTCACAAGCTTGTTAGGTAGTTGACCCACTACATCTGTCTCTTGTCATCAATGTCCTTTTATTTAGGTCATGCACTGCTTTCTCTTGTCCCTCTTGCCTTCAATATGTCCTGTGAGTAGCAAATTCTCCAATCCCTATTTCCTTATTATGTGCCATAGAAATTTCAATTGTTTTGTTCTAATTCTCAGTATGCATCCTTTTTGTTTCCATTTTCCTTAAAATTTCCTTGTTAATCACATATTTAAGTCCATGGAATTCTCAGCATCCTTCTGTAGAACCACATATCTGTTGCCTCAAGACTCTTAGATTAAGCTGAGTAAATACATCTGGTCAATTCAAAATTATGTTACAGATGAACATTTCATGAACACTGCTTTTTTCACAAGTTCTTCAGCTGGTGTTTTTTCTTTTTAAATGGTAATAAAAGCCATAATAAAGTAATTGGAAAATTGTAGAAGTCTTGAAATAAACAAATCACTGAATTCTGAGTTATGCAAACAATTTCTTAGAATATTTCACAGGCATTAGTGACCGCTTCCCCCCCACACTGCCACAGAGAATACAACAAAATAGAAGTCAGATTTCTGCAGATTCTCTGGTTACGTATTCTGTATCATTGGAACTGTAACTGAGTGCCAAGTTTCTCCCTGCTTTGAATTAAAATATACATACATATCTCTCTCTCTCACACACAAACACACATATACAAAATCTGAAAAAAATTGAGATGGACATCAGTGTCACTGAGGGCTAATTTCACTTTTTGTCTGGAAACAACCTTTGGGCAACAGGAAAATATTATAAGCCAAATATTAAAAAAAAAAAAAATAAAAAAAAATAATTTTTTTTATTTTATTTCTTTTCTTCAATGGGAGTAGATAGGTGAACCTATAGTCTGTTTCACACTCTTACGTCTTTTGAACAGGAGTAGAGGTTTAACCTTTGTTTCCTGTTTAAGATTGAGTTTTCAGTTTCTTCTAAAATCTTTTCATTCTCTTTCATTTCCAGTGGCCCCTTTTTGCTTGCTTGCTTGGGTGGGGGCATGTTGGGTGGAATTTATCAATAATTTGAAAAAAAAAAAAAAAAGAAAAGAAAAAGGTGTAGCCCTTTGAAGTCATTATTATGACTCTTGTATTTAAATCAAATATATATTTCTAATAAATGTAATACTTTGAATGGACAAGCAATTTAGACTTGAAATTTGATCACCTTGCCATCAGTGAGGTGGCAGGGATTGAACAAATCAAAATAAATAATTAAATTATGATCACAAATGAAAATAATGTTAAAACATTTTTTAAAATTATAAATATGGTTGAATTATCTGTAGAATATTTATCAATTTTTCCTAAATATTCCTTGTTGAATTATAGCTGCTTGTTGTATGGCAACAAATATGTTATGCTTAAACTTGGATAATATTAATTATATTAATGATTTCTATCTTATTCCTTGCAAGATAAACTGCAAGATCTGTAAGTTATTTAAAACTGAGGAGAAATTCATTTGGAATCATTTTTAGAAAACAAAATTTACATTATTTTTTGCTTTATTAACAAATTCAACACATTGATTAATAATTTATTTAAAATAAGATTATTTTTCATTTTTCTGAAAAATCATATCTGATGTTCAGGTGGCATAACCATTACCAGAACAGAAAATTGAATTGACATGCAGGGTTCAAATTCTAGCTGAGCCTGTTGCATTTTCTTCACACTAATGCCCTTGGGAAAAGCATGACTCTTCAGTTAAGATTAAATAGTCAGGCAGACTGGGTTCTCTGAACTTAGTAGTCATCTAAGAGAAAAATATTCTGGGTATGATAATAAACTACATTCTGCAGCAAGGTTTCTGATTGGGAGATTTTGAAGAGTGTGGAACCACCTCTTAATTGTTGTTGTTCCCAGGTTCACCCTGACCTGGGGTGGTAGCACCTTTTAGGGTCCCAGCTATGGACAAATATTTACCCCCCACCATCTGGAGTCAAAACACTATCAAAGTGTAAAAATAGGTTTTTATAGTAAAAATACATTTTGGAGGAAAAAATAAATATTGCCAGCAATAAATTTGTCTCTTGACAAAAAACAAAAAAACATCTTTACAAAAATACATCAATGAAACCTGATTTACAAACCGATTTCTTACAAAGAATACATGTTCTATATTCTATTCATACAAATCTATTGTAAAAATTTTGTCAGCATTAAATAACCCATTGAGGTTGATATGCAGTAAAACAAAACCATCGAAGAGAAAGACAATTTTGAAATTGAAAACTTGAAAGCTTTCAACTATCGTAAATGAATTAGTGACACTAGTCTTGTGACTTATAAGTATCCAGAAGTAATTTAACATGAAACTATGCATTGAATTTCATCCTCACCGAGTGACACACACTTGTAACTGTGTGACTTATGAAACTAAATAAATATTAATCATTTTCAATGAATGTTTGATGAATTGAAGGAAAGAGAGTGAAGAAAATGTTAACAGACAGGAAATAATGTTATTTGACACTGACTTGGAACTGTAAGTATAAAAGGTTTTCAGGAATATAATGACAAGAGGGGAGGGAAAAGCGAAAAGTAAGAGGAATAGGGCAGGTGAAAGGTCGGGTTGGGTGGGTTAATTTAATGACTTAGCAACCTTTCTTAGTTTATTTAATGTCAAATATAAATAATATAGGAGAAAAATCACAATGAGTTATTAGATAGTTATGTTCTACTCGGCTCTGATTAAATTCTACATGTCGGGCGGACGTGAATGCTAAGAAAGCAAAACAAAAATAATTCATCCTCTGGATAGGAGATCTGAGCATCCCTTCCAGCTCACAAATAGAATCCCCTCAAAAAAAAAAAAAATAAAAAATAAATATATAAATAAATAAATATCTAAATTTAAAAGGAGCCAATCACCAATTTTGTCATTAAAGCAAAAATAAGAAAAAAAAATGATGAGCCATAATCCACCTATATGCTCTCAAGAATACCACTCACAACACAAGCAGTCATGAGGAACAAACAAACTGCCGTCGCACAGATCAACTCCAGGCCCTACTGACTCACCTTCCTCCAAGTCACTTCCTTTTCCCACAGACAGACATTACACTCATATCCTCTGTATTGGAAGAATTTCATCTTAACAACTCACAGGCAATTTATCATTGTTTTCATTTGTTCTCCCATCCAACCAGCATTGGAACATAACAGATGTAGGTTCAGTTAACGTTAAAGTTAAAGGTAGATTCTATTTACACTAGAGGGGGCCCTCGACTTACGTCGGAGATCTGTTTCTACAGCACAATGTAACCTGATTTTTGATGTAGGTCAGAACTCACCTACATAAGCACCCACGAGTCTGCCTTATGCTTAGGAGCCATAATGAAGGGCAAAAAGTTAAAAAAAAAAAAAAAAAAAAAAAAAAAAAAGACCCAAATGACAATCAAATGTAGTACAATCCAATATGGCTTACAGCCAATGAAGAAACAATGCTGTCTTCATCATGTAGCACCATGTGACAATATATTATATTATGGGAAATGGCACCATAATCCCAAAACACCGTACATCGAGTCTAACGTAAACCAAGGACCTTCTGTATAGTCAAAAAGGTAGACATAGACCCAATTTATGTTATTGTTAAAAAGGCAAATGTCAGTCTAGACTACACCAGAGTTCAAATTGCAAATACACATCTGAAAATCAGAAAGTAGCCACCAATTATGTTTATATCCCAAACTGCAAGTATTCACCTAGAAATTGACCGCTTCTTTGTGGAGGGGAGGGGGTTCTTACCACTCTACAGGGAATAACAGCAGGCATTCACACTGAGAGGATCTATTACATTAAGAAAACAATGAATATGATAATAATATTGAACATATAAACACATGCAACATCTAATCACTCATAATTCATCTAATAACTAAATCTAAATTTGAGAAACCTGTTTTCCTGAAAAATTGTTTAAAGAGAAAGATTTTATAAACTTCAACCGAAAACAGTACTGGCTGATTGCTTAATGAATGCCAAATGTTTCCTTGTATGGAAATGGCTAATATTACCATTGTCTGTAGATTGGAGAAATCTTAACCAAAATTTGAATTAAACATGCCAATTTCACTTTCTGTGCTGACATCAGACATGTTCAGTGCTAATCTAAAGGTGCATTTAAATAGCGCATACATTTAAGGGCACATGGCTGAATGGTTAGAACATTTGTATTCTGACCATGAGACCTGGGTTCAAATCTCACCATGGTTGATTTGTCAGTGTTGTGGAGTGATTTCACAGTGGAGGCTTGTATTTGTACTAAGTTGGTCCTAAAATAGGTTCGATGTACAAAACGTTAGGAACTTGATATAATAGGTAATGACGCAGAGTAATCTAGTTGTGGGTGCTGATACTTTAGTATCCGACTAACAGTCAACCGGCATCTACTGACTGAGCGACTCCCTGATTGACCGACTCGTTACTCTTACTACTCCTACTTATTATAGGTGGGAGAGTCTATTAACTATAGAATAGGTGTGTTCCACTATAACAGTCAGGAAGGTGACTTCCTGATGCTATTGATTGGTGGGGGTGGTCAATTCCAGTATATGGCACCATTGGAAAGTGCCTGAAAGCTATACCATGGGGTGACCCAATCTTGTGAGTGAAATTGGGTAGACAGAACCATTAGGGGATGTTGATAGCTGTGCTAGCATGAAGTCACAAGTCATTGTGACTGAGGACTTGAGCATGCAGACTTTGTTCAAATTGTTGATCATACTAGATAACATGCTCTTTCCCAGAAACTATAAGATCTGCTCAGCATAGTTGCAGTATAAACCACAGGTAGGCTCTGTGGGTATTGAGCAAACACAATTGTGCCTGAACAAGTGTCTGCAAAAGGAATTGGCTAGCTGCCCTAGTAGACAGGCGTCCTTGAATATGAGCGACTATATATATATATATATATATATATATATATATATATATAAAAGAACATGCTTTATCTGAAAGCCATGAATTACAAGATTAGTTATTAATTAATATAAACTTTTACAATACATTACTAGGTCAACTGCTAATAAAGTTGGTTGTTATGCGAGACAATTTTTTTTCCAGAATCTATCTTACATATCTATAAGTCTACCATTCATCCAAACTTAGAATATTGCTGCCACATAGAATTGTTGCCAAGGAATGATCATCTATATTATTGGTCCTGATCTGGCAGCTCGACTTCAGTCACTTTCTTGTTGCTGTAAGTTTGCCTTTCTGTGACTTTTCTAAAAAATACTTTCATGATAATTGTTCAGATGAGCTCTTTGCTATGGTACCTAGACTTCATGAATTTAAGTGCAGTATGGGATTGGCATAAAGATCTCATCAATTTACAATTGAGCTGGCTAGATATAACTGTAAGTTCTAAGCTAACAGTTTCTTTTCTTGCTTATGGATCTCCCTTTCAGATGTATGCTTTCCAGCCGACTTTAATCTGCAAAAATTTAAATGCAATGTCAATTACTATCTATTGTCCTCTTGATTACTCTTTTCTCTTTCCACTCATTATTAATCTTTCTGTTCCTAATTCTTCTACACCCTGTAACCCCTTGTATTTTAGTGGCTTTACTGCCTTGCATGGGGTGACAATGATTAAAAAAACCAAAAAAAACCCCCCAATAATCCTGTTAACAAATCATTGAATTTCAATGTCTTTCATTTACTGTTCAAGTGAGTTTTGAAACACTAGAAGGATATTCCTTTAAACTAAAGTCTGTCAGAATCTTAACTTATTTTATGCAAGACTCTTAATGTGACTCAAATCAGAATCAGCTAATTTCAAATAATGATGAACAAACAAACTTCTTTCCAAAATATCTTCATGATAAAATCAAGCCTCTTTTACACTCTTCAGATGTAAACATCGCAATCATCAACACAGTAATTATTAGCAGACAATAATAGAGAACACACAAACAAAATTCCCTGTTTATCAAATTGACTTTTATAGTTGATAAATGATAGATCATTACAAGAAAATTTAATTTTATATTTATGATTTTGCGACATATTGCGATATGTTATTTCATAAAGCCTCTTCTGTCAGTGTCCATATGTTACTATTTAACAAAAATGTTTTTTGACCATTTTTTAAAGAATCTTTAAAAAAGAAATTCCTCACCTCTAAATGACTTCATTGTCTTTTCAAAGACATAGAAAACAAAAATAAAAATTTAGCATAAATATACAAAAAAAGACAACTAATATATTCCAGATCAACAACTGGGCACCTGCCATAGAGTAGTAATTCTTAGCAAGATTGTCTCAAAGACCATTATTACTGTAATAAGTTCTTGGATGCTTCTACCTTGTGTCATACTAAGCTAAGCTTAGTAAATACCAAAAGTAGGAATTTTCATAATAATTTAAGTATAAAACAAAAGAAATTTCAGTCAATAAAAGTCATAATTAAAACCATTGATGTGGTGCCTACTGTAGTGCTGTGCTTAGTTATCTCAGAGTGTAATCTCTAATCCTCTTTGGTTACCTCAGTATTTTAGACCTATGGTAGACAGTAAATTACCTAAGGGTGTCTGCTGTAGAGCAATGAATAACAAGTTTGTGATTCAAACCATAACATGTGCATCGAGTTTGATCCTTACTGTGTGGTTAAATAAGATAACTTTATGTCTGACCAAACTTAGCTACATATAAGAATACCTGTTGTAAAAGTGTTCATTTGTTAACTAGACTTTACCGATGTAATGAATTCTTTGATTTGTCAGTGAAAGTTGAAGTCAACATCAGATTATCTTTGTTATAGGTAAAAATCCTCATTAAATAATTATGGGCAATTTGCACACAGAGACACAAATGAACAAAGTGGTGCTAAAAAGTTCTCATCTTGATTCAAAAGAATTCTGATATTTGGTCAGATGTTTAAATCTTGTGAAGTGGAAAGGACATGTTGCAAAAAAAAAAAAAAAAAAATTCTTCACCTCTTCACTGCTAAATTTTGCTTTACTTTAAATAGGCCTTTTAGATTTTAAGCATATATCACTAAAAATATTATTTATTATTTTTAGAATAAAATCTTGTTTTAAAATGGTTAATAAATTGGCTGAAATCGCTTCAGACGGCAACCATTATGGACAGTTTCTGCACTCTTTTAGACCTTCCAAAAACAAAACTGTAAGAATGTTTTCCTCATCTCCGACATTCAGTGAAACATGCATATAAGAAAGTTTGCTGCCCAAATACAATATTATTTTTAGATAAATATGTAATTTTATCTAAATATTTATATTCATTTATAAGAAATTTTATTTTTCATTTTTATAAAATATTACTTTCTTTAAAAAGGATATATTTAGGCAGCAATACTTCATTTAGACATGTTTTATTAAAGGAATGTTTGTTAAGACTTTTGCTAAGTTTCTCCAGATGCTGAATAAGTCATTTGATGTTGGGTAGAAATTTGTAAAGGATACTTGCCAAAATTGTGTGTAAGTGACCATTTTTGGTCATTTTCAAGGAATGAAGGTAAAAGTTGAATTATAACCATTGAATTGTTTCTGTGGTCAGGAATTCATATGCTATGGTACTGGAATAGTTTAATGTCACAGGACTAAAATTATCTTCTGGTTCAAATGAGTTTGAAACAGATTTTTGGTATGGTAGGTTGCCAAATTTTGCTGTGAAGAACCTCTAAAATGTTTCATAATTTTTTTTTGCAGAGTACTGTTGTAGTGCCAAGCATAATCTGATGATAATTAGCAGGGATTTTTGCTAAATGCTTTTATATCATACTTTGTTTAGAGAGGTGACAGGTTAATCTTGAGAGTAATATAAATCAATCACTTAATAAACATCAATAAAAATATTGATTATTTTTTTTTTTTTTTTTTTTTTTTTAAATCAACCTAGATGCAGGCTTCCAAAAGATAAAAAAATTGGTAGACATGAGATAAGAGAATTGCAAAGTATTGTGTGTGTGTGTGTATATGAAGTGTTTTTGTAGCAGATGGTGAATCTTAGGGTATTTATTTTTTTACTGTCTGTAAGATAGTAAGAAAAGAAGAAGAGAAAGAAGAAGAAGAAGAGAAAGAAGAAGAAGAAGAGAAAGAAGAAGAAGAAGAGAAAGAAGAAGAAGAAGAGAAAGAAGAAGAAGAAGAGAAAGAAGAAGAAGAAGAGAAAGAAGAAGAAGAAGAGAAAGAAGAAGAAGAAGAGAAAGAAGAAGAAGAAGAGAAAGAAGAAGAAGAAGAGAAAGAAGAAGAAGAAGAGAAAGAAGAAGAAGAAGAGAAAGAAGAAGAAGAAGAAGAAGAGAAAGAAGAGAAAGAGAGAGAAAGAAAGAGAGAGAGAAAGAAAGAGAAAGAGAGGGAGAGAAAGAAAGAGAGAGAGAGAGAGAAAGAGAGAGAGAGAAAGAAAGAGAGAGAGAGAAAGAGAGAGAGAGAGAAAGAGAGAGAGAAGGAAAGGAAGAAAAATAGGAAAAAGAAAAAATATTTTAGATGAAAAGCATGTCAGTAAGAATTTTTCATTTGTAGTTAGGTTTTACCCCTAAAAATCCTTTTTTTTTTTTTTTTTTTTATATAAACACTATTCATAAAAAGTATCATCTTTATTAACCAGCTTATCTATTAATTGAATAATCATTTTGTTGAAAATTGATTGTTTTGTCTAACAACAGATTTAAATTTATCAACTGGCCACTTTCATGTATTTGTTTTTTATGCTGCAACTTCACAGATGTTCACCATTGAAACTATTCACAGTATATTTTCAATTTCCTGACTATTAATACTGAAACCAGAATACAATTACCAAATTAATTTCTATTCCATCTCAGTCTGAGATCTGATGGCCAGACCAGTAAACTGATCCTACTGGCCATTAATGGGAGCTTACCAAAATGCCAGGAGTGGTTGGGAGTAGGAGTGGGGGAGAGAACACTAAATATATCAAATGATTCTCTCATTCTCTCTATTCGTCTGTCTTCTAGTATTGAGGGAGCACAATAAAAAGGAAGAAATATCAGATTGATGAAAGCAGGGGAGAGATGTGTTTCCCTGCTTCCATTTCAGGAATCAAAATTATAATAATTAGGAAAGACAAAGTTTAAAAAAAGTATTGGATGATAAATGTCAGTAGTAGGTGGAACAAGACTCCCCCCCACCTCGACCAAATCTTCCTGGGGAGAATATAGAAACTCAATAAAGTTTGCTAAGTGTTAAAATACCAAAAATAACAGCAATTATCTGGGATTATATATTCAGACAGAAACTGAAAGGAATATGGCCTGGAAACAGTATTTATTTTTTTTGTTTTTACAATGATATTCACCCTGTACAAGGCCTGAGGGTCACTCAATGTAGAGGGTTACAGAGTAAAAGGCACAGCTTATGTGTGGAAGGTAACAGTTAACTCTAGACTTAAACAGGTTAAGATTGTAGGGAACAGGGAAACATGTTCTTGGGAGTCAGTTCCACAAAGCAGCAGTTTGTGGTACGTACATCTCACTAAAGGAATACAAAGGGAATGAGGGTGGTTTGCTACAATGTCTGTGGCATGGCGAGTGTATGCCATGAAAGTTGGAACTGGTAGAACTAAAGAGTGTAGTTCATCTGAACACTTTGCCATGAAATAGCAATATAACAGCGAGAGTCTGGTGATATCTGTGAGGAAGAGGTTGCAGAATGGAAAATAATTTGTTACCTACAAGTATGCGAAGAAGCTTTTGAGCTATTGTCAATGGAAAGTAAAAATTAGACAGCTCCTGGCCATATACGACAGCAGTATGCCATTTTTGGTTAGATCTAGCTCTCATAAATGTAGAGGATAGCAGGAAGAGTCGAGTACAGGGAACTGACCATTTTTCCAGCATCTTTAGTGATGAATCATATAAATGCGTTCCACTTGAGGTTTGGACTGAATTTAAGTCCCAGTAGGTGCAATACACAAAATAAAACAGAATGTATGGTTGTCAGGAAAAGGAAAGGTCTAACATGTGAATTATAAATTATAGACACTAACATGAAGCAAGTTCAAAAATTTAAATACTTGGTAAGGTTTTAACAGAGGATAGAAAATGCATCACTGAAATCCAAAGAAACATTGGGATAGTGAAAAATGCTTTCCAAAAGTTAAGCAAAATATTAAGAAACAGAAAAATTTTGTTATAAACAAAGAAAAAAGTACTGAACTGTCGTGTAATATTGGTCTTCCTATATGGCAGTGAATGCTGGGAAATCTCACAGATGAAAAAGAGACTTGAAGCAACAGAAATGTTTCTATGAGAGAATGCTAAGCATACAATGGACTGAACATGTGAGCAATGATAAAATTTTAGAGAAAATGAAAATAAAAGGACACTTTTACTTGACATCAGAAAGCAAGCAGAAATTTCTGGGATATATTAGGTTGGTGCAAAAATAATGACGTAATAATGTTGTTTTTTGATGTATTTTTTAGCGTCAAAAAACGACATTATTACGTCATTATTTTTACACCAACCTAATAGAATGAGAAAAGAAAGCTTAACAAGTTTGATACTCACAGGACATACTGAAAGTCAGAGGGACAGAGGAAAATAGTGCATAACTTACCCAATGAGTTTGTGTCAATGGATGGCAGAACAGGGTTTAGGAGAGATAGCAAAAAGATAAAATTTATTAAGAGCCACAAGGGACAGAAAATTATAGAGAGCCATGATCTTACATGTCCTGATGGGGGTGCAGCACATAGAAAAAGAACTTCTCTCAATGCATGTTTTCAGGCATATTGGGGGGAAAAAAAAAAAAAAAAGATTATAATATTTAATGCAATAAAATTGTTGGGATTTTGGCATCAAATAAAATCTGGCATGATAGATTATCAATCATAGATATTACGAGTACATGAAATTATTGATTATTAAATGGAGGTCTGATGACTTGAAACAATCTTTCAATATTTTCTAACTAAAAATCAGCATTTAAAACCTACATTTTACCTGGAAGCAGATCACTACAGAAGTTTCATGATAGAAAAACAGAAAAGAGAAAAACAAAATATTTGGTCTTGATAAGTAAAAGGAAACTGAAATAGATATGAACCTATAGGGGTGTAGAGGGATATTATATATATATATATATATATATATATTAAATCCAATAGACTGCAACTAGTTTCAAAGCAACTAAAAAAAGAAATTAAAACTGTAAGGACACTAGAAAAACTGATTTTAAAAAAATACATAGAATATATATATATATATATATATATATATATATATATAGATAAGAAATATAGTTTTAAGGTGTGGTATATTTATCTGATAAAGTGCTCAATATCAGAGATAGAGTGTGCATAAATATAAAAGTGAACATTGAAGTCAACACTTAGAGGTGACAAACTGTTTCATGCTAGAGCAATCATCAGGTCTGATGATTGTGCCTAGCATGAAACAGCCTGTGACAGTCTGTTTTATGCTAAAAGTAAGCATCAGGCCTGACAATTGCATTTAGCATGAAACAGACTGTCACTTCTTGGTGTTGAATTCAATGTTCACTTTTATATTTACATATTCTCTACCGCTAACATTGATCACTTTGACCCATAAATATATCATACCTTAAAATTATATTTTATATATATAAAAATTTCAACCCAATGAAGGCAGCAATCCCACTAGACAGCAGAAGGTTAGAGGGAGTGAAAGAGAATGTGAAGATTGCGACTAGCATTGCATTTACATTTTTGAAGATTGTAATTATCAGGGAAGCAAGAAAGAAGAGTGTTTCATGAATGGGAAGTGCAAGAAAAGAAACTGTTAAAGTAGAAGTGGCAGTTTGTATCTAGTTTGTTCAACAGTAAATCAGTAAAGACCTAGTTGCTAATCTATCAGTACACTTAAATTCATGTGGTCAGGCACCAAGAAAAAGAGCTTGTCAGACCAAATGCAATGAAAATATTTGTAGAAAAGACAGAGAGAAGCCATGTTGCCTCAGTGAAAATTGACTGGTCAAGTTGCCTGGTCAGGATAGATTACATCACAGACACTTTAAATTTTGTCAAGAATTGCGAGATGTACAATAGTATTCAATGCACAGACAAATGGTAGATTTATAAATGTGCAAGATGGATTCTGGCAAGAAAAATCTTCTGGCACAGTGATGCAAATTTCCTTGCAGTAGATGTAACAATTGATTCAGTGTAGTCTCTTCACTTCATGTCAGTGGAAAACATGAGGCTAAGAAGGCATAGAGTGTTGCTCTCCTGGAGTTCAGCATCAGCCATGGCTGGCAGAAAAGGTTCTCTGTGGTGATTAAATGGAAGCAGTTTTGTCTTAAAATTTACAAGCCATGTCTTGCCCTAGTAAACCACTGATTGGAGATCCTTTTAAAGAGCAGTTGCCAGATCTGTTGTATTTTCTACTAAGACAGGAGTAAATGGTTTTCATCTGCATAAATACCTAGCTGGGAAATGTGTATATATATATATATATATATATATATATATATATATATATATATATATATATATATATATATATATGTTGCTCAAATATACAATATATACAAATAAAAATATTAAAAAAAAAACAAACAAAAGAATGCATTATTTTTGATGGGGCCCCATTCCCAATAACCATCACATATGACATCACTGTAGACTATTTCAAACTTCCAGCTTACCAAAGAAAGCCAGGATGTAGACAAAGGAATTCTAACCACCACACAGACAACAAATCAGTTCTTGAAAATGATTGAGAAGGTCAAAAGTATTTGAACAAAATCACACAATATGAATTTCAAACAATTTTGAGAACAATACTAACACCTTATGCAAAAAATAAAATACTGACCTTCTTGGTTCTTTTTAATCTAACTTGTTTGGAGATATCTATCTCTCTCTATATATATATATATATATATATATATATATATATATATATATATATATATATATATATATATATATATATATATATAAATAAAAGAAAGAGGTTGTAGTGGTTCCAACAAGAGAAAAGTATGTATATTAAAAAGAAGAGAAGAGAGGTGCCATAAACGTTTTTGGTTGTAATGTGGATTTATCCAGATAGAGAAGGGTTGCTGAAAAGTTCATAGCCTAACCTACTTCCCAAAATCTGAGTAAATAATCAGACATCAGATAATTTTTTTTCTTTTTTTAATCCTTTCTTAGCCAGGTTGAGTTGTTTTTTTTTTAGTGCCTCTAATAAAAGAAAAAGAAAAAAAAAAGGTACTGTTTTGTATGCATCTCCCTTATGTTCAATGGGGGAACTTCCGTATATCCTGGTATGTTTTTAGACTGTTCACCCATGAAGGATTTCTTGGGAAATCAAAGTTCAGTTTCCCTTTATGAAAGAAATCACAACTTGTTAAAATCTTTTAAAGCTCTTATCTGCTAATTTTTATTTTCTTATTCAAGACATATTCAAAGTGATTCCTAAGGAATTACAGAATGTTTATTTATAAGTCAACATTATTTCTAATTACTATATACTAAGTATCTCCAATGATTTGCTAAAAAATGAGCATACACAATGAAAAAATGCCCCAAACTTAAAACCAAAGTCTTATTAAAATTTTTATGTTACAGTATAACCTGGATATAAGAGAGTTGTTGGGACCGGAGAAAAAGTCTCTTATATCCGGGTTTGGTCTATTTTGTTTAGGTAAGTATGGCTCTAATTTGGGACCAGATAAAATCTCTTATATCCGGGTTACACTGTATTAGTAAGAGGAAAAAACTAAATTTTTTGATTATTAAATTACATTTTTTAATCTTTTTTAGAACCATTAAAATTATGATTTTATTGTGTCAATGGGTGACCATAAATTAATATGGGAAATTTTACTGTCTTTTTGTGGAGTCTTTTGAAATCTTTTTGGAAAATTCTAACAAAAATCAAATAATTGTTGGATTTTAGGGAGATTTCCAGGATTTATTCACAAATGAATTAAATTATTTTAGAAATTTTTCTTTAGAAAATCTTTGCAAAAATATTTTCTTTTATATCTGTTACCTCCACTCCCACCTCTACTTATTTCATTTTATAAAATTGAGAAATTAATTTTTGTAGGGTGTTAATGTTGATATTAGTTATAAAAAGTCCTTGAACAATTTGAATCAATTGCTTTAGAATCCCAGTTACAGAAAATTTGCTCTGAATTGTAAAATAAAAATGTAATAAAACTAAGACATTATTTAATTTGAAAATTTTTTAATTGCTTTTACAAATAAGATATATTATGAACATTATTGTCTTAAGAAAAATATATTTTTTCAATGAATAATGACTTTTTACAAGAAAAAATTTTTTTTAATTATAATAATTTATAAAGTCTTAAATCTTTTAAAATTCTGTATTAATTTGTACAGATTAGGTGATATTTTTATTAAGTAAAAACTATTTAATAATCATAAATGAAAAAGCCTACTACAATTTAGTGACCCCAGTATTTTAAAAAGAGTTTTGAATTTTTTTCTGTGTTTATAAACATGCCAATTTTTGTAAATATGGATGACCATACATGACATTATCACAAAATAAAAGTGGTAACTCTAGTAAATTTAAAATTTATGAGTAATTTTCTAATATTTCCTCAACAATCATCTTTGTAAGTAAGACTATTATATAAAAAAAGGGGATGTTATATTTGTCAAGCAATTGTTACAGCTATGTCCCCACGAGAAAAAATTGCTTAACATATGTCTACCGAGATAGTTGTCAATACCTCATAAAAACACCCACCTCCACTTTAAAAAAATGCTTTTCTTTTTTTAAACTAAAAGTAGCATTCATTTCAAATCAGATTAAGTAAACTTTGAATTGGCTATCTTCTTCAATTAATGCTTCAGAATAGTATATTTTATTTTTTAATAAAGAGAATTATGTTGTGCTGAGAGATTTGTAAATATGGATAAAAATGGCTAAAATCAGCTATTTTTGTTGATTTAAAAAACAACCCCCCCAAAAAAAAACGAACTTCTTCCAATCAATTTAAATTAGTTTTGAAAAAAAAAAAAAAAAAAAAAAGTATTTTGCTTATTGGAAATATTAAATTGAATCTATTAGCATGAAATTAAAACTAAAGTAAAAAGTTTCAAGAAAGATTTTTCATTTTTAAAAATACATTTTAAGCTTTAGATGTTGCTTTCTGTTTCTATGTTTGAGTAGATGTGTTTGTTTTTAAACAGTATGGCAGATGCTCATTCAATTAGGAAGATACCTATATTTGCATTGAACTTATTCAAAGTTGTAAAATACAACAAAAAAATACACAAACTGTTAGTTAAATTTAATACTACTTGTGTGTGTGTGTGTGTGTGTGTGTGTGTGTATATATATATATATATATATATATATATATATTTTATTTATTTTTTTTTTTTGACACACTCAGAGAGAGAGATTCCCAGTTAAGTGAAACATTGGTTACAAGAGTAGGACCAATTATAAACAAACTGAAATGTTATTTAATATTTTAACCGTTTTTTATGCAAATATATCTAAAAAGAATAAACATTTGCAGGGACTGAAATTTAAGTAGAATCTACCATACATAAACTGCTGCCCCAAAATGCAAGGAATTTAAGGTGTGAAAGGGGTTCATTAAAGAAAAATTTAGTTAGATAATTTGCTAGATTGATTTCAAGAGATGTTTGAAATGTTCAGTGAGTTAAGAGAAAAACCAGCTAACATAACAGATGAATTGATTGATAAACCTGTTCAACATCCTTAAACATTTTGGTAACACCCAGTGACCATGTGTGTATGCTCACACAAGGTGGTATTGGAAATTTTACAGACTGTGCACACAACAAAAATTGGTACCCAGTCTACCGAGTCAGTCTGGCACAAGGTTTTATGTTATTTACTCTCATGCAATTATTACAAGAGGTTTTGTAATATTGCATTGGAATGGTTCTGCAACATTTACAATGACTGATACATTTGAGCAACATTTTTGTGACAAATTTTATGCAGAATTCAATAAACATTGAAAATGCTTCAGTCTTTTAGGAAACATTCTTTAGATTAAACACAGATTTTTGAACGATGAATAAATTTAAGAAACAATCAAACCTCAGTTCCAGGTGATCATCAGGTTGCTAGGATTGTGGTATACAAGAGGACTATTTTAAAAGGTCAAATTTAAATAATATATATTACTTACTCTCCCCAACATATATAACAATAAACACATTAATAGCCAGAAGTCCTTTTGAAGGATGAAACACACAATGTAGGATTATTAGTCTGATACATAGAATTGTACATCTTATCTGCCATATATATATATATATATATATATATATATATATATTAAAACGAATGAAACAAGCAAAACTATTGGTAAAGGTTCTAAATATAATTCTACCAGCACAAAGCCTGCCAAATGAAAAAAACTTGAGACAGAAATATAAAAAAAAAGATAAAAAACAACAAAAGTAAAAAAAAAACAAAAGAAAAAAACAAAAAAACAGATACCTACCCGAGCAATGGCTCTAGCAAATAGTCCAAGATACAGCAGTAACGATAACAAACAAAATGTGAAAAGACTAGTTTAAATTACTAGTTTTTACAAGTTTCTCACAATGTGATAGTCAGATGACAAGAATCAAGGAGGAAACAAACAAATTACTTCAATACAAAAACAAGGAAAAAGTAAAAAAAAAAAAATGAACAACAGTCACCCATACTATGGGGGAGGTGAATAACCAAGGGAAATAAACCCCGCAGATGTACCCCCCCAATTATATGATAATACAGGCATTAATATCAGTGAAATTGATTAATGTATGAAAATAGATTTTTGTAACTTTAAAAATTATTTTAAAAAATAATTTAGAAATATATACCAAATATACTAAATTACTTTAAAATACCAAAATCTACATAAAAAAAACATCATATTGTTAAATTTTTTTTCTTAGGTCTTCGTGATAATCTGTCTTGAATGTTGATGCTTTGCTTCTTGAAGAATATTCATTATTTCAAGTGTATGCTTTTCCATTGATAAGCCTTTGCTAAATTTTTTTTGGGGTAAAAAAAAAAAAAAAAAAAAAATTAAAATCATGAGTCATTAATTACATTAATGTTTTAAGTAATACCAGGTAGAAAATTCCAGTACACTTTTGCAATTTATAAATAGAACATTATGTAATTCATCTCTTTCATTAATACAGAAAAAAAAAGTTTTACCATTTTAAATGTCTTATCAATTTTTATAATTTATCTATGCTTGATAAAAAAGCACTTTCAAGAATTTCACAAAAGTAAATATTTTTTGCAAAAATATTCTCATTTTTCTTCCTTGTTCAATCCTAGTTTGTTTTGCTGTGTCTTAAGGAAAATGGTGCTGACTAGACGACATTTTGTAAAGTTCATGGAAGGAGTTACAACAAAATGTCACACACATTATTGCCAATACTTAAAGCAGGCTTAAAATTTATTGCTTCAAGTGTAGAAAGCACAAATTTTCAGGTTTCTAAGCCTGTTTTCTT
>OZ010584.1:87577520-87657520 GCA_963932145.1 Acanthosepion lycidas
AAAAACTTGAACCAATTATAATAATTACTGTTTCCTATTTGAGATGTTAGGGAGGGAGTATGAAATTAATAAACAGTATGGTCTTAAGACCTGTGTTGGGGTCAGGAAATTGAACATTCCTACTTTCTATTCTTCTTCTAGGTGGTATGTCCCTTCAAGACATGCACAATCATGGCTCTCCACAATTTCCTGTCCTTTGTAGTTCTTAGTAAAGTATTTTTTTTTTTGCTATCTCTCCTAAATGATAAACTACATCTGGCAACAAGGCCTCTGATCAGATTGGAGTTTTTGAGCAATGAGTATCCACTGCTTAATTGTTGTTGTTCTTCTCAGGTCCACTCTGACCTGGGGTGGTAGCACCTGTTAGAGTCCCAGGTATGGGCAAATACTGAGCTCTCAAACAAAAATCAAAACACCAGAAAAGTATAAAAATACATTTTTAAAGTACAAATACCAGCAATACATTAGCAGTAAAAAAAAAAAAAAGTATAAAAAATATATTTTTATAGTAAAATTACCAGCAATAAATTTTTATTATGTATAAACTATATAGCTAAGCAAATAAGTATAAAATTATGCACAAAATATCTGCGGTTGAAGCCATAAAATTGCATACAAAATAATTAGATTCCGGCATTAAATAACCCATAGAGATGTAGATATGTCACTAAAGAAAATCAACCAAACTATCTCCTAAACTCTTCTGCTATCCATTTTCTCTAAAACTTCATCATTGCTCATGTTTATTCTATGGTCATCTCAGCATCCTTCTGTAGAAGCATATTTCTGTTGCTTCAAGTCTTCTTCATCTGTGAAGAGATTGTCCAGCATTCACTGCCATAAAGGAGAACCGATATTATGTAACTGTTCAGCACTTTGTTTCAAACAAAGTTTTCCTGTGAATACAGCAGAATATTCTTGTAAAACAAATTTTATGTGACTGAATATTTTTGAGGCTTCAACTTAAGAATGTCTAACCTTTTCATTCATTTATTTCAACTGAACAAAAGTATTAGTTGTATATTGGTCAACTCTAATTTTTTTCTTAAACTGTTGTTTCTCTCTGTATTTCTGGGATGGAGAGTTATTATTGACATCAATCAGAACTCATCTTGTTATTATCAAGTTTCAGTCACTGTGCTTTTCAGTCTTCTTTAGGTATCTGTTGATCTGGTAATGTTCAGGTAATTTTGAATGGAACACTTTTTTTTTTTTTAATCTACAAGGGATAGACTTCTCATTTGGCTAGCCATGTCTTGGAATATAGTACTGCTCAGTTATAGCTAACCCTGTCTCCACCGAGTCTAAGTTTGCACTACTCATCCCAAGAATTGAACTCATAATTACTATGTCACTAAATTTACAAACCAATGCTTTAATCCACTCAGCTAGACATGGTCATCAGAATGAAAACAATCTACCTCTGTAGTTTAAATAAAGGGTTCAGCTTGTAATTCCCTGAATTAAGTTTCCTTATAATGAAATATTTGGCATTCATTGACTAAGCAGCCAATACTATCAGTTGAAATTCATAAAATCTTTCTCTTAAAACAATTTTTCAGGAAAATATGTTTCTCGAGTTCAGTAGCTGTTATCACTCTTTCCAGTATTGATGGGGGTTTCCGTCCTAACCTTTTGTTTGAAGTAGTGTGGAATCTCTATTATGTCATTATTTTCTCTTAGAGTTACACATGCCATCCATTTTAGTTGTTGCTGAAAGACCTCAAGTGATATGGTTTCTGTTTACTAAGATCTACAGGCTTAATTTACTCAAAACCATTTTTAACCATCTATTTGCGAAAGCAGTTGTAGACAACTGACCGTTTAGCTATTTTTGAATGATGCCATACATGGCATCTGTATAAAAGTCTCAATCTGACAAGGCTATTTAAGAACAAGACTTGTATTTTTAGGTTAATGTTTTGATTTTGTAGCAACTTGCACTGTTGGGCAAAACTATCCTTAGTTCTATCTTCAATTTCTTCATCTCCTATACTAAATTTGGTATAACTGAAGGTTAGCCAGATTGATAAGCAAACACCTGAAAATGACTTGAGACCACAATGGCTGAAATTTTATGATAATTACAACAAAGATTAAAAGATTTATACAAATGTAAATAACAGAACTCCTGTATATTTTTACACTTTGACAAATAATAAACACTTACTTTTTTAAACTTAAGTTGCTCATCTTAACAATTCCACTTTGGTAGTTATTAAAAACATGACTGTTTGGAAAATTGACTGCCATTTTGAAATTCACTTTTCCAAGAGTGGAAGTCCAATTAAGTAAGTGCAAATTAAGAATCAAAGTGTCCCCACCTAAATTGGCAGAGAAATTTGTGGGAAATGAAATAAAATTAATAAAATAATAATAATGAAAAATAAAACAAAGAAAGAAAAAGAAATTCATTTTCCCATGATGCTAGTAATAAAGGTACCAGAAATTTTATTACCCCACTTTGCTTTGTCTTTGACAAAACAAAGTGGGGTAATAAAATTTCTGGTCTTTTATAGACTTAACCAGCCCCACCTAACAGGCAGGGCTGGTTAAATCTATAAAAAGACATTTTCCTTCCCCAATCTCTCTCTTCCCCTTGCTCCAAGATGTAGAACCATGTGGCAATTAAGTTTCCTCAGTCTGCTCACTTTCTAACAACAGTGTTCAGACATGCCTTGCAGCCCCACTCATGAAGTAATGTAATTTGTTCGTTCCAACTCAGCACAAGGCTGACTTGAACTCGATCATTTTAACCATTCTTATCCCTTACTTACCCTAACTTCGAGAACAGATAAAGAAAACAAATATACCCAAGAGACACTGAGAATTTCATTCCATTACAGTTACCCTAAAAAAAAAGAATAATTACAGTCTGTAGTAGAAATCAAGTTTTTGTATGCTTCTTAATTATTTACAGATGAACATGCACCCCACCTAAAATACATCCAACATTCCATGAAGTCAAATTGGTTGAAACTTTTGCACATGAATTATAAGAAAGGTCAGAAAATGTTATTTATTTAATGAATAATGCAATTAAATAGAATCATTGCTTTTTCATTATATTCTTTTAAAAATATGTAAGCATAAAATTTTAAAACAGACTTGAAGAATATCCGATATAATTTTTTTTTTTTTAGATGAAACATTTTCATTATTTCTTTTTCATTAGTTTACCTTTCACCTTTTTAATAATTTTTTTTTATATATCAAAATACTTAGGTCAATTTTACATTTTACAATTATTCAGCAAACAGCATGGATCAGAAATAAAAAGAAGCTTCTGACAAGATTTGAACTCATATTCTATGTCCCTGAAATTCTACCAAACAGTGCCTTCTTGATTCTGTCACTAAGAACCATCATTAAATAAAATTAAAATTTGATCAAATAACTACATTCTGAAAATTCTTAAAATCCATTAATTCTTTAAAAATTGTTTTGTTTACATTTCTGATATGAAAATGAGCAGATATGAAGCTTTCACAAAAATACTGAAAAGAATGTGTTTTCCCTAAAAAGTAAAAAAGAGAACCTTGCTTGTTGTGACATTCTTCATGGCCAAGCAGTAAAGGACACTGGATCAAACAGTGGTTTCCCTTACAAAAGGGGACACAGGTTCAATCCCTACCAGAAAATACTTTTTTTTTGTTACTAAGATTTCTCAAATGGAATGTGTAAGCATGACATGTAGTACACATTGTTTAACAAATAAAAATGGGACGTCCATTTCAAATACTAAGTATCACTTCTAATAACATTTGAAGTATTTACACTATTTACATTGTTTGGACTGTTGTTCTCATCTTCGTTGCTATATTCACAAGGTTTTGGCTGTTGTATGCTCTGGCCTTATTCATATGATAGGAATTTCTTCAGTAACTTGACCCAAAGAGTTGTGAGTTCAATACCTGGCTACAACAGTGGTGAACAAAAACTTTGAGAATTGGATTAAAGGGAGATAACTGAGACACCTGGAAGAGGTATGGCACGTGGAACTAGAACAATCTACCCTGGTGGCCGAAATAAAGTGTTCAGTTCAAAATTCCAGTCACCTAAAGAATGCTGGTATGTACAATGGCTGAAGACAGATGAAGACTGGAGTGTAAAACAGCCAAAACATTGTGAATATGGCAACAAAGATGAGGACAACAGCCCGAACAATGTAAATATTTACAATACCTCATCTCAGAAATAGAGACAGATATCATTTGAAGTAATAAAAATTGTTCCTTATCTAATTTTCTGTTTTCTTCATTTTTCTAAATGTTTATAATATTATAAATTTTAAACTGTCTGAATTTCTTATGAATTATTTTCATTAATTTTTCATTAGTTTATCTTTCAGCCTAATAATGTTGCATATTGCATTTAATATTGCAATGCCTTTTTACATTTTATGGTCATAAAGTCAGTAGTTACTAACAAGATTGCAACTTGCATTCCAGATCAGATTTTTTTTGTGGTGGTGGGGAGGGGGTTATGTGATAAAAAAAGGAACTGAAAAAAATGTCAAAAATAAATCAAATTGCTAAACTGAATTATAACATCAATCTTCATTTGTAATTTGCAAGATCTTTTTAATCAAGGAAAATTCTTATTTACTAGCTTGGCACCTCAATTCCCCAGTCCATAGTTCTAACCCCTAAGCTGAGCACAAGGAATTTTATTACATTATTAAATGACTAATCTACCTGCTCAATCCAAAAACTAGTTATAAGATATCAAAAAACATATTACTACAAGATTCTTGACAAAATCCAGAGAAGGATCTGCAATACAATTGATCCTGACCTGGCATCTTGCCTCCAGTCACCACCTCAGTGACATGATGTCGCTTCCCTCTGTCTTTTCTACAAATATTTTCATGGCAACTGCTCTCATGAGCTTTTTTTCCCTTAATGCTTCAACTACATGAATTTAAGCGCAGTACAGGATTGGCAACTAGGTCTCACTTATTGAACTAGCAAGATGCAACCTGCGACTTCTACACTAAACTCCCTTATGATTTCTTGTTTCCCTGATAAATACAATCTTCAAAATTTTAAATGTGACATCAATTGCAATCTTCTCGAACCCTGTTCCTTTTTTCTTGTTCATGCTTTAATCCTTTCCATTTCAATCTCTTCTCATTCTCTTTCATTCCCTGTAGCCCCCTGCATTCTAGTGTCATTGTAACCTTGATTCTTTTTTCGCCAAGTGTCCATTGCAAATCAGCTATTACAATGGGCTCATAAATTTCTATTCTCATTATAATAAAATAAAATCTGGAATAATCATCGGATTCTATTTAAGAGCACTCAGAATTTGTAGCCCTTGATATTTTTATGTAGAGGTGAAATACATTGTAAGAACTTGAATGCAAATTTACTGGAGATGATCTGGTGATTAAAGCACTTTCTATACATTTTTATCTTAGTAACATGCTTTCTCTTGATTAAAGTAGCATTTTTTGAATTGAAATTATGGTCAGACTCATTATGATGAGCAAGTAATGCATTGAGCATTGTTTTGTAAAAGATCCCTTTTGTGTTCATATGATCTGATTTAAATCCCTTGCAGTTTCTCCTATATATTCATTGAGTAAATTCCTCCAAGTTTTAGCTTATTGTTATTTCATTTTGTATTAAGTTTATCATTATAAAAGTAGTTGTAACAAATTATGTTAAGCTTACATAAATTCTTTTCAATTGTAGTTGCAATAGAGTTGATATGTAGAATAATATATTTTGATCGGTAGAGTTTGTCAAAATGGTTCACTCTTCTATTTCGAAAGATTTTACGAGTCTTGTTGCAAAATGCTCTCCAACTACCACCTCACCTGAACAAGAGATCCACAGTGCATCCTCCCCCAGGGGACAGGTCCAACTGGTTATGGTCAGGCAAATGACAAGCAAATCTGTGGTACTGAACAAAATATTTAATGTAGTCTATTTTAATTCACCAAGACAAAACATGTAAAGGTTGACAATAACAATCAAGATATATATTAAAAAAAAAAAAAAAATACATGAGAATTAAGCTTGGTGCAGCATCAGGGCATTTTTATTATTATTGTTATTATTACTATCAACAATTTTTTGTGATTTCACTAATATTTTCTTATGAAAAAAGTTATTTTACAGATATGAAACAAATTAAAAATGAACAATCTTTTCTGCTAATGATGCACTCCCACAACTGCTTAAGATAAGATTTATTATTATTATCGTCATCACCATCATCATCCTCGGATCATTATCCAAGACCTAAGATAAGGCAAGGTAGCAAATATATGAATTCTGTTTGCGCAAATTCTCATGTTCATACATAACATATACTGTGCCTATATATATTTTCTTTATAGTCCTCTGTATTAATTTTATATTACTTGTATTATTCTCATTATTAATTACAGTTTTTAAATGCTAAATAGAGATTTTTGAAGTTAGTCATTTCTTCACTTTTGTCCATTATTTGTACTGTGTCATTACAAGAGATTTTTAAGGGAATAAATGTTTTGATTTGAAAAGAATTATTAATTATTGTCAACTTTGTTTGATAATCTGTCTGCAAAACTGAACTCATTTTTAATAATCCTAAGAGGATTTACATGAAAATAGAAATAAAGGAATTAAGATTAACATTAGAAATCAATGATAATAATTTAATCTATGAATCATAACTTGAAGTTCTTTGAAAATTAAGATCCGGAGGCCTGGTCTGAATTTAATCAGATTCAATTAACACATAATAATTTCTGAGGGTGGGTGGGTGGTTATTAGATTCCTCTTTAATATTATGAGTCCATTGTTTTCATGGGGGGAGTGGTAACATAGAAAATTAATACAAAGAATAAAAGCTCATATTTACAATTTCAAAGAGGTTTTCTGGATTTTATAAACTTTTTCTTAAAACAAAGACAGATTAGATTTAACTCCATTTTGTTTTCTCTGAAAGTAAGTATGAAATAATAAGTAGTAAGTGTGAAATAATAACCTTCACCCTCTTGCTTCAAATTTCAGTGAGCTGAGAAGAAGGAAAGGAATTTGAGAGTTTATCTGAAATTGTTTCTGTTTCAATAAAAACCTTGCTTTCACAGAAATCAGCTGGTCAGCCAAGAAGAAGGAAATAAATTCATGAGCCTATGTGAAATTTCTTTTGATATAAAATGAGAAAAATTAAATTAATCAGAGAAGTATGTCTGAAGTCATGTGAAAAGTTGTTTCAGTGCCTCACAACCAGCATTGAAGTTCTCGCCAGTGTAAAATTATTTGACAATGATATTATCAGCTTTTAACAAAGCATGCTCCATTTCAAAGAATTTTCTTTTAACAATCCAAAAATGCTAGGTATTTCAGACTATCTCTTTTTGTTTACTTTTGAATATATACAAACCATATATCCTTTCAGTGAGCAATGGACTCTCTTACCGTTGTATTAAACATTTTTGAATATTATTTTGTATCAGATCATTTAATCTGTTGTATGACAATATGTTAAAACTATAGACTTTTAAAATTTTGATTTATTTTCCTAAAACAAGCTACTGACAATACTTCAAGCATGTAAATTTGTGAATAAATATCTTATCTTGTTTTGTTAAAATTACCCATGTGTTTCCTTGTCATCATCTTTCATTAATCTTTTTGGTGTGGGTAAATCAATGGTTCATTTTAAACTCCATACACTATAAAGTCAATTATTTACCTTTGTCTCTCAATTTCATACATCTGTGTCTGTCTGTTTATCCTTTGTCAGTCTGTCAATTTCTCTATCAAGCTATCATTTGTTTGCCTATCAAGTAATCTATCATAGTTTAATATATCTGTCTAGTTAGTAATCAAGAATCTTGATTCCATTTTGTCTGATAAGAAGTAAGACACCTAGTTAGATTCAAAGTCACTAGACTGTCAGCTAGGTTCAAGAGACAAGTTTTTTTTAACCATTACTCTATAACAAACACCTAATCTTAGTCTGGCACAAGGTCAC
This sequence comes from Acanthosepion lycidas, assembly GCA_963932145.1. NCBI lineage: Eukaryota > Metazoa > Mollusca > Cephalopoda > Sepiida > Sepiidae > Acanthosepion > Acanthosepion lycidas. The sequence continues at coordinate 87,585,495 of OZ010584.1, forward strand.
AATATTGGAGCACACAGTGAGAAATGAATTCTCTATATTAGTAAATGTTATGTGAAAGTAGATTGCTAATCACTTCTGCATGGGAGACAGTCGAGATTTCACTTGGATTTTGAGATTTCTTTCTTTAATGTTGTTAAAATAAGAAACACAGACACAACAGATAGACCGAAAGATGCACAAGTTTGAAGTATTTAATGAATCATTTGGATTTTAAAAAGGGATGCAAAATTTAAGTTCCTATATAGTTAATTAATTGGAAAAAAAATTTATCTTCAGAAACACTTCAGTAAATAAAGCTATGTGAAAGAAAAATTTGTAGTTTGCTAATGTAGGCATTATAGCTGTGTATTGATTGTATAATGGTTAGTAAGCAAATGATTGCTAGAGAAGCAAGTTTGATCCTCACATTCATGACCCTGTGTCAAACTAAGCTCAGTTTAGTAAATATTTATATGGTACTACACTGTTTAGTCAGCTCATCAGATTATAGATAGTCTGATCCTCAGTGGGTGCACAAAACTAATTGCTTTATGCCAGACTAAACTAAGCTTAATAAATATCTAATGAACATTGGATTTAAAGCTAGTAAAAAGAGGCAAGGAAAATTTGTAATTGGTACAGATTTTATGAGGTTTCAATTTTAATTGTCACAAACTTCATGAGGTTTGAATTTTAGTCATGTTATTATTTTGAAGAAGTTACAGTTGGTAACCCAATTCAAATAGAAGTCTTTGTGACGTACAGGAAGACATTATGTTTTATCAGAAAGGATATAAAAGCAAATGAAAGTCAGATGTATTTAGATATTATTTATCAAAAATGTAATAATTTTCAACAATTGCAGCCAAAATGTTTTATTTTATGATTAAAGAAATAAAGAATTTTCATTAAAAAGTTTAAAAGAATGTTTTCAACTTTTTTCTGAATGTTCATGAAAATGTTTTAGTGATTGAAACAAATTAAAATCTGTCTATTCTAAATCTGGTAATCATAGAGGATGTAGAAGAATGATCTTATTTTTTGCTTGGATTTGTTTTGCAAAGTGTGTCCTTGTACTGTTATGCTAGAGAATAACTTTTTACCAAATAGGTACCTTCATGAGATTGCTAAAAAAAGAGCATAGCATGGTGAAAAAGATGCCAAACTTGACGAAAACAAAATTTTATCATCTAAATGTTTATGTTAATATTAAGAGGAAAGACCAAAGTTTTCTAATTATTTTAAAAATTTTTCCTTCTTTTTAGAACATTCTAAATTTTGATTGAAAAAACCTTGTTTCTCTTTGTATCACTGAAACTAGTAAAATAACAGACATTAATTTGGAAAATCTTGCAAAAATAAAAATAATTGTCAGATGTTAATGAAACTATCAGAAACTATTCACAGATGATGGAAATTAATTAAAAAAAAAAACATTTATGATAAAGTCATGGCAGAAATATGTTTTATATTTATTACCCCTCCCCCATAACTAATTTTATGAAAACTAGAAATTCAGTCGCGTTTTTTCTTTTAAATGGACACCCAATACCTGAAAATCAGCTCTGAATTGTAACATACAAAACTCAATAAAACAAAAATATTATTTAATTTCAAATGATTTTATTTGCTTTTAGTTGTTTTTATGAATATGGACAATATTTTCTGAAAGCAAATTATTTTTTCAATGAAAAATGAATTTTTAATACAATTATTTGTTATTTCTTTAATTATTTTAGATTTTTACATTTAAGTTGTTAAAATATAAAATTAGTTAAAAGCCGTGTTCACTTTTGTAAATGTCTTTATGATATCATTTTTTAGCGCTTTGTAAATTGTATTGCTTTGTCCAATCAGAAGATCTGCAGTAATTAAGAAATGTAATTTTGTGTTCATAAAAAATTTGTTAAAATGGTTGTAATTAAAAAGTATGGAGGGTCACAAGCAATAGAACGTCACATGGCTTGTGTGTAAGCGTTCTCTGCTGAACGTCCATCTCATTATTGCAAATTCTTTGTGCGAAACACATGTTGAGCATTTTGAATTAGCATTTTTACTAATTAAAAAAATTTGAACACCATCCTAAACCATTTTCAGCAGCAACATCGCTACATTTTTAAAAGTACCATTTATTTCATGTTCATATTTCATTGCAATTTCAATTTTGTGAAGTTGTTTTACAGTTTTCAGCGAGTCGTCTTATTTCAATGTTATGAAATTTAATCTCACTCTCAACAGTCTTATTTTAATTTCTTTATAATATATTTTCCATAAAGCATCGTAAACGTAAAGGTGAAAGCTAAGTAAAAAAAATAAAAAAAAAATAGAGCACTGAAAGTTTTCTTTAAAAATAACGAGGTAAATAATTTGTTCACTTAAATCTAAATTTCATTTCTCTCCTTCTGTAGAAGGAATTATCCTCATGTAAGCTATCAATACATCATGAAAATGTCTTTTGTCACCTGTCAAGTGACACAAAATGTTATGACCTGCTTTGTTTTATTTTCAAACTACATCTTTTTGGCACAGAAACTAAGTTAAGCTGGGTCCAAAATATTTTAAATGAACATTATAATTTCTGATTTTCTTAAAATAAGTTTTGAAAAAATTATAATTGATTTTTAAAAGAATTTCAAACTGAGATTTTCATTTTTTTTATAAAATGGAAAAAAATGGTTGATATGATTGATTATCTGTCAATTTTTCTAACTCAAAAGAAAACAAGATTTTTACCGAAAATTTCAGACATGCTAGGAACAATTAAAAAAAATGTAAAAAAATACCCGAAAAATACTTTGATCTTTCCTCTTAATAATAACAAACATTTACATGATAAAGTTTGTTTTCATCAAGTTTGGCGTCTTTTTCATCATGCTATGCTCTTTTTTAGCAATCCCATGAAGGTACCTACCAAAGTATGACATTGGAGGACATATTTCATATTCTAGCAGATACAAAGCAAGAACTTTTGTGGATGGCATCTGGTGTTGACACTGGTTTCTCACTTTGTAATAATCATTGTCTTTCATTTTTCTGTTGACATGCAAAACTCATTTTTCATCACCTGTAACAAAGGCTGGCATTCTTGTTTAAAAGACTGCTACAGAGAGTAAAACATTGTGTCCAGTTTTCAAGCAAAAGTCATGAGGTATCCAAATCCCCTCTTTGCAAGTTTTTTCCAATTAAACTTTGAAATGCACTATGAATGACACACTGCCCAAACAGAAAAGATGATAATTCTAGATATAGTTTATCATTATTATTCAACATTGGTTGGTCCTTCTTGTAATTAATAGCAGCAAAATATATAATTACTTTTCAAACACCCTAACAGAATGAAAACTTTTCTGAAGTTCTGAGAGTATTTTCTTAGATCAAAATTGTTTATAATGACAGTATAGTGGTTCATTAGTACTGAGTGGTAATGTTTTTGTTTAGCAGTCAATTTAGTGGAAATTGATAAAATTAACAGTACAAGTAAAGCTTAACCTTGCCCTGTAGGTTGGGGCCAAGAATACATCAATTGCATCTCTACGAAAAGGGGCCACCTGTTTACTGTACCTATGTTTACAATTTCTTGACTCTTGTGCAAGCCAAACCTATGTCTACTTTTTTTGACTCTTGTGCAAATCAAACCAATCTCTACCTATCTGTATGACAGAATTTGATAGTAAATAAATATTGAAGTTCCATAAACCCGAAAAAAAATCTTATAAGCTTTAAATTCCATATAAGGTGAGTTAAATAAATACCTAAGAAATGCTTGTTTTACAATCCTTGCTGTCAATTTAAAATTAATTTCATTATTCATTCAAGTGAACATTTTTTTTCAGCAATTAGTTTCATAAAAGAAAAACAAAATTGATTCCATTTGTTCCTGATAAGTTTTCAATGAAGAAATACCATGAAAAACAGAAAATTTATTTTGGCAGAAAAATTGTTCAGTAAAATGAATCTTTCAAAGCTCAAAATTTTCTTCTCTGAATATTAAAAATAAAAGAGAAATTATAATCTTTTAATCGACTGGTGGTAAACAGTATTGGTTTCAATATAAAGAGAAAGCCATCACTTCTGCCATGAACAGTTTTTTTTTTATATTCTTTTATTAAAACCTTCTCCTGGGTTCAATAAGTATTAAAACTTTGCACATATTCAAGCCGGTATCATTATCTTTGTTGTTTTTATCATATTGAGATTAAATTTTGAAAACTTAAGTCACAGTGTTCTTATTAAGGAGAGAAAAAATAAAACTCAATGCATGAAACCGTCGCACCATTTCAGTTTACTTAGATGCAATATATATCAAGATATTTCTAGTCTAAATTGTTACATTTACGAATGTAAACAATTTAGAAATAAAAGTATATTCTTAAGAGGTAGCTGCCATTTTAACAAATACATTGAATCTCATTTTGTGTGAAACTGCTTTTTTTATACTAGAATTCAACTAATACAAAGCTCTAGAGCTACTTATGGTAAAGGGTTACTGTTAAAATTGTTATGATTAGCAAGATGTGGGATATATATGAAAGAGGTGGTGGTAGAAAGCAAAAATTATGAGGACAAGGAGGAGGATGCTATACGAGTTTTCCTATTTACAGGTTTTTGAAACTGTATTTATTTTTGTATCATTATGTTTATCAGTGGCCATGTGTCTGAGTGATTAGAATGTTAGTACTTCAACCAGGAAATCCAAGTTCAAATCTAACCATCTGTCAAGAAAATAACTTCTCAATAATATCTGCCTGGGAAAATGACCCTAGCATGAAGCACCATTGGGAAGTGCCTGAAGGCCACACTTTGGATTGCCCCAAGCTTTTTAAGTGACATTCAGTAGATGAAACTGTTTGGCAGCCATTGATGGTTGTGCTAGCACAAAATCACAAGTCATCATAACTGAGGGTTTGGACACCCTGGCTTTGTTCAACTACTGATCAGGCCAGATTATATGCACTCTGTCCCAGAAACTACAGGTTAGCTCTGTGGATGTTGAAGAAATACAAAGGTGTCTGAGCAGGCATCTACAACAGGGATTAGCTAACAACTCTAGCAGATGGGGGTACTCAAAAACAAGCAACCAGCCATTACATTATGCTGCTGCAAAAGTTGCTAGAATAATTTTTGTATGATATTAGTGAAATCTTAGACAGGTCAATGAAATTTACTCAGGTTTTTATAAGAAAAAACAATTGGTGTATGTGTGTATATATATATATATATATATATATATATATATAAATCAAATTCACACCATGTAAGGCAGTAAAGCCACTAAGACAAGGGTTATGGGATGTGAAAGAATTAGAACATTATTGAGAGTTTGAACAATAGAAAAGTAATCAGTAAGACAATAGATAATGATAGAGATTGCATTTAAATTTTAAAGATCAAACTTAACTTAAAAACAAGCTGGAAGAGAGTTTCACAAATGAGAAAAAAAAAAACTGTTAGCATAGAACTTATGGTTACATCTTGCCAATTCAACTTTGAATTGATGAGACCTTGTTGTTAATCTATTACTGCACTTAAATTCATAAAGTCTAGATACCATAGCAAGGAGTTCATCCAAAAAATTACCATGAAAGTATTTCTAGAAAAGGCACAGGGAAACAACTTTATGGCAATGTGAAAGTAACTGAAGCTGAAATGTCAATAAAATTGCTTATTCATCTTTAGATTTTATCAATAATCTCTAAATATACAACAGCACTGGACCATACATGGCAGCAATATTCAAAGCATGGATGAATGGCAGACATAGATATGTAAGGTAGATTCCAGAGAGAAACATTGTCTAGCACAAAACAGTGAAACAACTTTCTTAGCAGCAGACCTAGCAATGGATTCAATATAGTCTTTCCACTTCATGTCAGTCGAAAATGTTAGCCTGAGAAGATGCAATTAGTTACTCTCCTGTAGGTAAGCATCAGCCCATATATATATATATATATATCACACATTCTGAAAACTTACCAATACCATCTTATATTTTAAATCATTAATTTTTGCAAATTTTAGAACGAATAGAAAAGATTTTAACAGCTAAACTTTTAAGAAAACGCTATTTATCCAAAGAAACAAGAAAAATGAACATACACCATTCATGACATGGCCATTATTTATAATAAGAAATAATGACCAATTAAAAAGTCAATTAATTGCTTAAATTTGTTTATGCTTCAAGTATAATACAAAAGTTAGCAGATACAGACTTTGAAATCTTCCAACAAGAGATGTACATTTCTTAAAAAAAAAAAAAATTAAGGCCTTTTGTGGTTGAAAATGCATTTCTGGTTAAAAGGTAGTTTACCAGGATAATGGAAATGCAGGTTGAATCCTTGCAAAGAGATACATTGATTTTTTTAATAATGCTCTAGGCTGGTAAATGTTAATTTCACTGTTAAAAGATTTAAAAAAAAAAAAAAAAAATGAATGTCTATCTGAATACCCATGAAAAATAATGTTTATAATGAAGAAAATATCCATTTTAGTAAAATTAATTTGATTATCTTAGTAAAGTATTTTTGTTATCTTAGATTATTTTAGTAAAATACTTACACCTGGTATTTCCAAGCAGTCACTCACCTTGGTACTGACCATCAATGTTGCCTAACTTCAGTGATTGGACGAGAACTAGTGATTCAATGTGATATGACCATAAGCTATTTTCTTTTCTTTTTAAATATAATGCTATTTCCTTCCAAAATAACTTGATTTTCTTTACGGTCTGATTACATACTTATTTGTATATTTATTAGGTAAACTATAGAACATATTATGATTACTAAATAGAGCTTAGCTTTCTTAGGAAAATAAAAGCAGACATATTATAATGAAGTTCATAAAAAAAGATAGGAAATAAAAAATATATATATATTGCCATAAAATGAAAATGCTGAAATACAATATTTATAAAAAGCTAAACTGGTTTATTGTGCAAAACTAACACAAAAAGTGACTAAAAAATTAGTGACAGTGACTAAAAAAAAATTATACAACCCCACATTAATGTTATATGCAAAAAAATAAAAATAAATAACATTCAAAGGTTATTTACCTTTAAACCCCCCACCAATTACTCTACTTACAGAGAGATGGCTAGTAGGATTTAATGTATGCAGATTCCCAAACTTTCAAGTGATAATTGGTATTAGCCTTACTCAGCACTGGGAACATGTCTTGGTTATAAGACTGAGCCCACTGCTGGTTTTTAATCAAATTTTCAGCTATCATTGAACTTGATACATTAATGCACCAATGTAAATTTTCCACCTTTACCTTGCAAATATTGGCTGGTACGTGTTGATTAATGTGTGCTACCAACCTTTGACCCATTCTGTCTACACAATCAGCATTGCACTGACATAACTAATAAGATGAGTAGGCAGAACATCCTTTTGGATCAATCTCAACATAGAGCAGATACCAAAAACAATGTGTGGATTGGTGGAAAAATAACAGCTTCTTATACCAACTGAAATTTACTTCTCTTTCTCCTGATAGCACACTTTGTTAGACGACTTGACCAAGTAGTGGTTCATAAGCTAGTCTCAGCCACCAACACCACCGTAAAGAATTTAATCCTCATTGTGTTTCATACTTGTGGCCATTGTGTCAGACTCGTCAGTCTCATGAATGTGTGGTGATAGGGTTACAGATACTACATGACTTCCCTCTGTCTTTTCTACAAATATTTTCATGGCTACTGCTCTGAAAAGCTTTTTTCCCTAGTGCCCGGACAATGTGTGGTAAAGTGTGCTACTGGATTGGCATCTAGGTCCCACACTTTTACTGTTGAATTATGTAAATGTAACCACCACTTCCAGTTTAAATGTTTCTTTTCTCGCACTCTCCACTTGTGGAACCCCCTTCCACTTCCTTGCTTCCCTGATAACTACAATCTTCAAAATTTAAATGCAATAATTGCAATCTTCTATCTTCTTGAATCCCATTCAGCATTTTATCCTTTCCTCAGTCCCTCCATACCCAAGCTTTTCTCTCACTTTCTCTCTCTGTAACCACCTGTATACTAATGGCATTCCCACCTTGTTTGGGGTGAAATGATTAAAAATTAAACCCATATCTACATTTAAACCTTCTAATAATAAAATAAGTACAAATCTACCTTTTTGGTTGTTCCTGACCAACTCACTCTAAATGTCTTGGTACATATTTATTCATGAAGTGTATCTTGGAGAAAGTAGACCTGGCAGTGCCCGTTCCTCTTCCAGTCAGACCACAGCTGGTGTTCTCCAATTTGATATTTGGCCTTGGTCATGGACATGTGGCCATTGATTCCGGAGTAATCCTCCACCTTGCTCATTGACTTCAGTCTAAGAAACCCTCTGCCCAGCACTGTACTAGACTAAAGCAAAGTTAACTCAATACCCCATTAATAATACATGCATATTTATATCATTGAACAAATCATCAAACTAAAACTTTATATAATGTTTTGATTTTAAATTTATCTTTAATTATTTTCTAACACTGTAGAATTCCCAGAGGAATATAGTGCCTCAGCTTTACCATCCCAGGTGTTGCTGCTGTGATTTTCAAAGTAAATACGTTTTGCTGGGTGGAATTGTTATCTCCATACCCAGCAGTTTTGAATTCAAACTTGTACTTCTCCTAGACTGCATGCTAACCCAAACTAAAGAGCCTTATCTACACTATTTAATCCATAGTTGGAGGAAGAAGAGATGGATTTCTACCTTTCCCAAGGGTATTTGTGTGAACTCAGCTGCTTCTACTGGAATTTGAATTTGGTATACCAATCCCAAATTATGCACCAGTAACCACTGTTATGTAGATGTTCACTTCTATTGGTTTAAAATTTATATTTATCATAAAATTAAAATTTCTACTTAAACCTCAACTCATTTTTGGCCTTTTCAAAATACTTGAAAGGCTAGAGTAACGTTATTAGAAATTCTTTGCACAAAATTAAAAATTAATTAAAACAGATTTAAATTATAAGTGAATTAAATAGGATAAAAATAAGAGTTAATCTAAATAGCCAGGCTTATGTTGATTAATCCATTTCATCTTAACCATGAATGAAAGAAAGTAAATTAAGCAAAATCAATGATTAATCTTACAGTTGCTTAAAATTTAAATGATCAGATCTTCACTATTTTTCTTATAGAACTTAATGAATCCTTTCATATGACTAGATGAGATCTGACATAATGAGACATCCATTAACACATGATACACAGGGTTATTTAATTTGCAGGAGAAATGACTGTCTGATCTGGCATGCTCTGACCACTTGGCTATGGAGAAATTCATAATCAAGCAAATTTCTTTTTGCCTCAATGCACATTCATTCTGAAGGAGTTCGGCAAATGAGTGGCTGAAAATATGGGTGAGATATAACACTATTCTAATGAGAGTTGTCAAATGCACCACACAAAATGTAATTGAAGTAACATACTTCAATTTAATTTTAGTTGTTCTTCATCACAATTACTTAGATGGTTAGTCTTTGGTTATCAGCAAACAGCATAGATCAAAAATGAAAAGTAAAGTCTCAATAAAACTCGAATTCACATCCCATTTTCCAAAATTAATCATCGCTGTCTTTAGTATTTCTCATTCTGTCATACAATGATGTTAAATGACCTTGTTGTAAGATTTCTGTCAAATTTATGATTAAGTTTTGTTATGATTGAATATTTATTTATGGAAACTGTTTTTCTCATCTGCTTTTTTTCTGACCTATTGTCAGGTTCACACTCCTTCCCGATCTATTGAATAGTAGAGGTTAATCCTTTGTTTTCTGTCTAGGATTGGGTTTCCAGTTCCTTTCTAAATTCTATGTCAACTCTATATACCCATTGAATTAAATGTTGCATGTATGTGTGTATTATATGTGGTGGGGTGTTCATATGTAAACAAAGAAGCTATACAAAAACTTGGGTTTCTACTATAGACTTTTTTATGGTGACTATAGTATGTCCATTTTCCTTTTGGCCCAGGAGTTAGGATAAGTAAGTATAACTACTGTATTAATAGTTGATCTCAAGTCAGCCTTGTGCAGAGTTGGAACAACCAAAAAGGTAGGTTTGTACTTATTTTATCATTAGAAAGTTTAAATGTGGATATGTTTTTTTTTTTTAATCATATTACCCCAAACAAGGTGGGAATGCCACTAGTACACAGGTGGTTACAAAGAGAGAAGGTGAGAGAAAATCCTGGGTATGGAGGGACTGTGGAAAGAATAAAAGCTGAATGGGATTCAAGAAGATAGATGGCAATTATTGCATTTAAATTTTGAAGATTGTAGTTATCAGGGAAGCAAGGAAATGGAAGGGGGTTGCACAGGTGGGGAGTGCGAGAAAAGTTGAAGTGGAAGTGGCAGTTACATTTAGAAAATTCAACAGTAAAAGTGTGGGACCTAGATGCCAATCCAGTAGCACGCTTTACCACACATTGTCCGGGCACTAGGGAAAAAAGCTTTTCAGAGCAGTAGCCATGAAAATATTTGTAGAATTTGTAGAGGGAAGCCACATCATGTCTGTGAGAAAGTGACTGGTGTCAAGATGCCAGGTCAGGGATATCTGTTTATTATTTTTTTTTTGTCTAAGACTTAGGGTAAGTAAGTACAAGCATCATATTAATGGTCAAGCTCAAGTCAGCCTTGCATTGGAACAACCAAAGAAAAAGCTTGAACTTACTTTATAGGTAGAGGTTTTTGCAAAACATTCGCAAGTGCCATGTACTGGGAGGTTGGAAGAGAGTTCAGTGATCAGTGGACCTGAAACTGAATGTTCCTCAGCAGGAACGTAATTACCACCTTGTGCTACATCTTGGAGCAAGGGGGTGAAAGAGAGCGAGGCAGTAAAATATCTTGTCATAGACATGGTCAGCGCCATCTACTAGCATTTTATGACACCAAGTGGAGTAATAATATTATTCCTTTACTCTTTGCCTCAGGAGAAAAAAAAATTATATATGAAATGAAAAAGTAAATCTGAGGCAGTATGTATTGGCCTTCTGTAATTATCCCAAGAGTCCTTGATGTTCTGCTCTTCTTACCAATGTTTTAAAGTTACAACTTTAAACTGAACTTAAATATCCCCCTTCATTCTGAGCAACAAAAAGTAAGATAAAATTTTTGAAAAAAAGTAATTTTTTGTAGTGGTTAAATGTTCAGATAAATGACAATATTTTACCTTGGGAACTTAAATAACTCAGTCAATCCAATTTTAAGTCTTTCTTTAACCTTTTTGAAACTGAATTTATTACTAAATTCAGTCAAGTTGAAGGTAACAAATTTAAATTCTATTTGTGTGCTATCTACACAAGTTAACCCTTCTATACTATATATATATTCTGTTAGGCTCCCACTTGGTCTATTGTGTGAAGACATTTTTATTCAGGATTGTCTGGTTTTGTTGTTTCCATGGAATACTATAAATTATTTGTTTTGGATGGATTGTCTAAAAAAACTTTATTAAATAATATTAAAAACTAAAAAACTCTTTAATCTTTTTCACTTGTGAATTCAACTCACCATATTTCTTTCAAATCAATTTTGAATGATTTTTTCACAGGAAAATTGATATAAATATGTTAACTTCTGAAAAAAACATGTTTAATAACTCAATTGTTAACTTGCAGCAGATATGTTTTTATCATCCCTTAAGATCTACCAATGCTTGTAATAACCTTTAAAGTATAGCATGACACAATGCATTACATGAACAACTCATTTTCTACAGAGGAGACACTTTGGCAGAAGCAGACATTGATCAGTACAGAAATCTAATTTTTTTCCCCATTGACAAACTAAGTATTTCTATGTTCTTATTCTTAAAACTATTTACATGAATAAATTTGCTTTCCAAAGTAATAAATATGGATTCACCTAAGAGTAGAAACATTTGGATAAATCCATATCTAATCCTGGACAAGGGTAGACAAACTTGCAAAATTATAATAAATGTCTGCAATAAACACATTCAGAATACAGGGGATTCTTTGTTCATGGAAAGACTGTTAGGGTCTAGTGCATTAAATGTATGGGTAAATAAAGCAATAATTTCTTTATTTGTTTCTGTGTGTGTATATATATATATATATATATAGATAAGGTCAGTGCAAGGGTCTCATGCCCCTCTTAACTACATCTATGATACAGGCTCCACAACATCACAATTTTCATAAGGTAGGTTTCATATAAAATACAAATTTTATTGTAACCTAATTTATGTACAATAATGAATATAGGTGAACGATTCAACTAGAAAAATTGAAAATAAATACAATGTATCTAAATACAAATTAGAGACATGTCATAATAGATCATTCCATCTTAAATTAATCAAAAATGTTTTGCAGCAATTTTTAATATAAATGGGAGATTTTTCTTGTTAAAAAATTGAATAATTTTAACACATTCAACATTATATAAAATTCACTATTTTTTATCCGTAGTGTTTTTTCAAAACTTAGCATTAGGAAAACAAATTTGGACAAAAACAAAAAACAAAATAAAGATGCCAGAATGACATCAAAATCTTTTTCATCCTTTAGCAATTAGTTGTGCTTAGTTTAATTTGTAACATAAATGTATGTAGAAAAAAAAAGCAAATGTTAATAAGATAGTGACGGTCACAAAGCACTGCCCCCACCCTTTAGTTAGGGGGTTTGGGGTAGTACACACCAGCCCTGCATATATATATATATTAGTTGGAGTGATGTGAGGTGGTGACCCATATGGGTAAAAATACAAGTTGAAAATGCAACTGGAATGTGAGCGATATCATGGCATTCTTTCAATCTCAATTTAACTTATATATATATATATATATATATATTAAAATAATAGGAAAGAACAATGAGATTTATAATTCAGAGTTCTTAGCATTTATTTTTAAAAACCAGTGCTCAATACAACCATAGAGCTTAATATTTTAATTGTTTTTTTAAAAATACATAATCATCACAATACCAAAATTCTCATATTTCAAAACTAGAGCTTTAATTTAATTTAAATTAAAGCTCTAGTTTTAAATTAAAGCTCTAGTTCTAGGTTGTATTTTAAGTTTAATTTTTATAATTGAATTTCAATTATAAAAATTAAACTTAAAATACAAAGTTCCATTCCACTATCAGGCGATAATAAGAATAATTTTTAGAAATTGATTCACTTAATTTATAAGTTCAGACAAATTTGATATTTTGGGATGTTGGGATTAAGGAAAATTCATTTTTTATTTTATTTTAGGGGTGTTAAGATTTAACTTATTTAGAAAACTCATGTTTCTAATGTATTGTATTAGGTTGGTGCAAAAATAATGTCGGTTTTTGACATTAAAAATACGTCAAAAAACCGACATTATTTTTGCACCAACCTAATAGCTACCAAGTTGGTCAAGATGGAGGTGGAATATCTGTCTATTGATACAAACTTCCTTTTTCAAAGCAGAAATTTGTGATAGTGTCTATGTTCCAATACATTGCCTAGGTTTCAATAGCAATACATTTGGCATTTTTATTTTTTATTTAATTTTTATAAATTTCAATTACGATTTTTTTTCAAGAGTAGCATTCAAATACTATTTAGTGACATTTTTAATATTTATGTTCTTATTTGTACCAACTTGAGATGTTATACTTAATTTATTTACTAATTTAATACATATATGGTAATGTTAAAATTAATATATTAGAATCTAATTACGTAAACTATTCTATTTATGATCAAATATAAATATGTTACTTTCATTTTTTTTTAAATATTCACTATTACTTAAGGAAAAAATTTGGCAATGTCTACAAAAACTCACTATTTCATTTCCTTGATTTAATAAATTTTTATTTTTCAGAAACTTAATATTATTTAACTTTTAATGTATGCATAAAGGGAGTGAATTTAAATTGAAGTTTCAGTTTTGAAACATGGGAATTTCGGTGTTGTGATGATTACATATTTTTAAAAACCAATTATAATATATGAATAAATGTAGTTTTAAGGTATCCTATATTTATAGAATAAAGTGCTCAATATTGGAAATAGAGCATATGTAAATATAAAAGTGAACTTTGAAGTCAAGGTTGATTATGGGTGTAACAGCTTTTTGCTGTTACCGCCAGGGAAGATTAGATATTTATGAAAGAGTAGTTTGTCCAAATAAATACACATTCATCCACCTACCAAAATGTATGCATGCATGCATGCATGCATGTGTATGTATTTGCTTGTATGTGAACACTATGATATCACTTTCAGTGTATGGATTCAAGCTAGCTTCAGATAATCAACTTTTTTAATTTGTCTCCCTGCTAACTACATAAAAAAAGCAAATGTCAGTGTGTCACTGTCACACTTTTTCAACTTTAATTCTAGAGGCCATAGCCCAACATATACCATTTTGGAATCAGGCCAACTCTGTGAGTAAATTAAAAAACATTTAGGACTGGATCTGGAGCCACAATCCTGACATTTTGGATTTCCAAGTTTTCATTACTGTAATTGCTTTGTTATTTTTTTAATTCAATAACAATTTTTATAACTTGGAAATAAATTTGGGAATAATCAAAATTAATTGTGAAATCCAGCAAAAGTCACCCATAAAATAAAAATAATTATTTGTATGGAAAGTAAGCACCTACGTACATTAAATTGTCTTTAAATTAAGTGGTGGCAGAAGAAGCATCATTGAACTTTTAAAAGGTAAGCTTAAATATTAGTGCAATACTTAAATGCAGTGATCAATTTTGAGTCCTTCTGTAGTTTATTGTTGCCTATCACATCTACTCTTCTCTACTTACTGTGATGAAGGCCCAATCAAGAGCCCTCTGCAGGGAAGATTTTAAGATTATATATTAGTTCTGTCTATCTCCTTTCAGCTTTTTTGATGCCTTGCCATAGGCCTTTTCTTGTATTCCTGGCCTGGCACCATTCCTTGTCACAGATCACATACAAAGCTGATGCTAAAACTGTTTCAACACTTCATCTTAACATTTTAAAAATATCTCTGGTGTAAATATTGGAAAGAGGGGATTAACATCCAGAAGAAAAACAAAGGCTTCCTTTTCAGATTCCTGTTTTTATTTTTTCCTTAGTTTATTTTTCTGTCAATCTTTTCAGAGTTTGGAACATTATTTTCTTCCTAATGTGTTTGTAGATAAGGTTATGTTGGCAAGAATTTGCATTTCATAACTCTTGGTATCTCCTAGAAATGAAAACATCTTGCAATACCATATGTTAATGTCATATCCATTTGGCCTTAGATACCAACTTTATAATTTAAAAAAAAAAAAAAAAAAAAAAAAAGAGATGGTTTAGGACTCTTCACTATACAGGGTCGAGACAAAAAAAGGTTTTATTAATCAAGCATCACTGTTTTGGCCAATCAGAACTTTGTGTAGATTTTTTTTGTAACCAATCAACTTTTGCTGTGCTAAGCATGGCTTGGCTTATCACTTTATTATTATTATCACCATCATCAAATTTCTGTATGTTTGTAACTATAACACAGTAGAAATAGCACATTATTCAATTTTTGAATAGTGGTATACTAGAAATTATATTTTATTATTATTATTAATAAAGTTTAGTAATAATTAGCATTTGAAAATAATTACAATATACATTCTATAAATAGAAAGTGATTTGATACTGAGCTGAGTCAAGGTTTAAGCAAGTAAAAATAAACTTAAACCCAAGTCATCTGTTGGTTCTGTGAACAATTCAAATGGATGACCTTTTCCTACCCAACTATATTTTCTAAACAGATGTTCCTGCCAATCAGAATTGCTTTCATCCAATTTCATCAATCCACAACTACCATATGCCTTATCCTTACCTAAATAAATCCTGATCTGGGTTATAATTCCTCATTCCTTATCACTGACTCGCACATTAACCAACTCCAAACTTGGCTAAAAGACAAATTGGTCATTTAACAGTAATAAATTTATTATTTCTAGTTTTCCTAATTTGCTGTTTGATATGATCCTTTAAAGCAATCGTTCCCAAATGGTGTGGTGTACCTCATAGGTGTGGCAGAAGAAGATAGCAGGTGAAGCAGAATGATTGAAACAGTTTAAAAAAAAAATTCATATGTCAAAAATAAATATGATTTCAAAATTTAAAATATTATTATAGATTACTTGTAATTGCATGCATGAGTCCCAGTATAGTTATAATTATTGATTGATTTAATCATTGTGATATTTTTGCATTATATCAAGTATTAAGAATATAATAACTATGTTCTGCAAATTGGAGGAGAGAGTTGACTGTGAATCCACGGTTATCTCCCTTTAACACTCTCTCTGGACTTTCTTTGCCATAGGGCTGCTTGTTTCTTTTCACTGGGACTTCCCTTTTGTAAGGTGCAAGCAAATTTTCATTCTGAAAAGCACAAAGAAAAGAATGCTTGGGAACCAGTGCTTTAGGAGTTTTAACCAAGACTTTATGTAAAGGAAGGTTATTGAGTTGATTACATTGAAAGAGTTTTTTTTGAGTATGCCAAAGTGTTTGATAAAGTACCTCACAAAGAACTATTAGAACTGCTATGTAACCTTTGCATATTTGGGAAAGATATTAGAATAATCCAGAAATAAATCTGGCAGTATACTGCTTGCATATGGATAGAAAATGAATTCATTAAATATACAAAAATAGAAAGAGCTTTAAGACAAGGATGTGTGTTTTATTGGATTTATTTAATAAAGTGGGGCAATTCTGATAGAATCAAAATTTCTGTCAGAATTCATTATTGGTGGCCACAATCTTAATGATATAAAATATACAAATGAAATACTGTTGATAGCAGATATAGAAAGGAAACTACAAGAACTCCTACAAAAGGTAATGAAAGAAAGCAAGAAGATAGAAAGCATAGTTGTCAGCAAACAGAACAGCCCAACATGAAAATTACAAATTAGAAATACCAGAATCAAGCAAGTACAAAAATATCTGGGAAGTGTTTTAAGAAAGAGCAGAAAATGCGCACCAGAATCTGAATGTGCATTAGAGTAGCAAAAGATGCCATCCAAAAGCTAAGTAAAGTATTAAGAAATAGGGAAATTTCATTAAAAACAAAAGAAAGAGTACTGAAATGTTATGTAATATCAGTCCTCTTATTTGGCAGGGAATGCTGGACAATGTCATCACAAATGAAGAAAAGACTTGAAGCAACAGAAATATGGTTTTACAGAAGGATGCTGATACGATGGACTGAACATCTTAGCAATGAAACTTTACAGAAAAAGGGACAGAGAAAAGCAGTGTATAACTTACCTAACAAGCTTGTGTAAATGGTTAGCAGAACAGAGTTTAGGAGAGAGAAAAAAAAGAGAAAATTTGCTAAGAGCTAGGAAAGGAAGGAAATTGTGGCAAGCCATGATTGCCAAAATTTCTGAAGGGACAGTACAAAAAAGAATAGTGATTCTCATAAGTAATATATATATATATATATATATATATATATATATTAAATCATTCCTTGTGCTCTTATTAATGGGGTTGTGGTTGAGATAAAATGCCACAATCTTTCAATTTTTATTTCCAGGTTTTTATATCTTGATAGTTTGTAAAATTCTTTTGAGATGTTTTTATCCAGTGCAACGATCAGATCAATGAGATAGAGCTAATATTTTTTGAAGTCCTATAATTATATCATGTTTATTGGCTTGTATAATGTAGGTTGTGTGTTTGGTGAAAGACCAGAACCCATGTTACATTTTTTTTCCTTCTTGATGGTTCGTGTTCATACCATTTTCTTGTATTGATAAGGGTATAATATTAGCATGTCTTCCCTTTTATGTCTATATTTGAATTCATTTGGGATGAGGGAAGAGCATCTAGATATTAGAAGAGTATTAGTTTCCTCAGAGTTTGTACAAAAGTGATATTTGGGATCTGTCCTAGTCTCTATAATATATGCATGGTAGAAATTTTATCAGGCTTTTTTTGAACAGCTTGGATGAATCCCTCTGTTTCTATTTTAGTTACTAATTCCTTATATCAAGCAGAAAAAGACAATAAAACTAGTAATCTGTTATTTGTTAACATATTCAGTTACAAATATTTTATAAGCAATGTCAAGTATTCAATAGTAATGGAGTTAAAGAACACAGAGTGAATCTCCTTGGTACAAATTGACCTTGAACTCTGTTGGGTATATGTTACGCCATAGTACCTATTCTATTGTAATAGACTCTCCCACAGATAATAAGTAGGAGTAGCAGTGGCCAGTTCGGCTTAGTGGTGTTGAGCGAGTCAGACGATATCGGACATTGAAGTACCAACCATCACAACTTGATTGCTGCGTCATTAACTCTTATTTCCAAGTTCCTAATGTTTTGTACGTCGAACCTAATTTAGGACGACTTATTAAAATACAAGCCTCCACTGTGAAAACTACTATACAACAGTATACACACTAAGTTATAACATTCTCTCTCACTTTCATTTGTTATCCGAGTGTTTGGAAGGAAAGCGTGTAGAGTGTGGTCATCTCACCACACAAGTTTCATCAGTGACCATGGCTTGTACAACAATTTTTAACCAAGTACAAGATTCCACAAGTCCAATTCCCCAGATTTCACCCCTTGTGATTTTTTCATCTTCAAAATTCAAATCCCACTTCAAAGGAGCAAGAATTCAATATATTCGAGGAAATCCAAGAGAATATGATTAATGAACTGCTTTCTATCCTAAAAAAGGAGTTCCAGGAATGCTTCCATAAATAGAAACAATGCTGAAAAAAGTAGAAGACTTCAGAAAGTGGACTACTTTGAAGGAAATGAAATGGTGAATAGATATGTGTTGTAGTTTTCTTTTTATAGCATCAGTACTTTTTGATCAGACATCGTATAAACAGCTGATCTGGTGTTTATAAACTTCTTACTCAATTTTCATTCTGGAGAATTTACTGAGTCTTGACTATTTCTCATTCACACAATTTACAAACAGCTGTAAAGTTGGGGAGGCTCAATAAAAATCATCAGAAGTTAAGATAAAAAGAAATAATAAAAAAAATTAAAAAAAAAGAATAAGTATCAATTTGTACAATATATACAGCTAATACAAGTAACATAATTAGAAAAATAATGATTTGAATAACTTTAACCAGTAAGGGACTTTTCAATACGAGTAGATAGGTTCACCTATCATCTGGTTCACATTCCTCCCTGGTCTTTTGAACAGGAGTAGAGGTTTATCCCTTGTTTCTTGTTGAGGATTGGGTTTCCAGTTCCTAAAGTTTTCTCCATCTTTCACTCCCAGGAAGCCCCTTACATCTTAGTGTCATTATCACCTTACTTGAGTGAATTGATTTAAAAAATATGCTGTATATGGACAAGAGACTACCAAAGGTAATAGATGTAATTCTGAATCTTATTGGGGACTTATTCTTTATTTCAAATCTAACCTGCTTATTAATAACCATAGAATGACAATCTGGGAATTTTGATAAAAAGATGAAAGAAATACTAGTAAAAAATTAATAATAATTTTGATAATGCTTTCTTTAAGGAATTTAAGAAATCCATAATTTTCCCTTCTTACAACTTCCTCTTTGATTCATATCACAGTAAACAGTCATTTTATCAGTAACACTCTACTTTGAAAGGATCATGAACCTTGCATTAAGTGAACTTTATTTCAAAATATTTTAAAATACCATCAATAAGACAATATCAGATTTTTCTTATTTCAGAAATTATTTTTGCTTCTTTTCATCTGAAATGGTGAAAATGTTTTATGGTATTTCATGCCATCTTTAATATAACTGACCTTGTCATTGTCTCAATATTAATTCGAGCAAGGGTATATGTTGCTAATCATTAATGCATTGATTGGGAAACTAATGCATGACAATATGCACTGTGACAAAATGCTTCGGATGACTAATGTGGTAACACACAAAGTAGATTTAAAAAATAAAAACAAAAAAGTGTTCATTTTAAAATTGAACAAAGTTTATATTTTAATCTGTCCAACCCTGACACCTGACCAGTTGCCAACATTATAAACCTGGATATTTTTGGTAAATTTCTCTATTTCAGAACTGCCTGAGTAACAAAACTAATCAGCAATGAAGAGCAGCAAATGGCCAGTACAAAGTTGCTCGTAATGAAACACTTTATCAAAAACCCTCACAAATTTAGTTAAGTGGTCAGATGAAATTTTCTGAATATTTAATAAAAGGGGTGGCTGGAATAAGGACATACTAGGTAGATATTTCTCCAAAATAGAAAAACTGTCCCAGCATGTCTAGGCAAGATTTCGACAATTTTTTTATATTGCCCACTAGGATTACTTCTAATGAACCAGTCCCCTATTTTAGCCATTTTCTGAACAAAGGCTAAATAATTCTAATGGTTAGGAAAAACATCAAATTTTACAGTTTTTAGTAATTTTGGCACTGGTAAAAGGGATTGTCACTGGTCAGTAGAAAATGAAGAATAAAGGTAATTTAAATAGTTAGAAATTGATGCATATATTACTGACACAAAGATGTTTTATATATATATATATATATATATATATATATATATATGAATAAAGACAAAATGAAAACTTAGCTGATACATTTCATTCTCAAGATAAATGTAAAAACTTTTGCAACAAGGGTTTCTAAATAGAAGTAAAAGATGTTAGTTTTTCAAAATTTTTAAATTTAAGAATGCTCATAAACATAATTCAGGCTAACTGATAGTCAAGGTAAACTATGGAAGATGCAAAGTGATGTAATTTAATGCATAATAAATGAAGGAGTAAATATCATTCCTGTTGAATTTTTTTTATTATAATGTAATTATTATTAAAATCATAGTTAAATGATTATTGCAGAATCATTTTACATTTCATTGAAAACTGTTTTACTATCAAAATACATTGAAAATGAAGAGGAAAAGTTTTTTTTATGTAGTCAGGAATTAATGGAAATGTTACTAACAAAACACAGCTGTGATGTGCACATTGTTATTAAAGGATAAATCAATGCATTGAAAATGTTATGGACAAAATAGAAAAGAATTAGAATATGTATAACATTATTCCTTAATCTAAAGGAAAGAATGATGATAATGATATTTATACTTATTACAATATAAGTTTATATATGTGTGAAAATATATAGAAAATAGGAAAGAACTCGTCAGGTAAATAATCCAAAGTTCTTTAGTATTTTAGTTATTTTTTAAAAAAAAGTGCTTGATACAAAAGTAGAGCATAAATATAATTATTTATTCAATTTAATTCAAATAATTATATTGAAGTTTTCGGCTCTTGTTTTGAAACATGAGAACTCTTATGTAGCGTGTTGGAATCATATTTTTAAATAAATAAATAAATAATTATATATATATATATATATATATATTGTGTGTGTGTGAGAGAGAGATTGTAGGATGTATGATAGAATCTGAAACAAAAGTGAAGATGATGAGAAAGTGGAAAATCTATAGACAACACATTTTGCCAAGAGTGTCTGAGGTCTATCTCTCTCACTCTCTTGTTGGAATGAACAAAAGACAAAACTGTATGTGATGGAAAATGAGTTGGGTTCTCTGAGGATAAGTGCTGACCATAAATCAAATTAAGTTACTGTTGTGGCATACCTACAGCAGATAATGGGTATGTCCCTATTCACATAAATATAGTAGTAAATGCTGTATGTTGGTCTGCAGTTGGAGATTTATCTCCAGCTGTGCTGGTCAAACTCTCTGTCACTGGGCAGAGAGGACCCCTAGATGAGGCTATGTAGAAGGGCAGACTCGTCTTGTCTTGGGGGAAAAAGCTACTTGACCCCGTTTTATATGGGGTCTATGGGGAATTTTTGACCGAGCATATGGGCTTGGATACCCTACATTAAATCCAGCCTTGTGCCACACCTGACCACATGGGGTGGTTGGTAGATACCCTGCAGTTGGAATTCACTTGACTTACTTCTACGTACAGCTGGTGAATCTTATATGTGTTGTTCTTGTCCTAAGTAATTATTGTTCATTACCAACCTTCATGTGATTATTCTATTTAGTAACCTTCCCTAGATTACAACAGTTACCTTATCACATCCAATGTCCAGACTCAAGAGAATTATATTATATACATATAAATATATATAAGAGACATTTGGTGTCTGTTGGATTTGAAATCAGTCCACCAACACTAGAGAGTCCTGCAGCAGGTTGCCATTTCTTTCTGTGGTAGACTAGCTGCTAACCAAGGCTGTAGAACCCAGTTCGTCCTGCTAAATAGCAGGACGAACTGGGTTCTACAGCCATAGTGAGGAGGGAGAAGTGGATTTATACCTTCCTCAAGGGTATTTGCATGTAATGAACCGGACTAGAATTTGAACTTAGCTCTACATACATAACACAACAATGTTTTAAAATAACATCTATGAAAACAAAAGAACTATAAAAAATTGGTGATACATTAAATTCTTTATTCTATCTAAAAAATACAATATCTTTTTGATAATAAAAATCCCAAATGGGTTAAACTTATCTGTTGTAAATTATCTAGGAGAATTATTAAATCAGCCATCATATCAAAGTTCAATTGGATTAATCAAAGAATAGATGTTTACAGCATGTCACCTTTTCTGGCTAAGATAATTCTTAACATTTAGCACTGTGCATTATTAAAAATTACTTTTTTGATTGCATTCTTTTTCAAGCTGTTTTCTGTTGCCATAGCAGGATATGGCAACACAATGAAATTCAAACAAACTATTGTTCAGGGATCAGAATCACCTTCAGTGGCAGGATAAACTTTTTTTTTTTTTTTGCAACAATTGAAATTACATACAAGGTTATAAAAGTTAAAATAGTATTAAAATAGTTACTAGTTAAACATCTTAATAAAAATTTTAATCACAAATTTCAATTTAATTCTATCCTAAACACTTAAATAATATAATCATAGATTGTAATTTGAATTATATGTATTCATGATTTTCTCTAGTCATAAATAATTTATTTTTCTACCATAACTTTTTTTTATTTTCCTAATATAAAATCTCTATATTCTACATTTTTCTATGTACAAATCTCATTGATTTGTTCAAATATTTATTTTCAATCTTATTAACTGCAAAATTTAATCCTAACATTTTTAACTAGTAGGGTTGCCATGGTAACAATTTTCTTTAGTTTTTTTCACTTGTTCTGATGATGTTCTTATCGAACAAAACGTCGCTAAGAATAAAAGTTTAAAACTGTTCTAACTGGTTTTCACATATTCCATCGTACATACTTTGTTCAGAGATTTCATGTCAGTCATTTTATTGTGTGCGTGTGTGCACTCCCTTGGCTCTGTCTCTTTAAAAGTGACTAATAGCCAATAGTTTTTCACTTGAGCAAATTTCACCTTAATAATCAATTATGATCAATAATAGCCAATAACAATTGCCAGCAGTTAGAATGCATTCTGAGTGCGTGTGTTTGTATGGTGTGTGGAAGGGTGTACATAGTAGTAAGGATTTCACTTGCCATTTTGTGATGAAACCTCATTAATATATCTCTGGCAATGTTCCATTGAACTTTTGGTTGTTAGTGTATGCAAAAATCTGAGGTTGTGCAATTGTTTGCCTTTGACAAAAAAAATATGTGCACTAAGAGTAAGGGGAAAATTGGAAGGTTTAATTTCCGCTTGTTATAAAATATTTCAAATCATGCAAAATATTTACTAGTACATACAAAGTTCTTCATAGGGTCTTTATGTTAGCTTTACTCTTTTTTTTTTTAATGAAAGACTTGCTGTAACATAATGAAAATAATGCCTATTAAACTTAAAAACAAAAAAAAATAAAAATAAAAAAATAAAAATTTTATTAAAGAAACTAGTCACTTACCTCATTGAATGAAATGCCTGTGGGTCACATGTTGTCTTTGCTAAAAAAAAAAAAAAAAAATATATAAATAAATAAAATATCTGAACAGTGTTTCTAGCTCCTGTATATAGAACTCGACAAGACATGGAAACAGAACTGACCCATTGTGGCTATTGTGATGATCCTATATCAATGCTTCTGTATTTAAAAAAAAAAAAAAATCACTAAAACCAGGGTTTTATAGTGAAGTTGTTATAGTGAACTTTCTCTCTCTTTGTGTGTGTGACTATTACCTTCTCTCTGTGACACGCTAAAAGCAGACAGGAAAAAGTCCAAGGAATCTAAAAATGTTGCATGGATACTAAAAATAATTATTCACATGGAGTCACCTGACTTAATATTCAAAATTACGCAAGAAAGAAACATGACAAGTTAGTTGGAGCAACAAAATTTGAGGAAGTCAGATCATCCATGAAATCGTCATGCAAATGGATTGACTGAAACAAAGAGAATGGATTCCTTCCCCAACTCATACAAACTCCCTGTCAAGAGAACACTCGTGTGGCTAAATGGGCCTACACAAAATTCAGTGGAGTCGGTGATGATCAAAAATGATAAAGATCATTTCTAAATGGAAAGGAATCAACCTTATGCAAAAGAAGCATATAAGGAGAAATGACCATCACACATGGTTGAATACCATCAATGGAAAAGGAGATAAAGAATAACTCAATGACAGAACATTTTTCACATGTAAAGAGAAAAGACTAAACCCTGAAAATATAAAAGTTATTTCCATGAGAAAATAAGATGTTAAATCTTATACAACAAAGAACAGAAAAAGAAAAAAAAAAAGAAAAAAAAGAAAGTTATAACATGAGAGAGGGAAGAGAAAAAAAGAGGGAAAAAATGTATTTCAATCAAATGAAAAAGTGTTTTTTTTTTTTGTACTCATATCACACACCAGATACAGTTTTTATATTCAGATATTCTTTGTTGAAAATTGTTTTATGTACAATTAAAATTTTGTGGCACTTTACATTTGTGTTTTGTCTCTGTTGGGCTTCCTTATTCATGTGTTTTTGACCCTGTGAAAGAAATACACTATTGTAGTGGAATTCAGGTCATATCCTTGGCAACTGATCCACTTTATTTTTTGTTGTTTTTTCTTATTTATGTTGCAGCTCTCACAGGTCATAACACTATTCTGAGTGTGTAGATAAACTCCGACATTTAAGAGAAAAAGGATGCATTCTTGTTGCTTGCGTGCATGGATTTTGCAGCAGTTGGGTTTTATGACCTACACGAATCATTCCATTTACAAAATAGTTTCTTATCTCTTTCTGATTAAGAATAATTACTTATTTTATCAATATATTTGGAAATTATCCACTCAGTCAATTCCAAACAATTGTGGCATTATGACAAGGAGAGTCATCTTATTGAAACACAAAAGTATTCATTATCTCATTTGTAACCAAGCAGGGTTCAAGGAATTGCTCTAACATGTCAAGATAAATTTGTTGTATCTACAACAGAAATAAATGATCTATAAATCGTATGTTATATCGAATCTGTCTTACATATTTATAAGTCTAGCATTCATGGATGCTTTGAATATTGCTGCCACATCTCCTGCTCTTGCTATATATTTAGAAATTTTTGATAAAATTCAAAGAATCTGCAAGGTTATTGATCCTGACCAGTTGAAATGGCTGGATGCAACTATAAGTTATATGCTAATAGTTTCTTCTATCACACTTCACTACTGAAACTCTCAGCTTCTTGCTTTCCAATCAACTTTGATCTTCAAAAATTTAAATATAATGTCAATCATTATCTTCTGTCTTAATTCTTGTTCTTTTATTGTCCTCTCTCCTTAATGGTAGTTTTTCTCATTCTCTAACACTCACTAACCCCTTGTGTCCTAGTGGCTTCATTGCTTTGCTTGGGGAAAAAAAAAAAAAAAAAAAAAAAAAAAATAATCATGACATTGGCCTTAGGTGGAACCATTTCCTAATTTTAGACATTCATTCAGATGTTTAGTCGTCCAAATACAAAAATTGTGGTAAATTTCTCACAATTACCAGAATATATACAAAATTTTGTAGATAACATAATATCTCAAATGGTTCAGCATGTGTTTCAAACTGTTGAAGCATGTGGTCTGATTTTTATCTTGATGGAATAATTTGTCATTTCTATGGACCTTTATCTTGATGAAATATGTTATTTTTATGGACGTTTTTCTATTGTTGCCTTCAACTGGCCAAATTGGGATCAGCACTTGTTTGAATCAATTATTTGTTCTCTAGAAAGGCTAATAGCAAAAAAATCTTTTCTGATTCAACCAGATAAACAGCATAACCATTTTATGATGATCAGCTCTTGGTTTAGTTCATAGTGGTTCATTCTGCTTGCCTCATGTCTTATATTCCATATTTTTGTAAGGTATCCACTTTTTATTATATGTCAAAATTTGTTTAAAAAATAAAACATTTGCTTAACTGGAAGATTAGAAAACTCTTTCAAACCCACTACATACCCGTGTTATTTTGAAAACTGTCTTTTTGTTATGGTTAATGGTTGCACACTTTTCTTGTTTCACACACTTGTATTCCATCTTGTAGAGTATCCACTTTTTATCACCTGTTACAATTTGTTTAAAATGTTTTTTCTTTGGGTTAAGCACATGGGAAATTTTATCAAATAGGTTGGTATTTTTTTTTTTAACTTATTTGAAAGCTGCATATCTGAAGCAGTCAACATAACCAGGCTGTTGCAAATGGTTTTCAACTTTTTATTTGGATATTTAAAATGATTATTTTCAAGTAATATGTTAATTTGATTGTTATCAACCTTAGCTATAGTTTGATCAGCAAGAAATCTACAGCATAAAATTTTGCATCTGTCTATATTTCTGAGATGAGGTATTATGTACACTATTTACATTATTCGGACTATTGTCCTCATCTTTGTCACCATATTTGACATATTCAGTTATTCACAGAACCTTCTTCATAAATTGAGCAAATCTTTTTTTTGGTATTTAAATTATATTTTTCCTTTTTTTTTTTTTTAAATAAATTACAACCACCAAAAAAATTGCTTGTTTTCTTCTGCCTTCAGTGTTTGAATCTATTAACAAAAATACAATAATTTTTTTTTTAATGCACAATGATATTACAAGTGATTGTCACGATAAAAGTCAAAAGCAATGTTTTGAATGATGTTAAAATGAAATCTTTCTAATAACATCTAACCACAAAAACAAACTTTTTTGCTAGAACATCTTATATATATATATATATATATATATATATATATATTAGATAATTATTTATTTAAAAATATGATTCCAACGCTACATAAGAGTTCTCATGTTTCAAAAAAAGAGCTGAAAACTTCAATATAATTATTTGAATTAAATTGAATTCAAGTACTAAGCTCTGTTCCATCTTCAAGCAAAATCTTTTTGGAATAACTTATTCCTGAAATTTACGCATTTTATAAGCATATTCATTATTGAAATTAAAATTACTATGGTAATGGCTAGAGCAATCGTTTAAAGAAAAGGGGCATAAGGGTTAATAATTTGTATCAGTATCTCAGTTACATTCACAGAATGTCAAGTCAGGGTAAGGTTGGGGGTGTCTAAATTTAAAGCGGAAGATGACATCGTCTCGTCTGGTTAATTGTCTATGGTGATTTATTTATTTTTATATTTATTTTTTTCTGAAAGGGTTTTGTGTATATATAAAAAAAAAAAAAACTGTGTCGTTAACATTTGTTTTTTTGACAACTTCATAAAGAGTTATCTTTTTTTTTTTTTTTTTGTAGGGCATTTAAACTATTTATTTAGACTGGAATTTAAAAATTATTTTATTGTTTGTTTGTTTTTATGCTAATTATTCAATGTGAAAATTTGATGATGTCTAGATCAATGACTGAATAGTAAGTTCAATCCACACTGGTTGCTCCATATTTTTGGCCTTGTGTCACATCTAAGCATAGCTTAGAAAATCACCATGCAGTTAATCCAGTAATAATTTCAATGTTACAAATTATGAATTAAGAGATTTTGTTGCACTATTCTTTGAGTGTAATCAGTTTTTTTTTGTTTTTTTTTTGATATAACAAAATTGCGAAAGGTTACTGAAAGAAATAGTTGTGATATTAATAATAAGCAGTATTATCAAGTTCTCCATTTTACTGAAGCAGACATTAAACACAGGAGAGTGTTATCGCCTCCTCTATCTTCTCTTTCTATCACTGAAATCAAACAGCATCTCTTAGGTCTTTTCCATCTTTTCTCAATCAAAATGGATTATATGGCATTTGGCAGGGTGCAATATAGGTGTTAAGTAAGATGCAGAATTATACTAGGATTCTTAACTCTAGTAATAAACAAGGGTAACCAAACATGAAAACTGATAAATTAGCAAAAATGCTAATGACCAATTAATCAGGAAATACTGATATGACTCACTCACCAACATCCAGCTCAGTCTTATGACCTGTCAGCCCAGCAGCACCACCTTCACATATCAAGGTTTTCTATTAGTATAAGTAGTGAGTCACCAGTGTGTTAGGCTTGTTGCATGACTTCTGACATCTGGTATTCTGTCAACCAAGTGAGTACTGACCAGGCTCAATGTTGCTTAACTTCAATAATCAGACAAGAAAAAGTGTTTCTAGATAAGCAAAAACAAAAAATGAAAAATATTAAAAAAAAAATTACATACACACACACACACACACACACACACACGTGTGTGTGTGTGTGTGAATTATAATTAATGAGATCCAAGAAATTTACCTCATACAGATGAACATTTCATTCATGTGAAAGTAGTTTTTCCCTGGACTGATCAATGCAAATAAATTTACTAAAATGAATAAAATCCCATGTTGCTTCACAGGAAATTTGAAAGGCGAAAAAAGGAAAGAATAAAAGGAGAAGGAGTAAGAATTGACCTATAATAGAGGAGGGAGTAATATAGATATAGAGGGGTAAGGGACCTAAAGTGGTTGTGGTGGAGTCTGATACAGATAACAGCGAAGGTTGAAAATGGACGCTGACATAAATGTAACCTATCAACACCTGTGCAAGGAAGAAGAATGAACAAAAAAAATGGCCATAAAATAATTTTAGAGAGGAGTTTAAAATATTATAGAATGGGAGTAAAAATTTAAAATTAATACTTTTATAAAAAGATGTTAATATTAATCCATTCAATACTACATCTTTAACTATATAGTAAAAGTTACAATAAAAAAAATTTAAGTAAATTATTAATATATTAATTCCATTTAAATATAACCAATTTCATTATATCAATGTAATATTAATAAATTTTCAAATACTAAGTTTATAGCCTGTCTATATTTCTGAGATGTGGTATTATGTACAGTATTTACATTATGCGGACCATTGTCCTCATCTTTGTCGCCATATTTGTCAACGTTTCAGCCGTTGTACGCTCCGGCCTTCTACAGGTGGTTGATGAGGACAATGGTCTGCATAATGTAAATACTGTACTAAGTTTATAATTTAAATTATATCATACTAATTATTTAAAAATTCTGTAAAGGATTAAATTTAAATTCAATTCACAAAAAAATTAGTATTATAAAAACAATTAAATATAGAAGAAATTCCACATATAGAAAACATGTAAACAGGGAGAGAAATATATATATATATATATATATATATATATATATATATAAACACAACAATTATTTATGAAAGGCAATGTTTTCACATTTCTTGGTCATGTCAAGAACTTTTCAGCACCCTCTCTATACATATCACTCACTCACTCAACTCCAGATCTTGTAACCCGTCAGTCCAGAAGCACCTTCACATATTGTGGTCTTCTGTTTTTACCCATCATTAGCTTGTTATGGCTGTCACATGGCTTACAGCACCTGGTATTCCCTAGCTGTCACCCAAATGAGTACTGACCAGGCTCAATGTTGCTTAACGTTGGTGATCAGACAAGAACCAGTGTTTCAATGTGATATAGGGCATAAGCAATGATATGATTAATTACAGAATATCAGGTAATTAACTGATGCAAGCCTAACCCTATCTATACATGTGTGTATGTGTACCTGGACATAAAAATAAACACTGCATGGTGACTGACTTTTTTTCTGCCTTAAGCAATCATTAGACTCGGTCATGTAATGTTGATTTCTATGTCTATACTGTTTATATCTACATATACTCTATTCTCCCATAAATATACCAAATGTTAAATAATTAAACAGTTTTTGATGGTCAGGATATGTAGCAAGAATGGAAGATTCAAGGCTTCTAGGTAAAGTCTTCTGTGAGCTGACTTCAAAGAAAAGACCACAGGATTACCCTCTTTCAATATACAAGAGACCAACTCAAAACAACACCACTGAAAGCCATTGGACTTGAGCCTAAATTGTTTGAAACATAAGCACAAGACTATACCAATTGTCAATGTTCCATCGCCAGTGGAATCCAAAACTTTGAAGCCACCAGGAAAGAAAGACTCAACAAAATCAGCCTCATCCTTCAATAAAATTACTATGCAGTCAATGTCACTGGCTCTTGTTATATTCCATGCTAATAGGAATATATACTTGAAAAACAAGGTGGATAAGGTTTACTGTAACCCCCCCCCCAAAAAAAAAAACCCAGTACAATAAGAAATAAGGTAACAGTTATGTACAAGGTCATCGCAAGTCAATCCAATAGTGAGTGCTACTATTGGAAAGTCAGTAGTTTTCGTGTAAGTGAGTCCTACTCAACAGATCCCAGCTAGTCAATATTTATCAGCAAGGAGGGTAGATGTGGCAAAAGGCCGGGTTTAACATGGGTTATCCGATCCTGTAGGCTTGGCCAAAAAATCCCTGTAGAACCTGCACAAATGGGATCGGGTTGGTCAACCTCCCCGAATGAGACTGCCCTTTGGTAGAGCCTCGTCCGAGTTCCTCTCTGCCTTCAGGCAGAGAGTTCGACAGTCTAGCTGGAACAGATTCCAGCTAGTCTCTATAGTCTGTCGACTTACAGATACTTATAGGTAGTTATTACCTATAGTGTAGTCACTCCTGGCGGTGACAGGTTATTCCATTACATCAGCTCTTCTATGCAAGAATTAGTCTAATTAGTCATCAGCACCATCATCATAAAGGAAGTGAAAAGAGAAATTAAATTCTTGAATACTAGATAAAGCCACCAGAGACGATTATATTAGGTTGGTGCAAAAATAATATCGTTTTTTGACGTATTTTTTAACGTCAAAAAACGATATTATTTTTGCACCAACCTAAGTTACATGCCTTCAGAAGTTTTATGCATAGGATAAAAATATGAAGGCTCATATTTTCAAAGTGATGAGCTCTGGATTAAAGCTGAGAAAGCGATTAGTTTCACAAATATTTTGACTACAAACCCTTAGGTAATCAAAAATAAAGCTAAAATTACTGTAATATTCATAGCATCTACAGAAATTGAAACTTGCTCAAGCTTTATTTGGCCTTATGGCTAAAATTCTTTTTTAGCTAGATTCCTAGAAAGTTTTTTTTTTTCATTTTGGACAGAAAATGCTGGAGTTAATTTCAAAATCTAAAATGAAGTATTTAAATTTATCAGCTTACATCAAAGCAAAATATCATTCATATTTGTGCTCGGATTTATTTTCATTCTGATATCTTATAAAAATGAAAATAAAAAATATATAAGATATTTAAAGGAAAATAAAAATATATATCGCATAGTTTTATTTTCATTTTGATATAATTTTTATATTTTATATTTTTTTTTTTTACAAAATGTTTCAGAAGTTTTAATAATTTGAGTGAAAAATTAAATTGACAAAAAGTAAATAAAATTTTTTTTTTTACCACAACAGTTATAAAATTGTGTAAATATTTGCTTTGAGTGAAAAATGTTCTTAATATTAAAGCTAAGCTTTTTCTATTTTATGCCTAAAACCATTTTTTTTTTTGTGATATTTTGAAAAAAAAAAAAAAAAAAAAAAAAAAATTCCTTTGTGCTTTAACTTACAAGATTGAAACAATGGATGAATATGTCTTCCCCAAATCACCCAAGTCAGGAAAGCCTGCCTGGCTTGAAAATTAATATTTGAACTCATGGTTTTTTTATGAACACATGGCCAAGTAGTTATAATGTTAGCATTCTGGTCCTGAGACCTGAATTTGAATCCATGATAGATTCATCAAAGTGATAACTTTTTGATAATATTGGGGAGATGATCCCAGCCAACACCCCCACTAGAAAGTGCTGGAAAACCATATCATAGATTGACCCAAGTTTTGTGATTGAAATTGCATGGAAAAAACTGTTTGGAAGCTGTTGTGTTAGCAGAAAGTCACCAATTTTTGTAAAGTGGAGTTGAACAGGAGAATACCTTTCATTGGTATGCTAATTGCAACAATTTAAATTTCGGAGAGAAAAATATCCTTATACTTTAAAAAAAAAAAAAAAAAAATCTTATGTACATACATTATATGAGTGAAAGATTCTATTTAAAGAGAAATCATCAGTTGATGAGTTATCAAATTTATATAATATTCTGATAGTTTTTCATGAATTTATTTTTCTAGTCTTAAGTACAATTCTGAAGTTGGAATAATTTATCAAAATAATTTGAAGCAAACAGCGCATATATATCCTTACAAATTTATTCTTAGAGTCAAAATACCTTGTGATTAAGCAATAATAACATTTGATAAGCCTATATTTTGTCATGTCTTTTTCAAAAAACTGGGATAAATTTTAAAAAATGCAGAAGTCGTATAACAATTAATTTCAGAACAACATTTATGTGTAAGTCAGTAAATATTTTGCCAACTGCTTTTAAACTATAAACGACGTGTTGGCTCTGTGGGTGTTAAAGGAATACAAATGGGTCTGAACAAATGGACATACTTGGAAACAAGTTTCATTTCTTATCTTCAGAATGGCCTCCATTCTGAAGATAAGAAATGACACTGATTTGCAGGGTACCTTCAAGTCAAAACAGCTCTGATGATGAAGATGAACTACTCTGAAATTTTCAAGTACAAATATCTCCAGTTCTATATGGCGAACACAATTTTATATAAGAATTCTTCTAATCTTTCTCTTTACAAATAACACATAAATGAAATTTACCTTTTATACAAACTTATTTTTTTTTTATTCAAATATGTTGCTTTTTTTTTTTCCTTTGTCAAAAGTGCCTGGCAGGACTTAGATCTTTGCAATGTTCTTATAATTAAAGTCTGAAACTGAAAAGGTAAGCAAGAAAGCCATTTTATGAAATAAACAGTCAAAGGTGCAGTCTTTCCTGATTTTTATAAAGTTTTTAGAATTGTTCACTTTGAAATCATTTTGCTGGGTGAGGCTTTTTCCTTTAGCATGAATGCTAGTTTAACTTTTAATGTGATGAATAAATATTGATTTTTTTTTAAAAGGAAAAAAAAAATGGCATCCAACTTAGTTCAGTGACTTAAATATGTATACAGAAAGTTTAAAAAACCTATGTGCAGGCATCCAAATTTAATTTTGATGATGAATAAATATTTTAAAATTTTTACCCAACCACATACACATCTACAATCGCAGTCTCAAAAACTGAACACTGTATTTGATGACTAAAGAGTGCAAATAAATAAGAACGAGAGAGCAAAGAAAGAGAGAGAAGAACGAGAGAGCAAAGAAAGAGAGAGAAGAACGAGAGAGCAAAGAAAGAGAGAGAAGAACGAGAGAGCAAAGAAAGAGAGAGAAGAACGAGAGAGCAAAGAAAGAGAGAGCAAAGAAAGAGAGAGAAGAAAGAGAGAGAGAAGAACGAGAGAGAGAGAGAGAGAAGAACGAGAGAGAGAGAGAGAGAGAAGAACGAGAGAGAGAGAGAGAGAGAAGAACGAGAGAGAGAGAGAGAGAAGAACGAGAGAGAGAGAGAGAGAAGAACGAGAGAGAGAGAGAGAGAGAGAAGAACGAGAGAGAGAGAGAGAAGAACGAGAGAGAGAGAGAAGAACAAGAGAGAGAGAAGAACGAGAGAGAGAAGAACGAGAGAGAGAGAGAAGAACGAGAGAGAGAGAGAAGAACGAGAGAGAGAGAGAGAAGAACGAGAGAGAGAGAGAAGAACGAGAGAGAGAGAGAAGAACGAGAGAGAGAGAAGAACGAGAGAGAGAGAAGAACGAGAGAGAGAGAAGAACGAGAGAGAGAGAGAGAAGAGAGATTCGTAGCAATTTTTACAGCAATTATTATTATACTTATAACGTTAATTATTATCAACACAATTATTACGTACATAAGGGAGGAGAATGACTCCCTATGTAGGTTAACTAATGAGAAGGAAGCCCCTTTGCCTTTAGTGAAAGATAAAACTAAAAGTAAAATTCAAAATACACGACAGTAGTGCTAGTTACGAAATTATGTATGAAGTTTATTAATTATAGAATGAATTGTATCAATTATTGAGTTATTTTGATTGAATTTCTAAATACATTTTTAACTTAAAATATAGGGAACTTAAATTAAGTTTCTTTTTAAAAAAATGTTTGGAAGGTGAACGAGACAGGTTAAACTTTAAAGTGATCCATAGCTTTTTAGCTCCTAGATAGCGAACTGATCTCAAAAAACAATATTGTTTATGATGAATGATGCATCAAAAACAAGCGTCCACGTGTCGATAGCTTTGTTAGATATTGATGAATAGTTGAAGTGAGAGAGAAGTAGTTGTGAAAACAAGAGGGGGGTGGTAATAATAATAATAATAATAGACTCATACAGAAAAGTTAGTAATTTTTAATTTATTTCCGGAAGTCTCAATATTTTTGTATTTTGCGGAGAGAGTTTAAGAAATGATGCCGACAAGAAATAAATAACCCTAAAAACTCTTCCCTGCAGCGTGGATATAGGATCAAGATAGGAGGAAAAAGTTTGATCCTAAAAACTATTATTATTCTACATTGCAAAAACGGGATGAATAAAGCAAGTGTAAAGGCATACAAGAACATTGTAAGGAAGCATGGTTCTTATTTTAAAGAATATACCACAAGTTCTTGTTTATTTCTTTGAAAGTTCACAGAGATGGTGTTTCCAATTCAGGTTGTCATCTAAAAGTACACCTAAAAATCTAACAAATTTAAAACCTCTGTATGCATCAAAGGAAATATTTGTGCATGGAGAATGAAAGATAATATAATTAGTTTTTGAGTGATAATTTATTAACATTAAGCCACTTTTTAACGGCTTCGAGTTCAGTGTTAATGTTAAACAGTTTTGCTGTTTTGAATAGTGCTTTCATAGATTCTGATTCACAATAAATGTTAGTTTTGAGTTTTGACAATGATTTCATAGTTGACGGTATCAAAAACATCCGGTCTTTCCTCGATCCAATGCGGATCTTATAGCCCCAGTCATGCTTATCAAACCATGGTCAATAGAGTGTTTGGCTTGAAATCCAAATTGCAAAGAATAAATAAATTTGTGGTAGTTGAGGATAGAATAGAGACGTGTGTACATTAGTTTTTCAAATATTTTACTAAATACTGGTAGAAGAGAAATCGGCCTATAGTTTGATGGTAATGTAGAGTCTTCATTTTTAAAAATAGGTATAACTTTGGCAGTTTTTAATAGGAAAAATACCTTGGCAGAAGGACTGCTTAATAAGTTGAGCAGGAGGTTGAGAAATAAAAGAAGTTTCAATAAATTAGCTGGTATACTATTGGGGCCAGCCGATTTAAAAGGATTAATATTTGATATAACATCTGTAACTTCCAAATGTGTAACAGGTGTAAAAAATAAAGATTTTGTATTTTTATTAGAGGAGATTTAGATGTTTTGGGAGTATTCTTTGATATATTTTCTGCGACACTAACAAAATAGTCATTCAAGACGTTTGCCATCTCAACAGGGTCAGATGTAATCTTTTTATTAGTGTTTTTAATATTATTGATAGTACAGTGTAACCCGGATAGAAAAGAAATTTTCTCTGGTCCCAAATTAGAGCCATACTTACCTAAACAAAATAGACCAAACCCGGATATAAGAGACTTCTTCGCCGGGCCTCGACAACTCTCCTATATCCGGGTTACACTGTATAAGTAATAGAGTTTTTGTAACTAATGAGTGATTTTAAGCCAGACCGTAGTTTTTTTTTTTCATATTTTGAGTGTTACCTGAAAAATAATCGTGGAAATAATTAGTTTTCTGTCCATATTTCTGAGATGAGGTATTATGTACTGTGTACACTATTTACATTATTCGGACTATTGTCCTAATCTTTGTCGCAATATTTATTACAACGTTTCGGCCGTTGTACACTCCTACCTTCATCGGATGGTTGGAATGCCGAACTGAACCCTATATTTCGCTCACTGGTGGAGAACTTGGAGAAGGGAATTAACAGAAGATAACTGACATCCATTAGACATGGCACGTGGAACTAGAACAATCTATCCCAGTGAGCGAAATAAGGGGTTCAGTTCGCCATTCCAACCACCTAAAGAAGGCCGCACCGTACAACGACCGAAACGTTGTAATAAATATGGCGACAAAGATGAGGACAATAGTCCGAATAATGTAAATAGTATAATTAGTTTTGTTTAACTTCACTTCTGTAGCCGTACGGTTTCTAAAATTTTTTTGTAAATGTAGATATTAGTTTTAGAGAGTTTTTTTTCTTCTTCTCAATTGCTTATGGGCATGATCTGTTTTTGTATTCTGTCGTTTATCCATAGTTTATTCCGAAGTTTAATTTCTTTCCAGGTAAATTTCCTAATTCGTATATGCGTGTTGATTAGCGATGTAATATCACTTAGAAATTTACTATAATTATTAACATCTGAATCGTTTTTATCCAAGTATGAGAAGTGAACTTGATGAAAATCATTAATAAACTTTCCTTCAAAGTTAGAGTAATGATATTTTAACACGGATTTTTTTTCAAGAACCAGAAATTGAGGAAAATGGTCAGAAATGCGTGTCAAGGTGTTACCACAGGTTATTCTTGAACCGAAGAGATTAGTGCAAATATTATCAATAATAGAAGAGTGATCAGATATTCTTGTAGAATGAGTACATGGCAGGAAGTTGTTCGAGAAAAAGTTATCGATTCATTTTAGAGGGTATGGGTGTCCTAATTAAGAAGATTAATATTAAAATCGCCCATTACAACGACATAGATAGATAAGAATAGACTGGAAATAAGTAGAAAAACTTTCTACATCTGAATTTAAGTAAGTACAACAAAATAATATATTTTTGTCGCTTTTGCTTTCAACCTCAACCCATATGGTTTCAAAGTCGTTAGACTTGTAATTTAAATCATCACGGATATTGGAAAGAAGAGATAAATTTGATATATAATCCAGTATCACCATTTTGTCTAAGAGATGTAGTTTTGAAGAATCTATATATCCGGGAATATTAAAATTACTCATTATGGGGTTTTTAATGGAATCCCATATTTCTGATACTCCAATTACATGAAATGACTTCTTTGAGAGGGCAGCTAAAGAAATTGATTCGTCATGATGATGAGTTAGGCTTCTTATATTAATTAGTGTGTAGAATAGAGAAACTATACGCTTTGGTATTAAACGAGGTTAGTTCAGGAATAGTGAAATACCGTGAATTAATGGTTTGAAGAATGCGTTCATCGTCACTTAAACTAGACATTTTGGAATGAATTGAAGTCATTTCAAAAGTAAGAAGACTATTACTGAAGGAAGACACAACAAAAGTTTGAAAGTTCTTCATTAGATAAATCATAAAAAGAGAAAAGAGTTGTAACATTTTGAAGACACGAATATAAGTTACTTCGGAAAATGAATCCAGATAATATGGGGGAAAAATAAGAATAGAGAGGTTTAAAGGCTTTATAGGGTTTGATAAAGCTTTGCACTTAAATAAGAAAAAAAAGAAACAAAAAAAAAATGAGAAAAAAAGAAAAAGAAATTACACAACAAAACATCAATTAATAAAAACAAATAAAAATTAAGCCACAAAACTAAATAACCAGTTACTAGAATTTTAAACCCCATTTATATACAGTGTAACCCGGATATAAGAGAGATCTTCTCTGGTCCCAAATTAGAGCCATACTTACCTAAACAAAATAGACCAAACCCGGATATAAGAGAAACCCCGGGTATAAGAGACTTCTCCGGTCCCGACAACTCTCTTATATCCGGGTTACACTGTATGTTCCTCTAGAAAAGAAGCATTTATTTTTCTATTTATGCAGTTCATCAATTTCTTTTGAAAATTTATTTTTTTATTACCAGATCTTTCTTGGGTAAGTCTTCGTATAAGGGGTATCTCTTCTCGAAAAAGTGTTTTCTTTGTTTCAACACTTCCCGTCTCTCCGTTGGTCGAACGAAACTAATAATGTTCCTGTTTCTTCCCGCCTCACCTACACGATGACAGTTTTCAATCTCAATTTGGTTGAAATTAAATTCCTTGAAGTCAGATCATACTTTCTTTTAACAGTCATTGTTTGGCGTTTCTTTTATATTTCCAAGTCGTATCTTGAATGCCTTTCCATTTCTAAATTATGGTTTTCACCTTTGTCTACCATTTTTTTCTAGGGAGTATATTTTCTTGTTGTGTTAGGCTTCATTCATTTGCCTTGACCAATTGCTCGTTTAATTAAAAAAAAAATTGGCACCTTTTTTTAATAACAATTTTCTAGATCCGTGATTTTTTAGAATATACCAAATTTACAGTAGTCGACAATGTTCATAGTTGCGCATTCGTTTTCATGCATTGATAGCGGGTAAAATGTACTGTCGTCGCCGTTAAGTTGTCAAAATGAACAGTATTATTTTGGTCAGCCATCTTAACTAGGTTTTGTTGAAGTCGCTAGTAAGTTTGAATGTGAATTTATTTTTTTATGTCATAGTGTTGAAAAATGTAAAATAAGTAGAATAAATAAATAAATAGAATAAAGTTTACTAAAAAAGAAAATATACAGCTTTACAAGAGATAATAATTATTGTGGGCATGGAGCTCTCAAAAAAACACCCAACTATTCAGGTTTTCATTTCCGTATCTTGACCGACCTGAACGAAGTAAAAAAAATTTCTACGTTTCTGAGATTGCAGTTTTATTTGCTCAAGCCTTTAACTTTAAGTACTTTGATACCTTTATCTATTATTAAATAATTGTCTTACTTGAAATTGGAGACAAAACCTAATTTTTTTTTCTTCCTAGAAATATTTCCATTACACTTAAACACAACATTTTTAACAGAAAGAAAAAAGAAAGAAAAAAGACTTTTCTATGCTGTGTGTGTTAATAACGTGTAGTCAAAATTACAGTGTTTTTAAGTGATTGATTTCAAAGACAATATTTAGATCTTCGTACAGATTCATTCAACTACATAGGTGCCATTTTGTTGCACTACCTTACGCTATCTTTAAGGTAGCTTCATGATTTGGTATCTTTTGGAGCAATGATCTGCTCTAAGTGGCTTTTACAAGTTTCCACCCAAGCATCATAAGGATTTCTGTATCCAAGTGTTTTAGAATACCTTACAATGCTCATGGAGTATCT
The DNA here is from genome assembly GCA_963932145.1 of Acanthosepion lycidas. Lineage (NCBI taxonomy): Eukaryota > Metazoa > Mollusca > Cephalopoda > Sepiida > Sepiidae > Acanthosepion > Acanthosepion lycidas. Next base: position 87,624,834 of record OZ010584.1, read on the forward strand.
ACGATATTCTGTCTTGCAGGACCTGAATAATTTTTATCAGCATTTCAATTTGGCCATGATCAATAACTGTAGGCCTGCAAAAACATTTGTGTGTTTTTCATAGAGAAATTTCACTTTTCATTTCTGAAACCAGTGAATCACTTCTAAGCATCAGAACAATTTCCATGAAAATATTTCCAGAAAAGACAGAAGGAATCCACGTCACTTCATTGAGAAAGTAACTGAAATCGAGTTTTCAGGATCAAATTCATTACAGACACTTTGAATTTTCTCAAGAATCTCAAGATATATTCTTTTTAGATTTTATCTCAAATCTTTATCTTTGTTTTTGTATTTGTATTTTTGTATACACTTAGGGAAAGTTACTTTTAGTTCAAAGATTTCCAAGGATAAATATTAAAGTCAAAAGATAATCCCATATTCTCGCCTATTAATTAAATATTGATTATCTGTCTACATGGAGGTGCAAGTAGTTAGCAGTATAGAAAATGAAGGTTGGTCAGCCAAATTCAAATTCCAGTAAAGATAGATCGTTCTCACTTCGCACTGTTGACTTTAGGAAAGGCATGAATCCTTCACTTCTTTCCCTATTTCTAAGCGTTGGTTTATAACAAATCTTGGAGATGAAAGGCTGAATTCCAAATCTGAGAGGAACAGGAAACCATTCAGATTCTCTATCTCGAGAACATAGTTTCTTCTTTTTTGCGTAATGTCTTTCGGGACGTAGGTGATCACAGATCTCCACAACTTCCTCTCTTGTTGCTTTTAAGTAAATCTTGCCCCTTAGTCAGTTCTGTCTTTTTGGTCCATGTTCTGCCATCCAATCATTGAAACATGTTAATCAGGTTACTCACTCTTTTCCCCTAAGTCTTACCTTCAATATGTCTTGTGAGTGCTAAATTCACCGAACCTTCTTTCCTCATTATATCTTCTCAAATTTTCAGCTGTGTCTGTCAGCAGCAAGTTTTTTTGCAGTTTTTAAATTTTCCTGCTCTCTCACATACTCTATTTGTGATATTCTAAGCATTCATTGGTAGAATTAAATCTCTGATACTTCAAATCTTTTCTTCGTTTGTGAGGAAATTATTCAGCATTCACTGCCATAGAGGAAATCAGATAATATACTGGAAGTCAGCACACCTTTCTCTGTTTTTAAAGATATTTTCTGATCCCTTAATTCTTTGCTCAGTTTCTGAAAGGCGTCTTTTGGTATTCCTGTGTGACTTCAGATTTGTGAGTCACGTCTGTTACTCAACTACCCAGATCATTAAATTTCCGCACCTGATTGACTTGAACATCCCTTATATGTAACTCATACTTGGGGTGTCTCTTTTGCTGATAACGACATATTTTGTCATTAATAGTCCTTGATTTCCTTGACTAATCATTTTTTACGCTTTCTTCGAGTCTACCAGAATATGTTTGTCAATAATAATTACCAATTGGCCTTTTGTGAGTTTGTAGACAGCACAGCAGTCATCGGTACAGGAACTGGACTTAGCAAGCCGAAAAAATTCTGGGCAAGTCTTTTGCATTCACTTTTATACAAATGCTCTTGGGAAATATATGAATCCATCTCTTCTAGGTAAACTGGGTTCTGTATCTTTGGATGGCAGCCAGTCTAGGATAACAACAACTGAATTCCAAACTACGGAGAAGGTAACTGGAAACCATTTCACAGTCTTTTCAAAGTAATTCACATATATTAAATAATAGGAATGTGTGGAGAGCCATGACCGTCTACGTCCCGAAGAAACACGGCATAAAGAAATTAGGCCTTCTTGGCATTATCTCGTGAGAAGACAGTTTGGTTTCTTTTTCTAGCGGTATGAAAGTTTGTTTATTTCCAGTAAAGATTATGGATTATTTGACTATCTTTACATTGCCAATCAAGCTTCCCTAACATTTCAAAAGAAATTGCGTACTTAATCGAAGACCTGTGAACCACATTCATACTGCTCGCTCCGATAGCATTCTGATAATAAAAATAGCATTTCTTGTTCCGTTATCTCGAACAGATGCACATTTATCAGTACTAGGCCCTATAGCCCCCCCCCCACTCGAGTCTTAGGGGCATACAATCAAGGAGTTTGCCCCGAGCGATGTGGAGTTACTCCTAGCAGCAGAAATAGCCTCATGTTCACAGGAAATAAAAGTAAATTTCAAAGGAATAAAAGTTGAAAACATATACAGAGATAACACTAAGAGCATTTTAAATTGTACGTTAATCTCATACAAATTATTTAATTTGTGTACTGGTGAGTGTATTTTTGGTTAGAAGTGTTTTTAAAGGTTGCGTGTAATAAAAGGAAGAAGTCTTTCGTATTATTATAAGCAATGTCCCGGAGAGAGAAGTTTGGACGCGTATTGATCGCCCGCTGGTCAGTAGCGAAGAGATTGATCGAATTCAACGTCTTTTGACGGGATTTCCGTTTTCTGTTGCATGCTGGGAGTATTTTTATTATTTATAATTTTTTATTTAATTTATACAACGTTTTTTATGTTATTTTATATTTTATTTATAATTTTCATTATTATTTTATTTATATGATTATTATTATTATATTTATTTATAATATTATTTATTTATTCGCCGCCGCCGCCTTCTAGTGACTGAAACAAATGAAAACCTGTAAGTCTGGTAAGAATAGCGGACGCGGAAGAACCTCCCATTATTATGGTCTTTTTTTTCTTTCTTGGATTTGCTTTACTGGGTGGGACATTGTCATGCTGGAGAATAACACATATTTTGTTTGTTAAAGCGGGACACTTTCAATGTAATGCTTCATTTAGCCGGCCCGGTGATTGACAATAAACATCTGCAGCGATGATCCTTCCGCGCTTCAGAAGATCGTAATGGTCGACATCATTCATATTCCAACAGACACAGACTGAGGACTTCTGTGGATAGAGTCCTAATTTTGGTGATGGCACTGTTGTTTTTCGTTGACATGCAAAACCTATTTTTCTTCACCTGTGATAATTCGATGTCAAATTGTAAGATGGTAATTCCTGGTTAAAGACTGCTGTAGATTATAGAACATTAGGTTTTGTTTCCAAGCAAAAGCTGATGAGAAATCCAAATTCCCTCTTTACAAGTTTTCCTAATTAAACTTTGAAATCTAATATAAATGACACACTTTCAAATAAAAGAGATCATAAATTAATTCTAGATGCAGTTTCCTACCATTCAACCTTGTTCTGCCTGTATTGGTTGACTGATAATTCATAGTGATGAAATACGTAATTACTTTCCGAACACTAATATTTATCATTTTACTTGATAAATTCTAAAATCGTTTAGCGCTGTTAGCATCGCAAGTATTACAATCTCATCTGATCCTAGTCCTTTGTTCTTTTATTCCTCTTCACTTTGGCCAATGCAGACCCAATCTCAGATTTTAATGTTATGGGTCTTTCCATGTTATGTATTGTAGGTTTTTCTCCCTCGTTTTCATGGAAGAAATTCCATCTCTGTAATATCCTTCTCAAACTATTATGATCCCTCTTTAAATTTTATACATCCTGCCGAAGAGAACATTTTCTGTACTGCTATTTACTTTATCTTTTTATGCATACCTGCTACTTCTGTGTTCTGCAATTCTTCCCGTCTCTGCGAATCTCTCGTAACGCTAATTCTCTTTTGCTTGTTTGCACTTATTTCTGGTGATTTACACTATTTACATTATTCGGACTATTATCCTCATCTTTGTTGCCATATTTATTGCAACGTTTCGATCGTTGTACGCTCCGGCCTTCTTCAGGTGGTGGTTGGAATGTCGAACTGAACCATTTATTTCGCTCACTGCGGTAGACTGTTCCAGTTCCACGTGCCATGCCTAATGGCTGTCAGTTATCTCCTGCTAATTCCCCTCTTCAAGTTCTCCACCGCTTAACAGGAGATAACTGACATCCATTAGACATGGCACGTGGAACTGGAACAGTCTACCCCAGTGAGCGAAATAAAGGGTTCAGTTCGACATTCCAACCACCTAAAGAAGGCCGCACCGTACAACGGCCGAAACGTTGCAATAAATATGGCGACAAAGATGAGGATAATAGTCCGAATAATGTAAATAGTGTACATAATACCTCATCTCAGAAATATAGACAGACACTTCTGGTGATTTTGTTTAAATTTCATATTCCGTGCCATTTCTTGATATTTTCTGTTGTCTTTCATTAGATCGAGAATTTCATCCACCTTTTTTTTTATCTCTCTTACCTTATGATGATGACCTTTTATTGTCAATAGTGCTTTCCTTTGTCGAAACATGAAGCAAATCCAAAGCTTATAATTATTTTAGAATCAAGAAAAGTTTCTAATTCGAACTTCAAAGGTTTGATGCGATAATGTCCGAATAAGTTTGTATGGACCAATCAGAATGACTATAAATAATTAAAAAAAAAAAAAAAAAAAAAAAAAAGAAAAAAGTATCAAACTCCTCTGATCCGACTAACCTTTATATAAGGAATACTATCCATCAGTGGAGCCAGAATCGACTCTCTTCGATCATCTCTCCAATCTGCAAACACGGACATACACTCTCCTACAACATTTAGGCCATCTACCCAAAGAGAGACAACTGTCCACTTTTCTACCTACTCCCACAAATATGTACATTGTTCGTATGAATTCCTCCCTCCAGTGACACTGTAATATGTAAAAATGAATAAATTATTATCGTTAATGACACGCCAACTTTTGTTGTCTCGTTCTTCAACCTTTTTTCACTTATCATAAAACTATATTTTTGTCGGTGGAAGACAATTTATCTGGAGTCTTAAGTGATTGTTGACTCCGCCATACCTTAAAAAGTGTTCCCAAATTGTTTCAAAGTTTCATATTTTTTCTTAACTGCGAATGCATATGTTTGTAAGTGAAATCGCTGTGAAGTATTTTTAGGCATTGTTTTGGGCTACTTTAATTTTTGCGATGTTACCTTTAGTTGAAATGTAACCCAGGATTGATCTCTCTCCCAGTCAGCATATCTTGCAGTGCATTTCTCTACCGTTTGCTAATAGTTAAGCAATCTAGTTTTTAATGTCTTCTGTCGGGCTTTTCCAAGTTAACAAACGTCTTGGGTGTTCTTCAAAGCAACTGTTACATATTAGTCGGCTATTCGCTGTGCCCCAATGAACTCATATTTTCTCGTATTCGTTACGTGATCCAAGTCCATACTTAACAAATATTTCACTATCATGTTTCCCTTCCTACTTCTACACTTAAGACCTTGTGATAATAATCGTTTCTTGTAACCTTCTCTGGTATTTTGGCATTTTCTAGTGTGCTGTACCAGTTATCTATTTCCTCTTCGACGCTTTCTGGCGTCGGGTCGTACACTACTATGATAACCACATTGTTTGATGAAATGGAAACCATTCAATCTGACATTTATCAGTATCCCCAAAACACACTTCCTGTTGTCTTTAAAAAAGGAAGCTGTGGAGAACAATAATCACTATGAAAGGACATGGTATTAAAAAGAGATTTACATGTAGTTTTGTCATAATTTCATCCTCAAATCACATGAAGTATCTTACAAGATATGAAAAGCATTGGTATTAAGACGGAGAAAGACAAGGAAGGGAAGGACAAGACTGGAAAGGAAAAGAAAGGAAAGACATGACTGGAAAGGAATAGGAAGGAAAGACATGACTGGAAAGGAATAGGAAGGAAAGACATGACTGGAAAGGAAAAGAAAGGAAAGACATGACAAGAAAGGAAAAGAAAGGAAAGACATGACTGGAAAGGAAAAGATATGACTGGAAAGGAAAAGAAAGGAAAGACATGACAAGAAAGGAAAAGAAAGGAAAGACGTGACTGGAAAGGAATAGGAAGGAAAGACATGACTGGAAAGGAAAAGAAAGGAAAGACGTGACTGGAAAGGAAAAGAAAGGAAAGACGTGACTGGAAAGGAAAAGAAAGGAAAGACGTGACTGGAAAGGAAAAGATATGACTGGAAAGGAAAAGATATGACTGGAAAGGAAAAGAAAGGAAAGACATGACAAGAAAGGAAAAGAAAGGAAAGACGTGACAAGAAAGGAAAAGAAAGGAAAGACGTGACTGGAAAGGAATAGGAAGGAAAGACATGACGGGAAAGGAAAAGGAAGGAAAGACATGACTGGAAAGGAAAAGAAAGGAAAGACATGACTGGAAAGGAAAAGATATGACTGGAAAGGAAAAGATATGACTGGAAAGGAAAAGAAAGGAAAGACATGACAAGAAAGGAAAAGAAAGGAAAGACGTGACTGGAAAGGAATAGGAAGGAAAGACATGACGGGAAAGGAAAAGGAAGGAAAGACATGACGGGAAAGGAAAAGGAAGGAAAGACATGACTGGAAAGGAAAAGATATGACTGGAAAGGAAAAGAAAGGAAAGACATGACAAGAAAGGAAAAGAAAGGAAAGACGTGACTGGAAAGGAATAGGAAGGAAAGACATGACAAGAAAGGAAAAGAAAGGAAAGACGTGACTGGAAAGGAATAGGAAGGAAAGACATGACGGGAAAGGAAAAGGAAGGAAAGACATGACTGGAAAGGAAAAGGAAGGAAAGACGTGACTGGAAAGGAAAAGGAAGGAAAGACATGACGGGAAAGGAAAAGGAAGGAAAGACATGACTGGAAAGGAAAAGATATGACTGGAAAGGAAAAGAAAGGAAAGACATGACGGGAAAGGAATAGGACGGAAAGACAAGAGAAAAGGAAAAGATAGACTAGAGAGAGGAAAGGAAAGAGGTCGTTTGTTCTCTCTCAATTCTCACTTCTCCCGAGACATACGCATGTTCCTCATAATCAACTCATTGAAGAACCATCAGACACATCTGTAGTATGAAATCTAGCAATATATTCTATGCTTGATTTAAAGAGATATACTATTTAGTTATTTCTGGCTACTCCCATCGCCTTGATTGGTTTCCAGGGAAACTCGGTCTCGAATCAGTCATTTCAGTCTGCGGACTGAAATGCTTTCCATACGATGCTACATCCGCACTGCCTTCTGAATTTATAATAAATAGAATTCCTAATAACGCCAAAGGAGAAAAAAAACAAAACAGATAAGAACTAATTTACGCATAAAGCTATCCGATACATGAAAAAACAGCTGTGCATACGAGAAACAAGATGATGACTAGATGATGACACTATTCTCTAGGGGTAGAGTAAAAGACTGGAGTTCCAGGCAAGGTTACCAGATTGGTCTACTTTCAAAAATCCATAGTTACTAAAATTTGATTTTTCGCTATTTGCAACTTATGTTTTCTCGTTGTCTTTCGTTATTTTTAATTAAACCAGGTTAAATTGGATTACTAATATGATGAATGTTAATTCAAAATTTAATCAGATATAATCCAATTCACGACTTGTAGCCCAATCTGGGAAAACTTTTTACAAATATTAATGTGTTATCACTTGTCAAACTTCTTATAACATCGTCATTAGATTGAATAAAAAATAGTTTCAAATGAGCCAAGGTTCTTAAGGCTGATAAGTCTACATTAATCAGGTAGTATAATAACATATGGTATTAAGATATCGACAATATAAGATGTGCAGATGATACAGTGTTAATAGAAGATACAGTTTAGTTTGGTTTGTTTTACGGCAACCTCAATGGGTTATTTAATGCCGACAATTTTCTTTTATTTCTAGTAATATTTTTTTTCAAAAATGTATTGCTGGTAATATATTTTTTTTTTTTTTTACTAAGGATTTCTGGTATTAAAACCTATTTTTATATTTACATAGTGTTTTAACCTCCGTTTTGGGGATAACTATTTACTCATAGTTGGGACCCTAACAGGTGCTACCACCCCTGGTCAGGGTGGACCTAGGAACACCAGCAATTAAGAGGTGGTTCCACGCTCCTCAAAACCTTCTGATCAGAGGCCTTGCTGTTGGATGTAGTGTATCGGCATACCCAGGATGTGGATGTAGTTTATCGTCTTACCCAGGACGCGGCAGACACAGAAAGGAACTCCTATAAAAGGTAGTAAAGGAAAACGATCAATTGTAAGAAGGCAGAATTTATGGTTGTCTGCAAAAGACGTGAACTACGAATTAGACACGCCAAAAATCAGGCAAATACAGAAATTTAACTACCTGGGAGTAAGTTTTATTGCAAGAGATGCCTTCCAAAAGCTAAACAGAGTATCGTACCGATAAAGAAATACATAAATAAAAAATTAATTATACTATCACTATGTCGTGTCTATAAAAACATAAATAAAAAATTAAATAGTGTCAAAAATAATTATAAAACAATTATAATTATCATTAATTCACTCTTTCTAAACCAATGAGACCTCACTTTTCTCCTCTACACATGCACCCACAAACGTGTGACGTTCTCACTATCGGACAAGCAGTCAACACAGACAGGCCATCAACACGTGCATCAACGAAAATTTCGACTCCATTTCATTTTTCAGGCATAATAGTAACATTTATTGCTTAGCACTCAACAAAATTTCGAGGTAAGAAAACCCCAGACATTTCTTGTATTAGTCATGATGTATAGTTATATTAATGTTTGAATTGGCTTGATCTCAGTTTTTACAAAATCTATGCTCACGACAGATTGCAAATAATTAAATGTAAGGTTATTTGAGAAATTTGTAACGTTGCCATTTCATTTCTGTCTGAATTTCTAGGATGAGGAGTTATTATACACACTATTTGCATTCGGACTATTGTTCTCATCTTTGCTAGTGTTATCATAACGTTTCGACCGTTGTGCCCTCCGGCCTTCATCACATGTATACCGATCTGGGTAACTTACTGGGAATTCTGAATTGAACTCTTTATTTAATATACGAGTGTAAACTGTTCTCCTTTCACTCTCAGTCTAGGTCTTATTTTTAGTGCTGCACAGTTATTACTCGCTCGTTACTAACGAGTTTAGCCTAGCTTAGTGGATTAAAGTATTGGTTCATGAATTTGGGGACATAGTAATTGTGAGTTCAATCCCTGGACCAGGCAGTGTATACTTGCACCCGTACAAAACAAAAGTAAAATGCAAGACAAATGCTTTATAGAAATTCATCCTATTTCATAGGAATAAAATGACAGGAGTTTGACTGTGGAAAGGTATGCCTTACGTTGATCAGAGAGTCCGCATGTCAACATTTGAAATAAGAAAATTACAAACATTGCCATTCTGTAGGGAATGCTCTAGACGAAAGGAAATAAAGAGTCTGTTAGCAACGCCAGTTTATTTAATCGACGGTCGCCTGCTGTTGCTATTATTACTGTATCTTTTGTATGGCCTAACTCACTACATTCGATAATTTGTCTCTCTCCTCGTATCTCAGGCACACAATTTTAGCTTTGGAGTAAACAGGTGTTTTTGATTATAAAATATATCATCAGCTATTTTCTTGAAGTGCCGTGTCCTCTCATGACGTAGGCGATCATGACTCTTCACAACTTCCTGTTCCTTGTAGCTATCAAAAAAGTTTTTCTTTATGTTATTTCTCCTAAGCCCTGTTCCGCCATCCATTTACTTAAGCTCATTAAGTCGGTTATGCATTGTTTTCCTCTGCCCCTCTTGCCCTCTCTCCCGTAAACATCAGATTTTCCAAGTCCTCCTTCCTTATAAACGAAACTTTATGATGAATGCCCCAGAAACATCAACTAAAAAACTGTCTTTTCCTGAAGTATTTAGTTTCGTTTTCGTTTCCATTTTCTCCAAAACTTCGTCGTTACTCATATGCAGGATCCACGGTATTCTCAACATCCTTCTGTACAACCACATGTGCTACTATAGTATGACATCTACCGAGGCTTTTGCGACCTACCGTAAATGACGCTGTACTCATTATTACTGGAAAATGCTCAGGAAAAACGGTGACCTGTTTGCTTTTTTTTTAAATGACGCCAAATCAGTTTACAAACTTTAAAATCACTATTTGATGACTTTAAAAAAATTTTTTTTTGATTTTTAGTACATGACCAGTTCAATGTCTTTAACTCTAACATATTTTATACTTCCAACAGTTGGTAAATATCACACCATAGAAAATGAATATCAGATATCAATCGTCCAGCACTCACTGCCATACAGAACAGCTACATTGTATTAATTTCAATTCATCAATTTTCTGGATTAGCAAAACAAACTTGTGAAAATGTTATATGAACTGCAGTGGCCAAGGTTGCTTCATGTCAGATATTTGAGGGCCGCAAGGCTAACATTCCTCTGTAAACCTTGCTGACCTGGAATTTCTTTAATCTATCTGCCTCCTATCATTAATTCCCTAAACACTGAAGAACAATAACGCACTCAAACCTAGCATTAAATTCGGATTTAAATTCTTAAATATTTTTGTTAAGGCCAAATCATGAACATTTAAACTTACGTACTAATCCGCAGTTAGTAGTTGGTAAAAATGTTTTTCTTATTTATTTTTTCTATTTAGCTGTGATGAGAAAAAGAACTCAACCAGCAGATTTCCTTGAGCCGCATATTGAATATCAAAGAGCCAGATGTCGTTTCGCCACCTTTTGATGTAACCGACGCCAAATATATATAAGTTTCAGAAAAAAATAAAATAAAATAAGAGAATTTTTATTTTATTTTTTTTAATAAAATGGACGTAATATTTTTGCTGGGCACATTATCCCCCCATCAGCAACCTGAACAAATTACTAAAACTTTTAACTTAGTTTAACTTAGTAGTAGGCGTTTAGTACCTACAACGCGATAGTAAATTTGTTGGTATCGCAGATGTAGTATTCATTTCTTTCGGGAATTTTTCGTTTTTGAGAAAAATTAATTTTTATTTAAAGTGTGATAAGATGGAATGGTTCTAAAGTGGAGGGGGGTTAAGTTTACAATATAAATATAATGCTAAACTGAGCCCTGATTTTGTGACCGTATTTATCACAACCGGTGTTCACTTAATGTAAAACTGAACCCTGATTTTGTGCTCATTCATTATATGGCCGTGAAAGTATATCCTAATTCTATACCAGTCAGTTATGTGTCTTGCGTGATACACGCTTAGGCGATCATGTATTTTTCGATACATGACTGACGAGGCAATTTTTTTTTCCCGCAGTAGGTTGCTATTTCTTTCTGCGGTAGACCAGTTGCCCTCCAAGGCTAGAGAACTCGGTCTGTCCTGCTATTTACCCATAGCTGGGGGGAGAAGAAGAGGATTCATATCTTTCCTAAGGGCATTAGCACGTAAGTGCATGTAATAGATTCGGCTGGAATTCGAATTCCCCAATCCGAACCACTGTCCATAACTCCACCGTCCACGGTTAATTTTTTTTTATAACCGATTATAAATTCGAAGTAAAATAAATTCGACTTTATTATTTTTAGTAGTAGTAGTATTTTTTATATTTATCTTCATTCCAGTTGGATTTTTTTTTACCTTTCTTTCGCAGGCATATTTGCATAACGGGGCTCAAATTATGGGTCCATGGTTGCATTCACTTCACACGTGAAACTGGACATTGGCACACAAAAATCAATGTCCAGTCGGATATTGCTTAAAAATTTTAAGTAAAATACAAAGGCCCATTTTAGGTTCATTTCACGCGATTTTACAGGATGGTCCGAAAGTCTTGTCACCATCACATAATACAGTGTAACCCAGATATAAGAGACCCGGATATTAAAAAAAAAAACCCGGATATAAGAGATTTTCTCTGGTCTCAATTCTCCGGTCCCGACAACTCTCTTATATCCGGGTTACACTGTATAATTTCCTATTTCAGATAGCTGACAGGTTGTGGGGGTGACACGACTTTCGGAACACACTGTACTTTAATTCTCTCTCAAAAATGAATTTTCCGAAAGAAATTAATGCCATATTCAAAGAAAGTAAGTAAACTACAAAAAGAAAATCTCTCCATACAAAAGCCTAGCGGCCGACCTTTCATCTAACCTTGCTTTGACTTGACCAATGGGGTGAGAAAACTGACTTGTAACTTTCAATACTTGGAAAAAAGAAAAAAAAAAAAAAAGGCCAGTAATTTTTCACCATCACCGAACTGACCCTAACTCTCACCAGTGACTTTGTTACAGGGTTTGTAAGTTAGGGTGGATGTAGTAGTAATCCTGACTTGATATTATTTGAGTGTTAAAGTAATTACCCCGTTTCTATATGTATTTATTACTGTAGGAGGAATCCTTTTCTCTTTTTTCTATATGGAAAACGAAATGAATTAAAACGTAAAACAATAATATAAAAGAATAAAAACTTGAGACATGTGTTGAAATAAATAGCAAGAATTTGTATTATATTTTTGTGATATAAAAATGTTTTCAGTGTCTTTTGCTTAAAAGTCAGTGTTTACTTGGTTTGGTTCTGAGAATTTCGTTTGTGAGAATGCGTTTGAAATCGTCTGTTTTTGATCTTCACGGAGCGCTGGCAAAGACGCGAGTTCTGTAACAGTAGTACTACTGCTAGTTGTCTATTGCTATAGGGTATCCTAGTTTACACTAAACTAGTCTACTCTTTTATAATGATGTGGGTTATGATGATGAAATATCCTTATTTTCTATCATCACAGACGACAAGCTTATTTTCAGAATGATGAAATATCATAATTTTAGACCATAACATTTTAATGAAACTTTCAGGACGTATTCAGTAATTCATTAAATTATCTTTTAAACGTTCATTTCTTAGAAAATCTTAGTAGTAATTTTTTAAAGTATGTTACCCGCCACTATTATATTAATTTTATGAAATCTCCAGAAATTCTTTTTGCATCAATGTTTATATTTGTTATAAGGACAAGTCCTCGGTGAATTTAAAACATCAAATGTTTTGTGTCAAACAAGACTCCCCCCCCATTACAAAAAATTGGTTATGAATCATAAAATAAAAAATGCATAATATGACATTATTTAATTCGAAAAGCTGTTAATTGCTTTATCAATAAAATATGGACACTATTGTCTTAACTTAAATAATCGATTAATAATGAATTTTTGCAAGAATGGTTTTAACTTTAATTAGAATTTATGCAAGAATGTTTTTTAATTTAATTAGAATAATTTATAAACATTTAAATATTTTACAATTCTGTATTAACTTGTAGCGACCAAGTGATTTAATTTAATAACAATTTAAATCTGTATTTACTAATCATAAATGGAAAAGCGCACTACAATTTAATGACTCAGCTTTTTAAAAAGTATTTTAAATTTTTTCTCTGTGTATAAACTTGTCGATTTTTTTTTTTTTTTGTAAATATGGCCGTTCATGCATTAAAAAAAGAGTAGTACCTAGAATAAATTTAAAATTTATTGCTAAATTTCTAACATTTTCACAAGAAAGTACGGCTATAAAAACAAAGTACCTAAAATTTGATAAAATAATAGAATGCTTAAAATATTTTTAAGAAATCTAAGATTACTGGTGAATTAAAACAAATTAAATAAAAAAGGCGTTCACGTCATTTTCACTTCAGTCCCACTTATTTAAATTTCCCAAACTTCAGGCTGTCAATAAATCACTCAACACATCAGAAAATTTAAACTAAAAGCAAGTAATATTTGTTTCAATTCAGATTAATTTAATTAAACTTTAAATCAAAACTTTCTTCAAATAACGTTTCAGAAAAGTATATTTTTGAAAGATTCTTTTATTAAAAGATAATTATTTTGTGTTGGCAGACTTTCAATAGGAACCAATTTAATCTATATATTTTAAGTATGTAGAAGAAAAATTCCAATCAATTTACATTCGGTTTGAAAGGAAAGTATTTTATTTTTTAGGAATATTAAATATGAGTTTGGAATTAAAACTAAGATTCAAAAGATTCAAAAGATTTTTTTAAAAGTTTTTTTTTTTTTTAATGCATTTTAAACATTAGGTGTCGCTTTTTTTCTTTTTTTTGGACGTACTTAATTTTATAGCTTGTCTTTTTTGACATATACACAATTTTTTATAATCAACTGTACTGAATTTTAATTAAAGTAAAAATGAAAAAAAGTTACTAAATACATTATTTCATAAAGTCAAGAATTTACCAATTCCACTAGTTTAGTTACATTGAAATATTTCTCTAATCGATTCATTAGATCAAGTCTAAAATAAATTGAAGTAACTATTGTAGCAACTTGAGCCAAAATGAAATAAGCAGAGCAGCGATATACGTTGTGCCGCATGGGGTAGTAGTAAAAATTGCCGCCCCACCACTAAACAGCATTCCCAAAATATAAACAAAAATCTACAAAATAAAAGAAAGATTACAATTCTGGGTATTTATTTTGTTTTGTTCTCTCTCTCTCTCTCGCTCACACAGAGAGGAGAGAGAGATCAGAGAGAGCGGAGAGAGAGAGCGGAGAGAGAGAGCGGAGAGAGGAGAGAGAGAGGCAGAGAGAGCAGAGAGCCGAGAGAGCAGGAAGAGAGAGCGAGATAAAGCTGGAAGAGATAGAGAGAGAGAGAGAGAGAGAGAGAGCTGGAAGAGAGAGAGAGAGAGAGAGAGCTGGAAGAGAGAGAGAGAGCTGGAAGAGATAGAGAGAGAGAGAGAGCTGGAAGAGATAGAGAGAGAGAGAGCTGGAAGAGATAGAGAGAGAGAGAGAGAGCGAGAGAGAGAGAGCTGGAAGAGATAGAGAGAGAGAGAGAGAGAGAGAGAGAGAGCTGGAAGAGAGCGAAAGGGGGCGATCAGAGAGAGAGCATATATATATATAGAGAGAGAGAGTGAGAGAGCATGGAGATCAGATAGAGAGAGCAGGGAGAGAGAGAGAGAGCTGGAAGAGAGCGAAAGGGAGCGAGCAGAGAGAGAGCATATATATATATATATATATATATATATATATATATAGAGAGAGAGAGAGAGAGAGAGAGTGAGTGAGAGAGCAGGGAGATCAAATAGAGAGAGCAGGGATAGAGAGAACAGGGAGAGAGATAGAAGAGGGAAAGCGAGAGCTGGAAGAGAGGTGGAGAGAGAGAGAGAGTGTTTGAAGAGAAGGAGAGAGAGATCTGGAAGAGAGAGAGGGAGATCGAAAGCGTGGGAGCATGAAGAGGGAGAGAGAGAGCTGAGAGAGAGGGAGATCGAAAGCGTGCGAGCATGAAGAGAGGTGGAGAGAGAGAAAGTGTTGGAAGAGAGGTGGAGAGAGAGAAAGTGTTGGAAGAGAGGTGGAGAGAGAGAAAGTGTTGGAAGAGAGGTGGAGAGAGAGAAAGTGTTGGAAGAGAGGGAGAGAGAGACAGAACTGGAAGAGAGGGAGAGAGAGACAGAACTGGAAGAGAGGGAGAGAGAGACAGAACTGGAAGAGAGCGAAAGCGAGCGACATGAAGAGGGAGAGAGAGAGCAGGAAGAGTGCTAGAGCGAGCTAACTGGAAGAGAGAGCAGGAAGTGAGGGAGAGAGAGAGCAGGGAGAGAGAGAGAGCAGGGGGAGTGAGAGAGAGCAGGGGGAGTGAGAGAGAGCAGGGGGAGAGAGAGAGAGTGTGTGTGTGTGAGAGCAGGGAGAGAGAGAGAGAGTGTGTGTGTGAAAGCAGGGAGAGAGAGTGTGTGTGTGAAAGCAGGGAGAGAGAGAGAGTGTGTGAGAGCAGGGAGAGAGAGAGAGTGTGTGAGAGCAGGGAGAGAGAGAGTGTGTGTGTGAGAGCAGGGAGAGAGAGAGTGTGTGTGTGAGAGCAGGGAGAGGGAGAGAGTGTGTGAGAGCAGGGAGAGAGAGAGTGTGTGTGTGAGAGCAGGGAGAGAGAGATTGAGAGCGCGCGATCAAGACTCCTGTACTCATTTGAATGTTTTAAAAAAAATGGGTTAAACTTTAATTAATTTTTCTTTTGAGGCTTGATACAGACCTTACGTTCGGTTAGAAGATATATATATATATATATATATATTATATATATATATTATATTATAATATAAAGGAAACATATACTTAACACCAGGAAGAGATAATTGAAATTTCTAGGGCACATAATGAGGAAAGAGGGCTTGGAAAATCTGATGCTTACAGAACAGATTGAAGGCAAGAGACACAGGAAAACAACGCATAACACACTTACTGATCTTGTGTAAAAGGATGGTGAGACAGGGCTTAGGAGAAATAAAAGAAAGACAAAATTTATTAAGAACTACAAGTTACAGGAAGTTGTGAAGAGCCATGAACGCCTAGATCCTAGGGACACGGCACAAAGAATATAGGTGATCCGTCGTTCTCAGAGTCATTGAGACAACTCGACAGGAAGAGGAAGGAGCCCATTCGTCTAAGACAGTGATTCTTAACGTTCCGTCCTTATTGGCGGTGGTAAGACCTCTTAAAGTGGCGGAAAGTGTTCAGCAGAGTTACGGTATCGTTACAATTTTATCGGAGTAGTAGAATGATTGGAACAAGTTACAACTTCTTATACACACATTTGTTTATCTTTTTGTCTAAGTGTTTACGTTTTGAGACGTATTTTAAACATTTTAGCTGCAACTGCGATGCGGTATGTGTATGGAGCATAAACCTGCAAGCCAAAATCCTGTTGCTTCTAAAGTCTGGCACGGTGACTGTCGCTTGGATCTTCCCGCCACAGCTTATACTTAAGTGCCAAATAAATGCCTTCGCTGATTCAATGTTAAGTTTGGGATTAAACTTAAAGGGATTCCCACCCACCCAAACACGGAAGTTATTAAAATACCCCACATTTATTAATTTTTTTTTGACTTTTTTAAATGTACATTTATTTATATTGCAAATTTGACCAGACTTCATGATTAATAAAACCGAAAATATAATATTAGGTTGGTGCAAAAATAATGACGTAATAATGTCGTTTTTTGACGTATTTTTTAACATCAAAAAACGACATTATTACGTCATTATTTTTGCACCAACCTAATAAGACCACGAAGAAATAAAACAAAAATAAATGTCCGAATAGAGACAGTGATTCACTGTCTTCAAACTAAACACTTCAAATCCTAAGTTCTTGAGATCGAACAACAGTCAATCCTGGTGGGAATCGTGTAACTATTTCACTGTAGATCCCATAGAAAACTGTACAGATCTCGAAAGAATTTTTGGCATAAGCGTCTGGCAATCATGTTGCATGAGCGCCAACGAATCACGATGCGATTTTTTTTTTTTTTTTAGACAGACATCTAAAATTGGAGGCCCACAAAAACAAAATTGATCTGGGGGAAAAAAAAATTGTTCATTTTCAGAGCAACTGAGAAAATCCTTCTATCCCGCAACTCCTATAAAATTTCCTCCCCTACACTCATGCCTGGACATATGTTATTTTGTCAAAGCTCGACAGAAATAGAGTTGCACGGATACTTTTAGATACAATTACTTATACAGACACTTAATGCACCAATAAAAAACACAAGTCACAGACAACAGGCATGAAACGAATCAATGAGGAAAGCGTAACCTCAAAAGAATCTACTTCTTGGGCATCAGGAATTTTACAACAAGGATTAATGTTTTGGTTTAGACTGGCACGAGGCATCGCCATAAGGATCAAACTTATAAGTATGAAAAGAGTTTGCTAAATTTCGCGTTACGGTAAACTCTTTTCGTATCTGTAACTCTAATCCTCATGCTGTACCCCAATAAGCGTTCTTAGAGATCTTCCTTCACCTTGGTATACATTTTTTTTTATTGAGAGAAATATCACTGAATCACTTGGAAAATAGCATCTCTGACCATTCGTCTTGAAGTCCACGACTCTTATTAATATGCTATATGAGCAAGTCAAATACTCCAGCTTAGTCCTGTGTACGCAGACATTTTTTTTTTTTACCTCAACACCTTATTAAGGTTTTCATGATTTTAAAAGCTAATTAATTCTTTTTGTTAATATGAAAGGAAAAACCTGGATAAGCCTCGTATATTCCTATCCCCACCAACACCTTGTTCATTAAATGCACTTTTCGTCAAATTCTAAAGTGAATCATTGTTAAACCACTCAACTTTCTCATTCAATCCAAGTCACTCGTCTCGAAAATTCGCACCTGACGACACTATAAAAAAGAAATAGAAGTAAAAAAAAAAAAAAATTACTTTGCTTTTTAATAGTTGTGCAGAATAAAGCTTCATGCAACAATCGGCTTGTTTCTTGCAACGGCAGCTATCGCTGCCACTACTACTATTGCTATGTAATATTTATTACTACACGATCAGCACTCATTTGTTGGTTGGGAGTTCGAGTCCCCGGTAGACGATAGATATGTAGGTCGCATCTCACTCAATAAAACAAATAAATAAAAGAGAAAAGTAGGTCGTGCCACAATTATACAGATCACCAGTGAATCAAAAGACACCAGCAGAAAAGAATACTAATGTTTTTAATTAACTAGACAATTATTAATTAACTTTACTTTTTTATTATGCATTTTTTTTATAAATAAATCGATACAAAAAGATCATCTGTCATGAAAGTATCCCAAATGTTAAAAATAAGACAGATATTGATTTTTTTTCGTAAAAATGAAAGTATAAGAAGATTCTGTTGCGCCAATTAGAAAGTGTTCGCCTATCTTCAAACTAAACGGTTTGAATTCTGACCGAGCTTTTACTTGAAGTCGAACACCAGTCATTAGCATTGGTGAGAATCGTGCAACTACATCAATATTTGGAAATACCATAAAAAATTGGACAGAGATACATTGAAAGCATTTTTATACTGTTGCCATATATGGCCTGGTGCCCCGCTGTTCGTCTTAAGGTCCTCGACAAAATCCATAGACGGATATGCAATGTAATTGGCCATGATCTGGCATCTCGTCTACAGTCGCTCTCTCACAGACGTGCCGTAGCCTCCCTTTGTCTTTTCTACAAATACTTTCACGGTAACTCCTCTGACGAGCTACTTTCGCCAGTTCCCAGACTGCATGAATTTAAACGTGCAACTAGGCTGGCATCTCGTTCACACCCTTTCACTGTCGAAACAGTTAAATGTAGCCGTCTCTTCTACTCCACTAGCTTCATGTCTCGCACCTCCCGTCTGTGGAATTCCCTTCCTATTACTTGTTTCCCTGATTGCTATAATCTCCAACTATTCAAATGTAATGTCAGTCGACATCTCCAGATGCCTTGATCTATCATTCTCTCTCCTTCTCTTCATCTTTTCCTCAATCCCGCCTCTTTACTCTCGCTCCCAGTCTCTGTAACCCCTTGCGTGCTAGTGGTATCCCACCTTGCTTGGGGTGAAATGCTTAAAAAAGCAAAAAAAAAAAAAAAAAAAAAAAAAAAAAAAAGCATGGGCGTCCGGCAACCTTGTTGTATGAGTACCAGTGAATCATAATACATTCTTTTGTGTGTGTGTGTGTGTGTGTGTGTGTGTGTGTTTATAGGAACACAGAGTCACAAAACAATTGTACTCCAGAGTTCTCCTAAATTGACTTGAGTATATGTATAAATGAATACAAGTGTAAATGACCTGTTAATCTACTAGAAGGTAAGCGACCTGTTTATCCACCTCCACACCCATGACTGTCTCCAAATATCAAATTTATATTCACTTGACTCATACGAGAACAAATAAAAGTCTTTTCATGTTCATAATGAGTTTTATGATCTAATTATCAAAAGGGTAAATTCTATATGTAGTAGAAATTACATTTATTCATTTCTAAAGGAAAAATTATATTTTTTTTTTCGCTTTAGCTGTGTCTATACAGAATGTTATATCGATTTTTAAAATTAACGCCTATTCGTGTATTTTATTTACCCCCCCCACTTAATATTTGTCAAATCCGCTCGATTACTTTTATACAAGCATGCAGCATCTTTTTTTTTCTACATTACGGCCATATCACGTTAAAAACACCGGTTCCCATACTGTCACCGAAGTTAAGCAATGTCGAGCCTGGTCAGTACCTAGATGGGTGGCCGCTTGGGAATACTAAATGCTGAAATTAGAAATCGTAGAGTTTGTTATATTCACTTACGCGTAAATAGCTTTAGATACAAACCCAACTCTTCTCCCAGCTATGGGTTAATTAGTAAGACTTGTATCAGTAAATCTCCAAAAAATTCTTACAATCCAAAAATATTTTCTGGCTTTAAATAACCCGCAAAAAGTTGATAAGCCGTAAAAAAAAAAAAAAAAACAAAAAAAAAAAAACATTCCATCTACATCACTATGGGATCTCTTAAAACAAATTGATCAAAAATTGGTATTTAACCTGTTTCTTACTATATACTAGCTGAACTAATAGAAATTCTACAGCTGTTGACAACCAAGATTATGGATTATCGTATATCACTGCTTTTCTATTAATGTTTCTTTATACTTTCTCATTTTTTCCCTTATCCCTTCCAATACAATTAAGATGATCCATTATCTTGTGTATATACTTGTATCATATTTTGGCTGTATCTTCTCATTCTGTCCTTTATCCCTTCCAATCTTCGTTGTCAGTCTATGATTTTTACCTAAATATTATACAAAAAAGAATAAAATTTCATCATCCTCTCTTTTATATTTCTTTTTTTCTATCACCCCATTAGAGAATTTTAAGGTATCACAGTTTTTTTATGATTTTCTATCGCTACTTGCCTTTCAATCTTTCGGTCATTTCTTTTTGATATTTTGCCACTAAGTTTATCTTACCATACTTTTCTTTCGTGTCTATTCCTTTCTCTCTTCCTAATATATATATATATATATATATATATATATATATATATATATATGAGCATAAATTAAACGTAGCGGCTATACGTATTTGAGTTTACGTGTTTTTAAACAAGGAAATGAATTTCTACCGGCCTGAACATCAAACCCAGAAAAAAAAAAAAAATGGTCTCCCTCCACAGGAATCGAACCTATATTCCTTTTTAATGTTAGAAACCACTTTCAAATCGAATATGTTTTACCATTAAGCCACGGGAAGCCATCTTAGCGAAGTAAGACTCAATTACTGCATTGAAGAAATGACGTTTATATCAAGTAATGTCGGATTAAAAGCCCATTTATTGGGCGCACGCGCGCGCGCGCACACACACACACACTGAGTTTCACTGGGATTCGAACTTGGTTCGCCGACTTTTCGTTCCGTGACGATAACCATTACATCACCTGCACACCGTTGTTAAAGATCTGAATTTATCTCTTTCCCCAGACTGGGTTCCCTAGCCGTGGTTGACAAGCAGTCTATGAGAGGAGACAATTCTTCATTCCAAACCGTATGTAGCCATCGGGTAGCACATACTATGGAGTCATCGACAAGGTCAGAGTTCACACTGCAATGACTCTCGACTGAAGAAATTAGCGAGATGGATAGTAAGGTGTCAATTAGAATGTGCAACCCAGAAAGAAAAGAGAATTTTTGGTCAAGGGCATTTATCAGTGATGAATGGCCTCTCTTCGTTTAAAAAGACACCTTACAGACTTTGGCCTATCCGAGGCAATAGTTTTATGACCGGTGGTAATCTTTGTAGCCTTCTTTGGCACAAGCTAAAAGAATGTCTATAATGCGTTTTCCCTGAAGCATTTGAAACTAACTGTTTACTCCATGAATTTGGAAGTAGGAAACTAGTTGAACATATTTCATCTCTTGGTTATTGTGCATTTTATTCTGAACTTCGTAGTTTCTTAATGTCACCTGCAGTTAAGCAAACCGAAACTACGCCATCAGTACGCTTAGTTTCACATCAAACCAAAGAAAATGATGAAATCCACGACGTTGGAGACAACTGGGACTATAATGCGAGAACAGTGAATGGGAAGCGCATGACAGGTGGTGCTGATCGCAAATCTGTGTCCTCTGGGGTCTTCAATCCTATTCTAAAAGACGCACCAAATAACCTTGATACAATGTATACCACTCAGATTCAAGGCAATTGTTCTTGCCATGAGATAGACATCAATTCATCTGTACATGTTTTGATATAGATATTTTAAGAAAGGAAATTTTTTGGACATATCCAGATAAAATATCAGGGGTCATATCAATGGAAGGTGGGATGGTATTTATCTCAGGTATTGCATTTTTGTATAGAGGTGTGTGGCTAAAGCAACACCTTCAAGATTCTGGTAAATTTGGTGTATGTATGACTGAGCAAATATTAACAGGTAAAGGTGCTGAATGCAGTAAAGAATATATGGATTCAGAGCGTTCTTTTTTTTTTTAAATCCCCAATATCTCCTAATGTTTACTGATGACGGTTCCCCACCCCCTTTGACATGCATAAAACTACATTTTATGCACAAAATTTAGAAACTTCTAACTAGGGATAAAATTGTATCCATGACTGGAGTAGATATCGTTATATTTGATCGGTATATCATCAGTGAAAAATTTCCATCGCGGTTTTCAGCTATATGGCTTTCAACTTCAACGTGGATGTGCGTGGATATCGGCTCGGAATGAAAAATCGGAGAGACGAGTTCGAATCCCAGTCGAGTTAGTTACATTTACTTACCGCAAATATCCTTGGGAAAGATATGAATCCATGGAGTGAATAGCAAGACAGACTGGTTCCTATAGCCTGACTGACGACATTATGTACATCAGTAGAAAACATGGAAATATTAAAATCATATGTGGTATTTGACAAGCTATGACAAGGACAGTATAATGACCATCGCACGACAGAATAGAAATACAAGGATAAATATTTACGCCAACCTGGTCATGCTTTAAGGAGTAAATCTTGCCAAATGTTAAATTGATTAAATAAATGAAAATGCTAATCATTTACATTAGGATGATCACTTGATCGACATATTGTATATGTTGTCAGAGAAACAAAAGTCGATGTTATGATTTGAAATTGCTTCTCTCCAAGAAGAGGCTGGTTCTAGGTTTAATTTTGTTGTAACTACAGAAACTGGAACACAATAGACAGTTATTAACAACCCAGACGCACACGTTCTTTTTTTTAATTTTTTTTTTTTTTTTTTTATTTCTGCATCATCGGCTATCAGTCCTGAGAAGTTCTTACAATGAGACACTGCAAAATATGCATCACTCACTAGATACACTCATGTGTATCTGTTATATAAGAAACTATCTTCTGATCAAATAAACATCCCTCTTTCCCATTTACTGTATTATAGTTCGTAATACAATCAGCTCCTTTCATAGCTAAGGGAAAGCAGAAGTATTTAAGATTATGATGGAGAAGGCAGGTCTTCATCAGTCCTTCAAGAGTCTTAGAACAAATTAACACAAAATTATCAGAGAGAAAAGTTTGCCCCAATGTTGTCGAAGCACTAAATAAACTAAGTTGCAAGAAAGTCACGAAAAAGTGAGACCAATAATAATAAAAAAAAAACTCAGTGAAGATACTTTTCCCCAACATGTGCTTTGTGCGTCATACCAGCTTATGATGTGGTGAGAAGCAAGTAGCTCTACCCCGTATCTGCCTGATCCAATCGCTTGGGGGATACTACTGAGATACGTTTAATTCACTCTGCACTGTACTAATGACTCAGTCAGCTACAGCACGGAAGCTGTTGAATGAATTGATTTGCCAATGGAAAAAATTTTTTACAGTACAAACCGTGTGTGTTTCACAGACAAACATGTACATCTCGGTTCTCTTGTAGAGCAAGTGAGAAATCTGGTGACATATGTAACAATTCACTGACATTATCTGCTTTGTCGATAGAAGACTGAAGGATTTGGCGTACTAAACATCGCCTTCTACGTGTTTAGTCTGTATGTGGCAAAAATCATTTGATGTAAGAAATAATATATATATAAAAATATACATCAAATGATAAAATGTGTAGGTGGTGTTTATACTAATGTAAGGTGAATAAAACAAAATGATAATATTCTTTAGAAATCTATAAAGAACAATTTTTCATTCCTATGTTTCAAGTTCTCTGTTGTACTCGATATTTAACATTGATGCCTATATCACATACAATTAAATTGGTGAATCTTTTCTTTTTCCAATAGTAGACATAATATGAAGGTGTTATAAAACACCATTAAATTATCGTGAAAATAAGGTCCTCACCTGTACATCGTAATGAGAACGACCTTGATAAATAAATGACTTTTTTTTGGTAGGACATTTTCAATAGCTTGTAGGGATATTATTATTATTATTATTATTATAAATAAAAATAAAATATAAAATAATAATAATGAAATTATAAATAAAATAAAACAATAACAAATGTTGTATAAAATAAATAAAAATTAAAAATACTAAAAATACTCCCAGCATGCAACAAAAATTGTTCCTGCCGGAAATACGGACATCCTGCCAAAAGACGTTAAATTCAACCTCTTCGGCAAGAACCCCCAGGCAGGCAACACGTGTGCAACTTCTGTGATAGGGCTTGCAATAATACGAAGTAACTTCTTCCTCTCATTACATGTACCATGAAATAATTGTAACCTTAAAAAATACGCACACCAATACACACAAAAATATAAATAAATTGTATGAAATTAACATAAAATTTACCATGCTTCCCTGTTATTTCTGTACGTTTTATTTCCTGTCAACTATGATTTTATCTCCTTGAACACGAGGTTAATTTCTGCTGCTAGTGACCGCCACATCATATATTTCGAATACTTAAGAAAATCTCTAATAGGTGGGGAATGATTCTCGGATATTTCTTTATTTAATTCCATATGAACTATGCTAGACTAACATTTTTCAATACTGTAAAAAAGTTTTTACCACGCAAAAAAATCTCCCCTCGAAAAATCACACCAGAACTATTTTTGATTTTTTGATTTTAAGAAGCGTGTTTGATACAAGACTAAACATTTTTGCTTATATTAGATACCATATAAAAGCTTAATCTTTTCTCTTCAACGATGTGCATATTGTGGGGAATTTGATAGCACATCCTTAAACTATAGCAAATATATTAACCATACCCTTATATTTTAGATAGCAAAAATGTAGTTAAAAGGAAAAAAAAAGAGGAGGGTAGTTCTTTTTAAATGACTGTAAAAAAAAAAAAAAAAAAAAAATCACCAGTAGTTTCCAGCGTAGAATCCGCCAGTTTCTAACTTCTGAATGGTCCCTCTTTTCGAAAGTATCGATGGCCTTTTGTGATATTAGCGACATCACCTACTTCAAAAATATTTCTGAGATGAGGTATACTATTTATATTATTCGGACTATTGTCCTCATCTTTGTTGCCATATTTATCCGATCCTTCAGTATCTGTTTATATTTCTGAGAGGAGGTATTATGTACACTATTTACATTGTTCGGACTATCGTCCTCATCTTTGTTGCCATATTTATCACAACGTTTCGGCCGTTGTACGCTCCGGCCTTAGGTGGTTGGAATGTCGAACTAAACCCTCTAGTTCGCTCGCAGTGGATAAAGGCGTTGGTTAGATCCAGTGACAGGACCCAGAGAGTTGTGAGTTCAATACCTGGTTATGGCGGTGGATAACTTGGAGAAGGGAATTAAAAGGAGATAACTGACATCCATTAAACATGACACGTTGAACTAGAACAGTCTACCCCAGCGAGCGAAATTTGCAGCACTAGTAAAATTCTACTGGTTATTAAAACCGCAACAGCAATAGGTTTTCGTTGGGTAGTATTATTGCAGACCGCCTGTTTTAGTGATGCAATCAAACTTTTGTATAAAAATGTGGCGGTGGGAGTGGGTATAAATGCAACTCGGTTAGAGTTTTTACATCAAGAATATAAATAAAGAGACGATCAGCTTTAAATTTAAATTTTGACATCTGGTGTATCCAGATGTTTACCTTTGCCTTTTTCATTCATATATATATTTTTATCGCTATTGTTTGATATTGTCCCACATTGTATCAATAATAATTTGGCAAGGAAACGATAAAAATAAAAACAAACGCAATAAAAAGCTGGATGAGAAAGGCTAAGGTAAACATCTGGATACACTGAGTATCAAAATTTATAGCTGAGCGTCTCTGTATTTTTAACGTTTTCGGATTTAAACTGTAGCCGGCGTTTCCCCATTTTTTATATATACAGTCAGTGCCATGCGTAACGAGGCAGATTTTTTCCCGCAGTAGGTTGCCATTTCTTTCTCCGGTATACTAGTTGCCATCCAAGGCTATAGAACAAGGTCTGTCCCGCTATTTGCCTATAGCTGGGGGGAGGATTCATAACTTTCCCAAGGATTTTAAACTTACTGTAACCGGCGTTTGTTGTTTTTCTACCATCTTTCCCCTTTTTCTATATATACAGTCAGTGCCATGCGTGACGAGGCAGATTTTTTCCCGCAGTAGGTTGCCATTTCTTTCTGGGGTAGACTAGTTGTCATCCAAGGCTATAGAACCAGGTCTGTCCTGCTATTTACCCATAGCTGGGGAGGAGAGAATTCATACCTTTCCAAAGGGTATTAGCACGTAAGTGAATGTAATGGATCTGACTGGAATTTGAACTCGGCTCTCCGATCCCTCAATCCGAGCGCTATTCATTACTCTATCGTGAAATCAGTCTTAGACTCATTTCACCAATAACGTAGTTATTAGGTTGGTGCAAAAAAAAAAAAAAAAAAAATGACGTAATAATGTCTTTTTGACGTTAAAAAATACGTCAAAAAACGACATTATTACGTCATTATTTTTGCACCAACCTAATATTAATTAGTCTGAAGCTGCTGTTGTCGGAACGAAATGCGTCCCTATGTTTCTCCCCCCCCCCACACACATTTTGTCACACAGAAACTAGCCCAGGCTAGTAGATGTCAATTACACTTTAAAAACAAAAACAAAAAACATAGATGTCTAAAGAGGTGTTTCCACTAAATAAATAAAAAAAAATGTCTGATTCTAAATACAATCGAGTCATTCCTTAGAAATTGCATTTACTTGTGTTTCGGTTAAGAATATAAATTGAGAAGATTAAGTGTCTAAAACCTAATGAGAGATGTTTATTTCTTTAAAAAGGTTAATTCAATTGAGTTTTGCTTTGCTGGGAAGCCTTTTCTGGCCGAGTGATCTGAAGCAAACCTGGCTTGAAAATTAGGGTAGGTCGATTTGAACCGTGACATTGCACTAAATTTGAAAGAGATAGGTTGACATGGAAAATAAGGACAATTTTTTTTTCCAAATCGTTACAGTTTTTTGAGGAAACGAGTTTAAAGTTTGCATTTATATTCAAAATCGTAGCTGGTGATAAGTAAAAGCCTTATAGCACAGCCTTATAAAATTTATAATTTACTCAATCTTTACGAACTGCATATTGACAAGATACACATACATTATTACTAAATCATTGTGCCATCAAATAAGACCTTCATTTACTTCAAAAGGAAATTATACTGAACAATTTAGCTGTATTATGATGTAATCTATTATACAGCGCAGTAGTGTTAGAGCAATTTTCAATAAACAATGCAAGTTTAAAACATTTTTTGTCTCATAATTTCTGCTCAGGTGTTATATACACTTATCTATTTTTTATTTTTATTAATTATGATCTAACAAATGGTGTAAGATCTTATTCATTGGTTGGTCTTTTTTGTAATCTTTTACAATTTTTTTTTTTTTTTTTTTTTACAGTTTTTACTTATCGGAAACAGTAAAAAAGTTGCATGTGGTGATTCATAATTAGAATTCTGGTTTGAATATATTTTCCATTCAATGTATATAATACGAAAAATATTAACTTTATTTGGATTTCTTCTTGAAATAGTAAAAATTTGAAGTCAGCTTGTAAGTAAAAGCCTGGGGAAATTAGGTATTTCTGTATGTTTTTTTCAAACGATTTTTAAAACTAAATCCTCAAAAATTAGCAAAAGCTATGAATTTAACTTTTGGTGTGAGTACTTATCACAGTGAATCCAAGCTTTCACACCGAGAGCAACGTTGATTTTCTAAAAAGAAAGTGAAAAATCAACTTGCCCCATGGAAGATGCTTTCCACAATGTAAAAAAGATTCGACATTTTGCATTTTCTTTGGGATTTTCGAGTATGCATGTTGGTAGTCGTCAGTTATATTGAAAATAGGCGAGTTATACTAAAAAAAAAAACAAGAAAAAACAGATGTCTATTAACTCAAACACATTAAATACTAAATATAATGTTTTACAGAAATAATTAATGTCGCATATGTGCGCGTGGTATAATTCCCTCGACGAGTCGTACAATGTGACCGAATACTATTTGCTGCTTGATCGGGTTCGTTATCGCCGAGTAAATTAATTTAGAAACAAAACATCCCAAACGCCGAACGAACGTCTCGTAGAACCAACGGCCATCTCTAGCACAATGGGTTGGACTGGAGTCGATAGCCACGTATGCAGTCAGTAGGGTGATGACGAGTCATCTTTGGGCGATGGGTTTCCGAGATATAAATCAACGTCGAGAACGGGGTTTTCCTCCAATGGACACAACGGACATGTTACGCATGAATAAGTGAATATTTCCTAGTTTTCAACAAAGGTATATTAGCGGAACTGACAGGTGCTCAGCGACTATCTGATATATATATATATATATATATATATATATATATATTGCTGATATCTCCTGACAATCGGGCGGTGTGGAAGCTGGAAGGTCCGTCACCGAAACTCAAGAGTCGGGGTGCTGAAGTGACAAATTTTGTATTTGATTTCTCACTCTCTCATATATATATATATATATATATATATAGATAGATAGATAGATAGATAGATAGATAGATAGATAGATAGATAGATAGATAGATTTAAATATACATGTATATAGACACATACATATATATGTTTCATAAAAAAAGAGAGAAAAGGTAATACGGTTAAGCCTTTTATTTAATTTTTCTTGTGTTCGAGAAACAGCTTTCTTTTCTGGACAAAGGGTGTGTAAGAACTGTCCAAATGTTTTATATTTCCTAGCACTTTCGGCTAGCCATTATAAAGGATGATTCCATTTTTCAGCTTAATTGAGAGTGTGCGTTATGTGTATGTCTTAGTATGTGGTAGGGATGTCTCAATTTCCGAATACGGTTAACACATTGTCGCTTTGTTTGTAGTTCATATTGTTAATAGTTGGCTTTTTCTTCTTTTTATTACTAAAGCATCCGGACTGATAAATAATTACATCGGTTACAAAACTAAATGCTTATCCAGACGTTTTACGTAACACATATCTGATCACAGCTCCATTAGAACGAATTTAAACACACACATAAATTTACCAGATTACATTAGAAATATACTAGTAGAATACACAAATATATTAAATGCATACACCTGCAAAAAATAACTAAAAATAATGGAGGCTTTAATAATAAAAAAGAAAAAGATAATTCTTAACAAAGAATGACATGCATAAAGCAAGGATTGCTGCCTAAATATACAACATTTATATATTATAGATTTATAGATATATTTATATAATTGAACAGATTCGTCATGGTACAGTTTTTTTATAACAGCAAGGAATAATTTACATTATTCTGACTATTGTCCTCATTTCTGTCGCCACATTTATCACAACGTTTCGGCCGTCGTACGCTCCGGCCAGGATAACCTTCAAAATCTTGACGACACTTCGCAGATATGTCTTTGTGGGATCATGTTGAGATCGTAGACAAAGAACACTTTTGGAAAATTCGTAAACTTAAGGAATCAGCACATATGCTAGGCCACAAAAATCTCCTGAGCCGACCAAGCATAGAAATAAGTACTATATGGGAACCAGTAATAAGGAGTGCCATAGAAAAGCAATGATAACAACAAAGTTGCAATATGAGCTCTGGTAAAATCATGGAATGATAACAGTAAAAATTGCAATATGAGCACTGGTAAAAATGGTTGCTGAAGACATTAGGTTTATAATACTCAGAAATTCATACCCGGATGTCCTCAAGGACACATGGCACAGTGGATAAAGGCGTTGGTTGTGAGTTCAATACCCGGTTAAGGCAGTGGAGAATTTTCAGAGAGAAATTAACAGAAGATAACTGATAAGGAACGGTATAACATATCACAGCATCTATTGTCTCAACCAAATGGACGCAGGTGAACAAAGGAAGACATGCAACCACTACTAACGGGATAATTATGTATGGATTCAAAAGAAGAAAAGGAATCTTTAACACAGAATGGACTAAAGTGTAACAACATATGTTGCAACATTATCGACAACCAACTAGCGACATTATGCTGGGCAGACCCAATCATTGACAAAATAGAATGTAATGGGATACCCTGTTTATGGATTTTAGGTAACCCTTACAAACGGGGACGAATACATCCTGTGGCGCGAATTTCCTCACAAATATCAGAAGAAAGTAATCCATTTTTAATCCACTTTAACAATTGCTTTTGAAACTTAACTTTTATAGAAGAAGTACAATCATGGGTCTCAACTGGACCTAATTTTAAAGACTTGGATGTATCATTGAGAATACTATCCATTTTCGAAATATAATCGGAATGGTCCATGGAAACAACACCGGTACTCTTATCAGGTTAAGTAATAACTAGGTTGTGATTATTTCGTAAACACTTAGTTACATGCCGATGTTGTTCACCCCGTTTAGATTCAGAAAAGGCAACAGAAGAACCAGCATATAAATGGGCAAAACAATTAAGTTCAGCCTTAAAGTCACTGAGAGATTCCGCAGAACAAGGCTTGAGTATGAGCATGCGTAAATAGAACCTCAAATTCAGCAAAAATCTTCTCACTGTCTGGAATTGGGAAAAGAACACAAAATTCCAAACCATGAGCAAGAATACGGGTCTCAATTTGAGAAGGCTGATAAGAGGAAAAATTGAAAACAATTCCATCCCCAGTAGGTCCATCACTACATCCAAAACCCTTACGAACCAAAAATTCCAATTTAGTCTTATTAGAAACACAGTTTTTTAGAATTAAGTTCGTGTATTTAGCTAACTAGCCGAGAAAACCGAATCTGATCAAAATAAGAAAATGTTGAAAAACACTTCCTCCATAGATTCTTAAAGTTTAAATTGTGAAGATGGATTCTTTTAGAAAAAATTTCTATAGAATCATCTATAAAAAATCTCGATTTTAAAATTTTAAAATTTTTTTAATTCGAAACAAAATATGGGAGGGACAGACATGCCTTTTTAAACAGGCTCTAAGAAACTCACGATGAAATTTTAGCCTTCGTATGCGTGCCTTCAAATGTAATAATTTGTTTAAACTACAAACAAATTTTGTTTCTTACCTCCTCTTAAAATATTTGAACAGATTCTTAATAGTATAGAATTTTATAACAGCAAGGAATAAGTAAGTTTTTGATGACATTTTAACTAAAAACTAAAACGACCGATTTCGGGCCAGATCTAATCAAATTTATTTTCTGGGTATATCTTAGATGACTAAAAGTAGGAAATGAGGCTATATATTATATAACTAGCGTTTCACGCTCTTCAGGCGATTTGAACCTGATAGTTAAACTGGTTACATTTAGATCCATCCTTTCATAGGAATTAAAGTTGTTCAGCATTTTTAGATCTGTCTGGGAAATCTAGGCTTCGAGCACTTTATTGGGTTGGTAGGTTTCCTTTAGGCCTATTTTTTTTACCATATTATTGTTTTTGTTAGAGACTTTATCTGGATAACAGTTTTAGATATTGACAAATCGTCCGTTGGTGCCATCACCGGATTGATTTTTCTTTCATATAGAATTAGAATTGGTACAAATATAAAATTTTTCACTTAGCTGATTGATGTTAAATTCAATAAAATGTGAGTACACACACACACACAGAGTATCAGTCACTCCAACATGTTAACCTAGCCTACGCTATAATCCTTCAGAATAAGAAGCGCTGTGCAATATTTTTTAAGCAAGCCTGTTTTTTTAAGAAAATAGTGCACATTATCGCTCATTTCAATCAATTACTGTACTTCATGGAATATAATACTCACTTTTCACTGTTTAAAATCAGTCGGCACATTTTAAAGCTCATGGGGGAAGGCTTACTGGTTAGTAGTACGATTGATAGCCGCATATCTTCATTCGCCGGAAAACGTCCTCAGGGAAAGCCAGAATGAAACATCATATGCGTTATATACACGGAGAACATGTCAAATGCTTCACAGTGCTATATACCTTATTTCACACCTGACCACTTTCGTAAAACCAGAATTTTACAGCCTTTTACACAGACGCCTGGTCGTTTCTTTGCATCTACTTGTCTGAAACAATTACTGTCGATTATTGGTGCGAAAAATCAGAACTGAGAGAATTTAAAGTATTGGTAGGGATTAAGAAATGATGGATTATAATCTGTTTGGACAGACGAAAGACTGAAATCAGATACATAATCCCTACAGCCACCAAATAACACACACAGGCCTGGAAAGACTCGATAACATTCATAACAAGTAGGAGCAAAAAGAATTGATAGTCTAGAAAGATGAACATATAGTCGAGACAGAACGACTGACTGACGAGTAGACTGATCGGTATTAGCAAGACCAAGAACTCTTTGACCTACTCTCACAAAAGATATTAAGATTTCTTTTAAATCACGAAGATAGGATATTATTAGCAGTCTCCTTATAAGGAAACATTCGTCACTCATTAAAAGAACGACTCCTATTAGTATCAGTTGAAATTTATAAACTCTTTCTGTTAAAAATTTTTTTCAGGAAAATACGTTTCGCAAGTCTATTAGATGTTATCAGACTTACCGGTATTGATTGTGGGGAGGGATACTAACAAGCATGTTAATTGAGGTAGTGTGAAATATAAACATATTAATTATGATGAAAACACTAGTATAGAAAAACACGTTCTTACAAACGTGTATATACATATGTAATATATATGTAATATATATATATATATTACATATATATATATATATATATACATTACATATATATA
>OZ010584.1:87660020-87807520 GCA_963932145.1 Acanthosepion lycidas
TTTTTTTTTTTGATACCGAAACCATTGGTGAAAGTTATTTGCCGCCATATTGAGATTTGGGTAAAAAAAAAAAAAAAGAATTTGTTTTTCACGCATTATTTTTTTTAATATATTGATGACTGATTCACGAAAGAATATCTTGTCATAAATAAATAAGTAAAAGATATTTGATAAAACCTTTTTCTTAAAATCAATGTCTGTCTGCTTATGTACAAAAAAATCCTGTATTCAGACGAATCCTCCCAGCAGGAGTGGGTTACGGGTGGGTGAAGTCCTTTTAGATCCGATTTGAGCAATTCTGATGCGTCTAGTTTCCCGATAGACTCAACAACCTGACTTCGATCAGGTTACCACGAACGTCAGGTGGCGCCAAACGTTCGAATTAGTCAATCACCTCCCTGCAACCTCCTACATCGTCATTCCCTATGCAAGCAAAGATAAACACTGAAATGCTCAATTAAAGATATTGAAATACCAAATGCTAACCCGTAAAACTTAAATGAATTGAAAGAAATATCACTTGAATGATTCCCAGATGTTGTTCTTGGTATAATAATGATAGAAACACACCAACAAAAAGACGCTGTGGAACAAGTACACGAAGCCCAATATACCCATCATGACACCCAGTCTGATAAGGGTATACCAGACAGATACCTCACAGCCAAATGTGCGAGATATGATAACAGGTTTTGGTAAAAGCGACATATAGCCGTTCAAGTAAAGCTCAGCTAAAAATACTTTCAGATCGGGTAACCGAGTCCGTTCCGACGGTTTCCGATTGAGGGTGTTCCCAAGTATCTAGAAGTAACTCCCAAGTCTCCTTCAAACTTAAAGAAAAACTCCGGCAACTGGCCATGATACGCCTCTTGTGAACAGAGGTATACACTGTGTCAGACTTCCAGGGAACAAGCCTAACGTTAAGGTCAAGGAACTTACAAGCAAATCTGTACACCAGTCGGTACTGAACGGGATATTTACTGTAGCCAATCTTAGTTCCCCAAGATACAAGATGGACATGTTAATAAAGAGGAACGACAATTAGAAAGAAAACACGAAACGAATATGACTATGATCGTTTCACAATAGCGCCAGCGGTTGGTGTTTAGTAACACATGACCGACGAAGTGCTGTACCGCATAATTACGCTCCCTGGCTTATATTAAAGACAGATCAGTGGTCGGCGTCCATATCCTCTCCAAACAACATATGATACTGGGTTACAAAATAATCCCTGATCCTTTTCTTCTACAAAAAACACGACGATTTTTAATTCAGAGTAGCACTGGCTACCATCCAAGACGAGAGAGTCCATTTTTCTTACCCTTCTATTTAGCCGACATATGTGGAGAGAAGACAAATACATGCCTTCTCAGAGGCCTTCAGTACGAAAATATACGTAAGTGATAACCGTATTAAAAATATATATAAAACGATTCAAGGGTTGATTTTCTAGTCAAGCAAAACCTATTGAATTGAGAGATTAATTAGTGTAATGCAAAATTTCTACCCCGGTTTCCGCCTATCTGTCCTTGCACTTAAAATGAATTCACATCGATAAGAGACAACAGATGGTTTGCTTCGGGGTTGAGATGAGTTTTCCCCTCATTTGGCATAATTGGTTGATGCTAAAATTCAAGTAAAAGGCCAGGGCTGTGAATTATGTTTTTTCAAGTCAGTCGAAAACTCCCCACTTGTAATATGAGACTAAAAGAATCTTCTATGTTAATTTCTGGGGTGAGGAGTTATCATTAACCCCCAGACTATTGTCCTCAATAGTCCGAATGGAAAGAACATCTTGCGTTCATTTCTTTCAATTTGGTGTTTGCTCTGTACTAAACCAAACTTAGCAAATGTAACTAAGAACAACAGCTAAGTAATATTTTTGAAGACATAACTCAGATTTAGTTTAGTTTGTTTTGTTTTACGGCATATCAACCTCAATGGGTTATTTAATGCCGACAAAATTTATATTGCTGGTAATATGTTTTTCTTCAAAAATCTGTTTCTGGGAATATTTTTCCTTGATGAAATCTAGAGCTGGTCAGATTTTCTTTTCAAAGAATTTATAACTGTTTGGATTGCTGATATTTTTTAAAGCATTGCTGATAATAATTTTTCTTTAAAAAATTATTGCTGGTAATAATTTTTTTTTTATTACAAAGTATTTCTGGTTTTTACACAAGTTTGGGTGTTAACTATTTGCCCATAGCTGGGACCCTAACAGGTGCTACCACCCCGTGTCAGGGTGGACCTGGGAACACCAGCAATTAAGAGGTGGTTCCACGCTCCTCAAAACCTCCTGATCAGAGGCCTTGCTGTTGGACGTAGTTTATCGTCTTACCCAGGACGCGGATGCAGTTTATCGTCATACCCAGGAAGCATAACTCAGGTTTAAGATAAGAAATTCTATATACGGGACTGTAGAAATTCTGTGTGTTTATTACTAAGATTATCCATTATCTCATACTTCAGATTTTTGTTGCCAGTCTATTTTTAAAGGATGAATTTTAGATGCGAAATAGGAATAAGGAATGCACAAATATTTTCTATTGTCTGTTCTCTTTTTGTTTAAATTCTTTTTAAATAAAGGGTTCTCGTATAATCACCGAAGTTAAGAAACGTCGAACCTGGTCAGTAACTAAATGTGCGACTGTTTGGGAAAACCAGATACTGTAAAGTTAGATGGTGCAGTCGTGTAATGGATAATGACTCAGAATTGTTAATCAGAGGGCCGAGTTTCAAGTCCCATTGTATTTTTTATATTCACTTTGGCAATAATAAATGCATTATAATAAAAACTATGAAAATAAAATTATTTTACTGTATTAAATGAATCTCAAACCCACTATTATAATACTTACTGTATATCTACTTTTGCAGCCCGTGTAAGGTGTGTGTGTGGGGGGGATGTATGCTAATCACCAGAAAAATTTAATCATATATTACTACTTAATTGTCGAACTGACATTTTACTTATCCAAACATATATTCCTGTTACTTCTTTACTAATGAGAATAAAAAAAAAATATATACACATGACTGGGTAGGAACAGTAATTAAATCAAGAATTGTGCGAACGACTTTGGTTAGATCATGTAGGACAATGGTATAAGCACAAAACAGAAGCCGTTTTAGAAGACAGACATGTTAAATTTTTATGGAACGCTGAAATTTCAACGGGTAATGCTCTCCATTAGACAGGATCTGGTAATCGAAAACAAGAAATGGTCTGTCTGATAGTAGATGGGGCTGTCCCAGTGGGCTGCAGTAAAACAGGTGGGGAAAACTGGGGATATACCTGTACCTGCTGCAGAAAAATGAGAAAATAAATTGGAATATGAAAATAACTTGTACCAAATGTCATCAGCATGCTTAACTCCGTCGATCCTAATGGAATATAGATTTCACTCATTTTATTAAAAAAAATACTTTGCATTTTTTAATCAATTCATCCCAAGCAAGGCAATAATGCCACGGAGACGCAAGAGGTCAAGGAGTGAAAGAGAACGAGAAAACTTTAAAAGGAACTGGAAACTGAATCCTAAGTAAAAGACCGGGAGGGAGTGTGAACCGGGCGATAGATGGAAAAGGAAAAATAAATAAATAAAATTAAAAAAAAAAAATAGTAAATAAAATTTCCGAGTTTAGGCGGAGACGATAGAAGTATAGAATTGAAGTAGACTTTAGAAGGAACTGGAAACCCAATCCTAAAAAGTAAACAAGGAATAAACATATACTCCTGTTCAAAAAACGGGGAGGAGTGTGAACCGGACGGTAGACGAACCTATCTACTATTTAAAAGAAAACATTAAAAAGCGCAGATAGTGTAACTGTTCCTTAAAACTTCCATGTTATGTCCATGGTATTCTCAAATAAATACAACTGTTGCGAAAACTCAACGCGCCAACAACAACGAGGTTAAATAAACCATTACCGGAATCCAGAGTGACCTCTTCATTTCCAGTGAGAGTGATCCATTCGAAAACTGGAAACCTTGACGAATGAAGCGTAGGGTCGTGCCCATAATAATAGACGTGTTTGGAAGTGTCCCAGAAGACATTAAAAGGCGCAACTGGAGGAATTGGAAAAATGTTGGCAAGAATACGGAGAAAAAGACTAGAGATCTTAGGAGAATTGGCGTCTCTCAATATTCAGCTAGAATAAGCGGAATTGTGCATGGTATTAGTTGTAGATACTTCTTTTTCTGTGCTGTGTCTCTTCAGGGCGTGGGCAATGATGGCTCTCCACGGTTTCTTGCTACTTTTAGCTATACTTGTTTTTAATGACTTCTCTTTGTCATTCTAATACTCGTTCCTCCCTCCATCTGCACAAACTTGTCTAGTAGATTACTCGCTGATTTCCTCCACTTTTGTTTTCAATGTGACATGAGAGTGATAAATTCTCCA
This sequence comes from Acanthosepion lycidas, assembly GCA_963932145.1. Lineage (NCBI taxonomy): Eukaryota > Metazoa > Mollusca > Cephalopoda > Sepiida > Sepiidae > Acanthosepion > Acanthosepion lycidas. The sequence continues at coordinate 87,664,430 of OZ010584.1, forward strand.
AACATTCTTTTCTAATTATGCGTCCGAAAAATTTCAACTGTTTTCTGATTGTCAACAAAAGAGAAACGGTTTTTGTTATCTATCTAAATACTTTTCTTTTTCAAGGGTCGGCTAGATGCAACCGTAAGTTCTATGCTAACAGTTTCTTCTATTGCATTTCTTGCTTGTGGAACTCTGCCGGTCCCATAGTTTCCAGTGAATTTTGATCTTCAAAAATTTAAATGCAATATCAATCGTTATCCAGAGTCTTCTTGATCACTCTTCTATTCTCGCTCCTTTACGTTTTTTTTCTTTCTTTCTTATGCTTTCACACTCAGTAATCCCCTGTGTCTTAGTGACTTTATTGTCTTGCATGGGGTGAAATGATTGACGAAATAAAATAAAAAAAATAAACACTTAATACATTAGTTTTTAAAATGTTGTTAATATAAAATTATTCTTGTAAATAAATCATCTTATAAATAGTGTTTAATATTTTTGTTGTAAATTTTCAATAACAACAAAAAAATATATACAAATTCACTTTCATCATATGTTTAGGTTTTATTAAAAATTCTAATCACTTAAAAAAAAAAAAAGAAAAAGAAAAACACAAAATATTGTTGAGGTGTGAAGGTAGTTAAAATAACGGTGGGAAGGTGGAAAACCGTCCTTTTGACACACGCTGTTATTTTATTTTATTTATGAGAACGAAGGTTTAAAGATTGCCGTCTTTTCTTTATGTCGAAATATTGTATATAGCATTCATTGCCATTTCGAAGATTAGACGTTTTATAGTGGCGCAACCTAACCGTAAAATACTGCATTATGCATTCTTGTGAAAAGAAATATCTTCAAGTGGATTGATGCAATTTCTTCATTGAAAAAACATGCTCTTTATTTAATGCTTGTAGAAGACTAAGAATTTTTGGCGCCGAAAAAAAAATAAAAATAAAAAAATAAGAAAATATAATCATAACTTAATGACAAATAAATGCGTCAGCCTAAATTCAGACAACTTATTACAAGTTTGTAAACAAACCGTATGGAGAGATGATCGCATGTGAAAGAAAAACAGTAGATGAAATTAATTAGTTTCATCTACTGATGGTTTCTGTAATTTAACTGATAAAGCGATAACCGTCTCAAACTCATAGATACAGAATACGAGTTCAAATCTTGTTGGAGGCGCAATAATTTATGTTTCCGATCTCTATTCAACAGTTGCAAAATCAAAAATAAAATATAAAACAAACAAAACTATTTGAGCGTTGCGATTCAAAAGCAGCAAAAATTAATAATGACCATGAATTACAATACACTCACCGAAAGAAAAGATTGGCTCTTGTTAAATACAAAACATCGTTTTTTTTTTTTTTTGTTTTTGGAGTTTTTGGTTTGTACATTTTGGAAAGAGACCAAAGTATAAAAAGTAACTTCCCACCTTATTTATATTGTCATTGCAAAACTCGGCGTAATACAATGTTGGAACCTCAATGCGTCCGAAAACAGAAACAAAATGTGTGTTAAACACCTTGCCAGAGAGCAATAGTTGGCAAGCTATTCTCGCAGCCAGTTACTACCGTAGCGAGTTTGCTCACCACTGGCTTACCAAATACGCAGCCCTATACCAGTTCAAGATAAAGTTCTCCATCTGTAATATTGAGGTCTTTTCCGTTAAGTCACCCCCAAATAAAAAGAATTTATATTTACTAAAATTCACAAATTTTCCAAAGCGAGCCCTTCCATTGCACTCCGGTTGGGTTGACGTTTACGATCATACCAAATGTGGTCTACTCGGGTGGGATATTTCCAAGTGTGTGATCTCTAATCGCACTCATCCCGATAAACAAGCCAAAAACGGATTTTTTTTTTTTAACTGTAAAACGTTTCTTGGAACTACCACGAATATCATCTGCACTTAGGAAATGTGAAGAACTCCCTGATTTTTGGTAATTTTTAATTCTGAGGGTTGGAGTTGTTTCGAGGCTCGCTAAACAAATTTTGATTTAAAATTTATAATCTCAAAAGGGTGCCAAAAATTTAATTAAAGAAGAAAAAAAAATCTTTGTTGATATAAAAATTTATATTTTCTTGGAGTGAATTAATTTGCAATAAGTAATTTTTACTTAAGGTGAATTAACAGAAAAATCCGAAGATTGGCGCAACGCATTCCGTACTATCAATTTCTCTTACATTTGAGGAAATATCAAGAATACTTAAAAAAAACAAGAAAAAAAAAAAAAAAAGGGGAATACTTTTTTAGTGGATTTCGAAGAATAGTTACCAGTAGCAGAATGTACTGAAACGTTTACGGCCGGTCCGACCCACTTCCTAAAAATGTGACCAGAAATCAATTTTTTAAAAATATCTTTGTTCAACCGAGAGTTTTTCAACATTCCCGCGCATGCATGACAACTGAGACTGTTGCTTATATCGAACCGACGCCTGTGGTCGGTGTTCGAATTCGGGTTAATGTCAAATTTTGGAATACTGATTTTCAAAGCAGGCAGACTTTGCCATCGCCACTATAAACTTAGTAAATATTATTATCTTTATAAGCTGTTTTCGTTGCCCCTGTTAATGAAAGTATATTTTCTGGAGAAATAAAATCAATTTCATCGTGGAATAAAGATTAACAGTCCACGAAATGGAATCGACAAACCAGGTTCAAACTCTGGCTGAGGCAATTTGTGTTTACTTCGCATTAATAACCTTGAGAAAAGCCTGAACCCATCTTTTTTTTTTACCCTCGCCTTAGCTATAGATTAAATAGTAGAGAAGTCTGGTCTGTCTAGCTTTGGTTGGCAATCAGTCTAAAAAGATATCTCTAAATTCAAAAGTATGGAGAAAGGGACCCAATTCACTTTCTTTCCCAAGAACAGTCATGGTAATGGGCAGATTACAGATATTAAATAAATAAGATGCTGTGATAGGCACTTGGTCTTGAAGAGATAATATTAAAAATAGTGTGATAATGCTAAAACAAAAAACAAATACTTCTGTTATTAAATAAATTATGAAATCCTTATGAGAATTTGGGGAAGCGTTCTTGTAAGAAAGTTTCAATAAAAAACAAAACAGCTGTATGGAGTTGAGATAGAATAAACTGAAACGAAGTCTTAGTCTATTTTTAGGCATGTGCAAACTTTTTTGAACAGTGGGAAGCATCATAAGGCTAAAGTTGTGTGTGTGTGTGTGTGTTTGTGTGTGTGTGTATTAAAAGATACCGCAGCCATTTTCCCAATAAAATCATCTGCCTTAAAAATGGGAAGATTCTTTGTAAAAGAATAATAATTATCATTGAGGTTACCCGTTTCTCAATGATTTTCCTTGGTGAAAATTACCAATGGTTAAAAATGCGGACAGCCTAACTTCATGGAAATGTTACAAAATTTAAGAAACATTGTACTTAACTTAATCATCGTTTGTGTACGTGGTTATGCATAAACGTGTGTGCGTGAACAAATGAGAACGAGAAGAAACAAAGAAAGTCAATCGGGCCGTAGCTAATATGGCGTCCGTGAAAGATGGAACTTTCAGCCAATTTTTGCGAGACTCTAAAGTTAACCACAAATATTTTTAAGGGAATAAGTGAGTGAGCTTTGTTTTTTTGTTTTTTTTTTTCTTACAAATTGCGTGATTGCTCTGAACAGCGTACTTAAAAGTGAATGGATTTTTTGCGCTGTTCGAGATGGATGGGGTGGGAAGAAATATTGGCTTTACGACTGATGCTAATGTTTTTAGTCAGACGCCAGATTATTACTTCCGGAATGATGGAGAACTCTCAGAGCCTGGTCGTATAGCGGGGTAAGGCTTTGATAAGAAAACCGTAATTTCTGCCTGAATCTCTGGGGTGAGTTATTATTTTACACTAATATACATCTTTGTTTTTGTTATCACAACATGTCAGACGGTTGAGAGTTCAATCCCTGCCTGGGTTCGGCGGTTTTTACATGGACTGAGTGGAAACGGGCAAGCAATAACTGAGCAGTACTAAAGATAAGAACTGACAATGGGCGGTTTTAGTAAATAAAGGGTTCAGTTCAGAATTCCCTGTAGGTTAGCCAGATCGATATACACCTGAGGAAGGCGGAAGGGCCCAACGACTGAAACGTTGTGATAACAACAAAGAGGAGGCCAATAGTTTATAGTGTAAGGAAAAACGTGTTTACTACGTATTTATTTCATATTTATGAAAGTTTTAAGGCAAACATTTCCTGTTTAATTGTTTTCTACTTGTATTCGTCATTTGTCAGAAGTCAAATGACGAACACATGACCCAATGGAGCAGTAAATATTTGCCTTAAATCTTGTCAACATAGGAACATGAAAATATGAACATACTCTAAATACGAAGTCATTTGACCTTGTGTATAAGCTTAATAAATAAATAAATAACGGTGACGTTAGTTTTTTGTGACAGAGTTAGTCGCAAGAAGTGGTTTGTTACCCATGTTCGAGTCAAAGTAAATCCCAAGTTACGAATATTGATTTTTTTTAAAAAAATTAGAATCGCTTTCACTTTGAAGATTGATGCATCACTGTCTTCTTACCAGCTATCTAACTTAAAGATTAGTAAACATCTAGAAATACGATTTTAATAATAAACTCCTATGTAGTGAGGCATTCAGTAGTTTAAACTTTAACATTCATTATTATAAAGAAAAAGTTCTTTAAAGAATGAAAGATAATTTAATATTTCGGTATAATTCAAAGATTATATTTTTGTATCTCGGTTAAGAGATTTTTTATATGAAGAAAATAAATCTATCTAATGATAATCCATCCCGCGTTAATTCAACAACAAATTGTAGGGAGTTATGAAGTGTTTTTGTTAGACCCCATGAGAAACGAACCCTGTATTAAAGTGGCAATGGTTTCAAATATTTCAGAAATTGACGGAGTTTAGACTAATTGAATTGGAGGGAGATTTTACAGAAAATAATATTTAAACATTTGATTTAAAAAAAGGTGGGGTGTTATAATCAAAGATATGTATATCCCACAACTACAAATAAAACTCCCATCTGCAGTCTAATCGAGTTATGGCTTTATTGCTGGCTGTATCTGGACACGCATTATCAAATATAAAATTACGTATGCATTTTTAAGCCTGCATACTAAGTCGTTAATCCGCTCCAACCAGTCATGCAGGTGAACCTTTCAGCATTTACATCGACTGGTGGTTGGGCAAACAAATATTAATGCGATGACAATATTATTGCCACTATTACCGATTATTTTGTCTTTTTGTGAATGGAGGTGGGTAAACTATTTTTACAATATTTCATTTAGAAGCTTCAAGTGGTCCCTTCTGTATCAAATTTTTATTACAACAGCTAAAAAGAGAAAAACAAGCTGAAGTTATACACTATTTTATATTGTCCTCGCATATGAATAGCAAGAACTATGAACATATTTTTTATGGAAAATGTGATTTTGTTTCCTTCTGTACAACTGAAGACTTAACAATGGTCATTTTTCCAAGGAAGGCAGTTTTTATTCAAAGAATGATTAAGTCAAGACTTGAGATATTTATCCACACGACCACTGAAACGTAATATGGTAAGCCAAGACAATGATCTTATTCCAAACCGACGTACACGGTATGGATATTAATTTTTTTTTTTTTTTTTTTTTAAAGGGCCATATTTTTAAGTTTTGTAAATTGTTACTGATTTTGAACTACATTGAGTGCTTCGTCAATGTTATTTTATTTTTTTGTCAAAATTGGTTTAGTTCAGTAAACATTTAGCGAAAAATTTAAGATCAGATTTAAGATGAACTTACATTAAAACTTGCAGCGAAAAGTCTCTGGTTTGCAGCGATTTCCATGACAGTTCCTTGAGCCGAAGAGTGAAGGTTATTTTAGAAGAAAAGCATATTAGCTAATTCAGTGTTTGTTTCTTACAGTTTCCGCAGATATAAAGCTAAAATAGCGGCGAGGAGAGTTACTACTCAGTAGTGACTTCCTTCCTCTGCAGGTGACCAGCATGTGGCTTTGTACTAAATTAAGCCAAGCTTTATAAATAACTAAGACTTCCTTGGACTGAGAATTGGTATAAACGTATCGAACCAGAAATAAATTTCTCGACAGGAAATCTTCATGTTTAGGATATGTTCTGATTAAAAATCTTAGGGTTTACCGTTTATAGTAGTCTTTCGTTGGCCGATAGTAAGGAAATTAATCTCACCGACCAATTTGCTAATGTAGATGCATAGCTTACAAGGTTATTTGAGGGCGGGGGTAACAACTACTACATTGAACGGGTCCAAATCCCCTCTTTGTCCATTTCGGTCTTTCAGTAGACCTCCTCTGACCCCGGTCATAACAGCGCATCGCAATATTGAGTTATACAAAAAGTTTTAGATTTACTTAAGCTAAACTAACTTTTTGACCAACCCAATATTTACTTGGATTTTTTTTTGGGGGGGTGGTTAGGGGGTTGTTGTTGTTGTTTCTTGTTTTTAAATGCCGACAAATCGCGTGTCCTTACGACTCCGCTATTGTTTCTTTTCCATGTCAGGTTCAAAATAAACGCAGCGTCTGTTCCAACATTTGAACGATTTTTGTGCAGAACGTATATTCATCTATTTTGAATATCTCAACGACCAGTTGTATGGTCTGAGTGCAACTTGACTAGCAGCTAATCCAAGAAACCTTTTTCACATGCATGAACAGAAATTCTATGAGATTACTCCATTGAGTTTTCACAATAACCACGCGAGTACAATTTTTTTTTCACTCCTGTTATTACCTCCAGTTCCTAGAATCCAAATTTGGCTCCCTGTGACTTCGAACTCTTTTCAAAGTTCGAATCATCGTGGACGAGATTTGGGAGAACATGGCAACTAGGACCATCACTGGCATCAGTGTGCTAGGTCTCAAAGGGAGTGAGATGAAGACGCCATTGCCTAGATAAAGTATTCATCAATTTAATATTAACTGTAGCTAGCCTAACACGCACCCAACTTTGTTTTGTCAATGTATGTGGAAATTAGTTATTTTCGTCAAAGAAAAAAAAAAATGGAGTGGATTTAAGTCAGTGAATACCACAATTTGCACTGAGTAAAGCTTTCCCCATTGCCAAATCCTGTGATCTGATACTATTTGCGGATTAAAAAAAAAAAAAAAAAAAAAAAAAAAAACTCAGTTTAGTACATATTCAAACCTCATGATACTTAGTGGGTGATCTTTAAATGTAGCTTTCCTTATTCAGAGACATTGTATAGTTAAAGCTAAGCTGAATTCTGATTTTACAAGTCATACAAATCACTTGTTCAGATAACCTCCCACTCCAAGTGATACAAAAATGTCGCTCACTGGTAAAATTAAGTTTTTAATTAATGCTATATTCCTATACCTTTTTTTTTTTTTTTTTTTTTTCGATCTGTTGCTGGATCAATTTTTTCGTTTAAACTGGCTTGTACTACATTTATCACAAGGCTGTTTGTAGGATTCATTTTAATTCAAGGTAGAGTGAGGATAAAATTAGACACTGCCTACGTTGTATAATATCAATGAAGAAAAAGTGATTGGAATTTGTACAAGAAACAAAGTAAAATAAGATGGAATATATACTTTTCATTTACAAGATAAAAAGGAAGAGTTTCAAATGAGTTTTGTAAGAACGGAAATGCATGTATTTCTTTGCCTAACAATGTCTAGACAAAGGTCACTGACAAAAAGATATATTGGGAATTCAATCAAGAGGAAAACATCTTAGATCAATCCAGTACAGCTTTCAATAGGTCAACCTAAATAGTTCTGCTATTGAAGGGTGGATATTTTGTAGGATTCGAAGTTCTTGCTCAGTAGCATTATACAGTAACAAACTTGATCCACCAAAAAGAAAAAGTATGGCAAAAATCATTGCAAACGAGATTTTTTTTTTTTTTTCATGTGACGTATTTTCTTGATCTGTCACCTTTTTAGAAGATTACTGGTTTTAAACTATGCAAAAAAAAAAAAAAAAAAAAAAAAAAAAAAAAAGTTTACATGTTACGTTTAGAGCAGCAGAAATCTGTAAGTATGGGAACCCGGTAAGGATAGAATTCACTATTCAGCAGTAAATCAATCACATTTCGCTCACAAACTATAATCCCATAACGAAAGACGTGCAAAAATTCCTCAAATAAGAAACTAAGCCCCCTAACATGGACTATACAATTCAGCTGAAAGGTATAGTCACAATGGAAAATACTTTAAATAATGTAGGAATTTAATCACCTCGGATTTCTAGTTACCTGGTGTCTGCCTACCAAGGCAACTGAGCAATACGCCCTCACCAAGTCAGGAGAGTAGTGGGAAGAAGCAAAAACAAGTTGCCAACTAAGAATTGAGTAAAAAAAAAAAAAAAAAAGCTGCATTTGGATCAATCTAAGAAATTTGCAAAAGCTGACGAATTTTACTTTGCAATAATGGCAAATGATTGGCTCCACATGTAGCTTAGGCCACACTAATCAAATGTGGGAGGTATGAATGAAATGAAACTACCACTTACTGACCTTTGCTAAATCACTGAAGGAAAGAACCACAGGACTATGTAAGAAACCATTACTTATACACAGAAAACATTTATCCATTCACATGGTCAAAATATTCCAGATCCACACAAATATCTCCTGGATATGTAAATAATTACAGAAAAAGTTTAAATTAGAATATTGGAGCTATCATACCCACTTTTATTTCAAACCATACAAGAACTGAATAAGATCTTAATCAACACAGCCTCCTACAAAACTTGATTTGAGTTAAAGCTTTTTGATGTGAAGTCTACTTTAAAGCTTTCTAAGCCAATGATAAAACTCTTTGGTAGCTAAAAACTTCAGGAAACACCTAAACAATAAAAATGAATTTATTTTTCATATCTGTTATAGGTTGAGAAAAGGCTAAAGCAATTAGGGTTTTCTTGGCTAATGTAGAGGTGAATACTGCTAGCTACAAGTAATATTCTCATGATTCCTTCAAACTCGTAGGAAGTACTTAAAAACCAGTCTTGAGGAAGGGCTTAGTGATTCAGTTAAGATTTCAATGAGTGACCAAAGGTTAAACAACTTAGAAAATGTAGTGACAAGTTCCAGTTGCAGATTAACAGAAACCAAATAATACAAGTGATTTATAGCAGTTGAAGACTCATTCCAAGTCAGAATTACCAACTCGTAGCAAAAGTGATAAAACAAAACATTGAGTAAATCCTTAGCGAAAGTGTGCATGATGTCAGTTATAAGTCATTTCCAAAATTTGGGTTCTGCTAGTAAACTGCAAGTGTAAAGTAAACAGCCCAATAAGACTCAATAGTACAAAAAAAAAAAAAAAAAAAAAAAAAATCCAATCAGAAGTATAAATTGGGTATAAGACTTCAGAATCAGTATATGGAGGAGCAGGGGTGGGACTTATTTTATTTTGGTTGCTTGGTAACTCAACCTGATTTAAAGTTCTAAAAAAAGTCCAGAATTGCATTGAATTATAGAAATTAACCAAACAAAACTAGGTAAAAAAAAAAAAAAAAAAAAAAAAAAAAAAAAGAAAAGGTAGAAGAGTGGGGAGAGTGAGAGGATGAGAAATTACAAAAATAAAAATTACCATCTTAGCACAATACCAAAATACAAATATTTGCTTCTGTCTTGCCACTAAAAGATGCTGTGTACTCTTTTTTGAGTGGGGTAGGAAGAATATTTCCCAGTTCTTAACCTTAAATAAGTTTGTTACACATGTATATCCAACACCATTGCCTCATTAAAGAATTGTTTTAAGGGAGAACAGGACCCTCAAAGACAAGTGAAGGGTTTAGTTTTTTTTGTAAAGGAAAAAAAAAAAAAAAAAAAAAAAAAACACACAAACACTGATGATTGCATGTATCATTTTCAGTTGGGAGGGCTCTGAACTGGCCATGTAACAGCATCCCTAATATGACCTTAATGTTGCATAAACATTTACAGTTTAGTTTTATGATGACAGGCAGCAACAAAGAATGGGAGGGAATGTATACATTAATACTAAAGGAATAACATTTCAAAATGTTTTTCTTCCCCTTTCCAGTTTAAAGAGTTTTCACAGCATCTTCTGGATTGTCACCTGAACCCTTCATAGGGTTCAAAAGAAAAAAAAAAACAAAAAAAAACTGCCAAACTAAATTTACATAGGAAAGAAAGAAGAAAGAGGAAGCATATTGAACATGCATACTTTATTGATTGGAATGCGAAGACATGCAAAGGCTTACACAATTATTATAATAATACACTGTTTACCCTTGTTAATACAGCAGCAATGAAGCAAGACATATCGCAGATGATTTAATAAGGCCAATACTTTATAGCACCACATATTGGGTTCTGGGAGCAGTAAGGATACAAAACACGTTTTAAAATGTCATTTGTTAAAAAGGGGGAGCTTGTGGCAGTGGCAGGTGAGTTGGGTGAAGGTAGGTATTAGAGTACAATTGACAGGTCAAGATTAGCCACAGAATAAGTGGGCTTATTTTTCCTTTATGCAGTGGGTTTGAGAATAAGAAAATAAATGATTTCCAATACAAAAGAAAAACATTGCACTCACACACACAAAAAAAAAAAAAAAAAAAAAAAAAAAAAAAAAAAAAAAAAAAATGCAACCCCTCCCCCCACTAGAATTTGTTTACAGTTAGCAAGATTTTTATATTTTCTTTTTTTAATAAATGTGAAACACAAAATAATACAAATATGTATTAAAAATAAAAAAAATAAAATAGTGATCAAAATATCTGAAGTTTTTGATCTTTTGGAGAGCATGAAGGGAGGGAGAAAGGACAAAAAGACAACATTTTTTTTTTTATTTTAGTATATATATATATATATATAAATTCATAGCTTTGCATTGATTCAACAGACTGAAATAAAAACCTCAAAGCAAGCTGAACTACCCACTTCTGATAGGGCATGAAAATTGGAGGAGGAAAAGATGCTACAATAAATAGTCAATAGCTTGTTATAAGGGATGAGTGGGTAAAGAAAAAAAAAAAAAAAAAAAAAAAAAAAAAAAGCATAGGGCGTTTTTTTTTTTTTAGGAAGGATATTTCCTTCGTTGTCTCACGATTGTATATCGGCAATCACAGATTAGAGCACACAATTCTTGCTTTAAGAGAAGTGACTAGCAGCATAATGTGAGCAGCAAACATTTTTAAAATTAGCACAGTGTTCATTGACTGAAGAAATTTATTACCCCACCTTTTGTCTCCATGAAGCAGAATTGTTCAAGATAACTTCCTTTCTAGCCACAAGAGCTAAGGTGCTTAAGTGTGGCAACAAGAAACTATAAGCAAAACAGAAGTGCAATTGTGGCTAATAGAGAGGAAGAAGGGCAGGTTAGGAAACTGAATTTAAAGTGTATGGGGAAGAAGAAGAGTTATTTTAGAAAGGATAAGTTTGCCAAAAATGATTAGTTGCTATTTCATGGTAGTAGTAATAGGACTAGTGAGGGGAGAAAGAAAACAAGTGCCTTCAAAACCTTTCATAGGTTTTTGTTTTGTGTTCAACCACAGGGAGAGGCAAGAAAGAAGAGTTGCCATCAAGAAACTAAGGCAATAGTGGAATGTTTTTTGTTTTGTTTTGTGTTTTTTTAAACTCATTGAGCAAATAGATCTGAACCCCCCCACCTCCCAAAGAGACCAAATGGATGAACAGTTGAGGACAAGCAATAAGTGTTTGTATATTTATATATAAAGATTATAGAGCACAATCCCCCTACCTCCATTTCAAGTCAACCATGGATGATAGGGATAAAATAGTAGCCAGGATATTAATGTTGATATTAAGACAAGTCAACGACATCAGATAGTGGCGAGAGAGAGAGAGAAAAAATAAAAATAAAGAGCTCAGTTTAAGAATTGAAAGAAAACTAGTTGACATTTTTGGACTGGGTTCTAAGATGGTTGGTGAATCATTTATCTGCCCTTTAAAATTTGACATTCATTTTGTGCTTGAAACAAAATGAATGAAATAATTGCCAATTCCCATTTATAAATCCAGAGTCGATCTTCAATGACTACAGATTTAGGATTGAGAATAGGAACGAGGCAGTCAAGCAAGCCAGATAGTTGAAGGCCAACAAACTCACCAGGTTTCCCCAAGAACACATTTCCTCTAAGTCATGGGTATTGGTGGATATTGGTGAAAATAGTTTAGTCTTATGTGTTTCAGAGGCCAAGAATTTCTAACCACACATTAGGAAAGAAATCTAAGCCAAATATATGCTGAATTTTAAAAGGCAGTGTTCTTTTAGTTTTAGAAAAAAATAGATTAAGATAAAAAAAAAAAAAAAAATTCAGAAGAAATGGATTGGAAAAATAGACAAGTATGTGTATGCATCAGAACGAAGTAGTTAAAATCTACCAAAGGTTTCAATCAAATGGACTGAATTAGTAGTATTGGTAGCCATTATAATAGAAATAAGAACAAAATTCTTAAATTTTTTTTTTTTTTTTTTTTAAATGCTACAAAAATCTTGTACAGATGAGACAAAGAATTAAGACTTCAATAGAGATAGAAACTAGAATGCAGAAAGGGAGGTGGACAAAAAAAAAAAAAAAAAAAAAAAAAAAAAAAAAAAATCTTGAAATGAGGAGAGATTAGTGCTAGAAGAGCAAATATTAAGAACTTCTAGACACTTTGGAACAGACTTTTGCCCAAAGGAAATTCCAAGAAAATAAATCTGTTATATCTGAGTACAAAAGTCTTTTCCACAGAAAAGACCTACAGAAAGCCACAATATTTTGCTGGTTCATTGGCAAAACAGAAAAAAAAAAAAAAAAAAAAAAGGCAATTTTTTTTCCTTTCAAATTTGGTCAAGTTCTTTGTCTTGCCTTTAGCTGCTGATCAGAGAGATAAAGGTATTTTATGCCAAGGTGAAGAAATTTTATAAGACTATCATAATATAGAATTATGGTAGACAAATTTCACAAGTCTTCAGCCAGTAAGTTATTTATTTATTTATTTTTTTTTTTTTTTTTTTAAGTGAACTAAAGACAGCAAGAAGAGTTTTGAAAACAGAACCGCATTTTTATCAGTAAGGTATTCAGATCATTGTAGGATAAGAGAGCAATATACAAAAGTGTTAGAGGAAAGGATTCCACTAATTATCACTACCAATAAATTTTAAAAGCCTTGATAAAAAAAAAAAAAAAAAAAAAAAAAATAAAAAAAAATAAGATTATTTTTATAAGATATTCATTGCATTTATTTTTTCCAAAAAAGACCAGAGAGGAAAGAAAAGAAAATATATGTATCATGAAATACAAAAAAAAGAAAATACAAAAGTATTTCAAGAAAATAAAATTAAAAAATTTTAAGTCAGACTACACGTTTTAATTTTTATTCTTACACTCCAATTTGGTTGAGCCCCCCCCGCCAAGTTAATATAATGACCAATATTTGAAAATACAGAATTTTGTTGCCATTGATAGTTAAAATTCATGTGAATTCTTTGTGGAAATTCTGAAGACTTTAGATGGCAAGATGAAAATACGGCTGATGTGGAAATTCTTTGCTCTCACCGTATATTCAAGAGAATAACATATATAGAGTTATACACATTGGGAAATTTTGGCCAAGAATACTCGACCATTATACAACAGCAAAAGAGGAAAAAAAAATTAGTTGCTTTAGTTTCAATTTCTTTGGCTTTTACGTTAATACAAAAACCTTGCTTATAATAATAATTATAATAATAAAAACAAGCATTAATACTAACATTTTAAAGAATTAATTCAAACTTCAAGGAAAGGTCCTTAAATTACCTATTACATAAAAAGGTTAATTCTTTGATATCCCAATGCCATCATGATCATGTTTGAAAGACTACAAGAAGCAACTAGACATGAACTACATGGTTGTTGGCAGTGCCTGGAAAAGTTATACATGAAGGATGGAAAGAAGGAACATAGGAAGTGAAAGAGACAAAGTTAGAAAGACAGATGGGAGAGAAAGAGAGCAATATGCAATTTACAGCAGCCATATTAGTGGTTTTGAAATTTCACTTTTTGTGTAACAAGTTTTCACACCAAACCAGCTTGTCCAAAGATAATCCAGTGTTGACTGAGAAGAACACCAGAACAACTTTTGAGCGATCAATTATCAACAGACAAAGCTAAGAACTTGTAGATTTTTTTCCAGGTTTAGTTTGATTTGAATTTTTTTTTTCACACTACTTTCCACAGGACTGAGCAGCGACAGTTTCCTTTACTTCTTGAAATTAATACTTTCTCTCTCGTCTATTGAGCAGCAATCTCAGTGGCTGCTGGAGTAATTTCTGTAGCTGGTGCTTCCTTTTTCAGGTCATCATCCTCAGCCACCTTCTTGGGGGCATCGTCACTTTCCTGAGGAGCAGAGTCAGCAGGTTTTTCCTCCTCAGTATCTAAAAAAGAAAAAGAAAAAAAAAAAAAGTTAACCTCAGTTTCTGGTATATAAACTACACTTAAAAATGGCAAAAATCTACAACATCTTAAGAGCCAGGAGTATGCCATGGTAATCATGAAAATACATACACCTTTATCAGTTCTGTTATCTGATGAAGTATAAAAACCTTGGTGATATGAAAGATGGGCAGAACATTCAGGTTTGAAACTGGGGGCATTTGATATCTTGATGTCTAGTGCTGTGTACACAGAAAGACAAAAAAAAAAAAAAAAAAAAAAAAAAAACTGTTCTCCATGGCCGATCACAAGTTTTATGATAGAGACCAGAGGCTTCTGGCTATAATCACCTATGGTAATAAAATTGACACCAGTTCAAATATAAAGATGAGCAAGTAGAAAAACCATAAAGTGCAATCAGTAGACCATGGACTTATTCAGGATTCCAGTAGTTCCAAATGAAGGTATGGCATGGACACCATTAGTCCAGGGACTCCAGTTGCCAACAAAACTCCTTGGTGGTGGTTCATAGATGGTACGAGGTATGCTCATGTGGCACAAGTTGGACCCATCTAAACATTATGCACTTCAACAGTACATCATTTCAGTGGGAGAATGACATGTTATTGGGCCAGAGTCGTGTAAAATTAATTAATTATGGTACATTGTGAAGTTTATTTGCATGCAAGATACTTCACCTTCAAATATCCAAGGTGTTTATTCATTATATTGGGGGCTAACTCTAGCCTTGCAAAATGTTGCAATTCAATATGGACAATTCTGCAAATTGGCAGGCTCCTAGATATCCTAGGACTTGGCTTAAGAGATGAATATGCCTGCTATTGACAATGAAAGCAAAAGTGAATTCATAATACTGTGCTATTTCCACAAGATGATCAAATGTTGCCACCCCACACCACAACTAAATTCAAATACAAGCCCCTCTCCCACACCACCCAAACCTAATTAGATATGAATATTTAGATCACTGGAAGTATGTTTAGCAAAATTACAGCCATACACCATATAATTAGAAATAAAACCATAATCACCTTTCTCAGATTTCTCCTCGGTTTTCTCTTCAGCCTTTTCAGACTCTTCTGTCGTCTTATCCTTGGCCTCTTCCCCCTCAGATTTGGTCTTCTCTTTGGATTTTTCCTTGGGCTCCTCTGGAGGAGGAGGTGGTGGGGCATCAAGGGGTTCATAGCCTTCCAAGTGACAATACCTAGCACTCAACTCATACACTTTCTTCTGCAGTTCCTCAACGGACTCCTCAGGAGCCTTCATTTCTTGGTTATCCTTGTAATATTTGCCGCATACACCTAAGAATAAATGAAAAATGTTAACTAGAAAGCAAGTTTGATGAATCAGTTTGAAAAATTTTCTAAACAAATGAAAGCTTAAAAGACTGCCCACATTATGAAAAGCCATGACAATCAGCTCTACAACATCCCAATGTCTGACCCATTACCATGCCTTTGTTCATCCACTCAGACCAAGTTATTCTGGTGTGTGTGTGTGTGTGTGTGTGTGTGTGTGTGTGTGTGTGTGTGTGTGTGTGTGTGTGATAAATAGTCTTCAGGCCTTTTTTCCTCATCTTGGAAATTTCAGCTCTCGATTTAAAACTACATCAAATCCCAGGTTTTAGCAAAAACTTATTGCAGACAACAATCCTTACCTTTGAGCTTTTCACCTGTTGCCATTTCAACCACAGCCTTAGCTCCTTGTTCAACACTTCTAGTGGCCTTTGTGAAACGCAGGAGTCCATGCAGGATAAACTTGCGGTAAAACTTCTGGGCATTGCTTGTGTTTCGGAATAATTCTGTAGTTGGAATAAAACCTGAAAACCCAAAAGGAATGATAAGTAATGAGAACACTTGATTATGAGGTGAAGTGCATGTATGTGCCACAGAGAGGCAGAAGTGAGTCATGTCAGTATAGTGGGGAGAGTAATGGGGAGAGAGGAAAAAAAAAATCATTGGATTATGGATACTGGAAATTAGCAGAGTATGAAAAACAGTGGGCATACCTGGGCAAAGGCAGTTGACGGTGACACCAGTGTTCTCCAGCTGTTTGGCAAGTTCATAAGTAAACATAGCATTGGCCAATTTGGAATTCTTGTAGGCTTGGTGGGAGTTGTATGTATTTTCCTTCTCCAAGAAGAAGTTTTCCACATCAAGAGTCTCCATGACTGCAAGAAGTTTCAGGTAAATTATAAAGATTAAAAGACAATAGCAAAACTAATCTAAAATGAAAGTCATTAAAATGTACACATTTTGCTATGTTAGAAGGCTTAAACTTTACCAAGTGTATGTTTAAAATTAAATGACATACCTTGCTGTCGTCTAGCTAAAGCCTTATTATGCACACATGTCACAACAACAATCCTAGCATCACCATTTTCTTCAGCTCCAGTTTTTTTCAAATCAGGCAGTAGCAAATGAGTTAACAAAAAGGGCCCTGAAATAGAAAAGTTCAATGAAAGAAACTATATTCAAAATAAGTGAAATTTTTTACAATTCAAGCCAACTTACTATTATAAATAGCTAAAATAACTGCCACACCAAATTTAGATAAAGTTAAAATTATTACAAGTTCAACTTTATAAAATAACATGGAGTAGATTGAATTAAGTAGAGCTAATTTAAATATAGGACTTCACTTTGTACATTCAAATTTCATCTGAACATCTTTTTGGAAAGATTGTTTTTTTTGTTTTTTTTTAATATAAAGTGCTTGTACAAAAATGCGATGAGTACACAAGAAAAATTCTCCAGCAGCCAAGACTTCTTGCTGCAAATTAAATTGTAATTTATTAAACTCACTGCATTAAATTTAAGAGTTTCTATTATAACTTGTATATATAAAAAACAAAACGACCAACTGTTTTAAAACAATAGCTAAAGTTATGTCAAATTTTCCCTTTAGAAGGGGGGGAAAAAAAAAAAAAAAAAAAAAAAAACTTCCACAGTAGTAACTGGCATGGAATAATTAAGAATTTGCAATGAGCAAGTTTTTAAAAAGAGCTGTCACTCATAGGAAGAGGGCAAACATGTCTTTCAGTTTGAGCCACAATATAAAAATGCACAACATTAAGCAGTAGTAATAGTTTGTATAAACAAGTACAAAAAGCTACTAGTTATAATTCTGCAAATAGCTTTCTTACGGCAAGAAAAACACAATGCAAGATTTTAGCAGTTGCTGCTTATTAAGTCCCACTAATGTTACATATTCCATGCAGACAAGATTCTTTTTCAATGCATTTTAGTTTACCACAGCTAATAGCTTAATTTTGATTAAAACTTGGAACTTCAAGAACACCCCCCCAAAAGAAATATTCACTCACCTAAGTGATTTGTTCCCATTGTTAATTCAAAGTTATCCTTTGTAAATTGTCGCTTACTATCTTTTGGATTCAAAAAGTGCCCAGCATTGTTAATAAGGATATGCAGCTTTTTCTCTGTGGCATGGAAATCTTCCACAAACTTATGGATGGAGGCCTTATCAGCCAAGTCAAGCTGAAAGAAAGAAACAGCATTGAAGGACAATCCATAATATTTTTATTACATTCTATCCTGCATAAGATTTGTCTGACGGTATCAAATTGATAAAATCTTGTTTTAGTTGTCAATTAAGCTAGAACATTTAGAACCAACATCAGTTGCAAAATGAAGAATTCTTGTCAAGAACTCAGGAAATCAGTTACATGTTTAAAATTTGACCAAAATTGCAAAGAGTTCCACTTGGAGAATACCTTAATACACAGCACACGAAACAGTGCTTAAAGTTCTAAACTCAATAGAGAAAGGATACCAGATTAAATTTGCTTGGTCAGAAAGGATTTTTCATACACCCTCAATAAGGATTTAATCATGCAGCTGTTCAAGGAGACAAAGTTGCATTAAAAATATCTGTCTTTAAAGCAGACAAATTTTTACTAATACTCAATTATATAAAACTTTATTTTAACTAAGAAAGATAGACAAAGTAAAATTTTGCTTTTAAGTAGAAGCATAGCCTAGAGAGAAAGATGCTTAAAATTAACCAAACTTACCTGCATGAAAGTAGCAAGAGCATTTGGATTCTTGCTGAGAATTTTCTCTACGGCAGCTTTACCTTTTTCTTCATTTCTGCAAGCAAGGATAACATCATTTCCTCCTTCACATAAGAGACGGGCAGTCTCAAATCCAATACCGGAGTTGGACCCAGTTATAATAGCTACACGCCCCGTCATCTTCACACCCTACACCTAGAGAGAGAGAGAAAAAAAGTAGTCAGAAACTGACAAATGTCAAATACAGAGTTTTACATTTCTTTAGGCCGTAAGAAAATTAAATTTGTCAGCAGGAAAATTTTAAGAGCCCCTCCACCCACCGTTTATATTAAGTTCCAACACTTTAAAAAGAGAGAGAGGGAGAGGGAGAGAGAGATTAGTAGTTTCTCAAACACTTAGCTGAACAAGCCTTCCAAGTTTGATAAAATCCACTCATGTCAAGCAGCGGTTGATTGATGTAAAGAGTGAAAGACTTCTTTTGAGGTGGTTTGAAACTGAACTAATCAATAACTTAAAATAAGTATATTATATAGCAAAAACAAAAAAGTTAGTGTTATGAGAGTACTTTCAGGAAGTAGGAAAAGAATACATGCCTTATTTTGCAGAGTTTATCGTCTCCCCACCACAACTAGTCAATATTCTATCTAAAACCAAGGGTTAAAACCAGACATGGGAAAAAGCAGTTTACTACACTTGTTAGCATTTTTTTTTTTTTTTTTTTTTTTTTTAAAGACATAAGTTTATCAGTGAAGGATAGCTTCAATAAGTGAGAGAGATGGGCAGAGAGAGGCCAAATAAGTCAGTAGCTTAAAACTTCACTTACATTGCATACTGAAAGAAACAACCTATATTTTCTAATATGCAGTTAAAACTCAATTTGTCTAGCTATGTTCTTTGCATATTTGTCAACCTGTTGAATCGGAAGCAAGTAGCTTTATCAAGTGAATTTGAATTTGATCAAAGAGAAACATTAACATCTTCAGTTTTCACATGTAGTCACAAGACTTGTTACATTGAAGTTAATATCAACAGGTGGCTCAGAACAAAATATCAGCAGATTACCAAAATTTAAAGATACTTGAAGTCTTAAACTTTAATAAACAGGTAAACTGATTAGTACAAATCACTTTAAGAATTTACTTTAAACCCCTGTCAAAATATTAAATTTTATACTTCAATTATTAAAGTTGAAGTTGGTATGAAATAGCTGAAATGGAAAGGAAGAAAAAATTCCATATCCTTTGAAGAGTTGACAAGATCTTTTGTAAAGTAGAAAAGATTTAAAGTAAAAGATTTTATATAAAATATTCAAGTTACAAGAAAACCATTTCCCTTAAACCTAGATTAGAATCATTGTTATCTAACAGATACCTCATATTTGCCACCCCACCTCCCATACACTTGGAAAGAGGCTTCTCAGTTAAAGGAAGATACTGATGACTAAACAAAAGTAAACCTGCCTTAGGAAGCAGCACCCACTGTAGTATATTGGAAGCATATTAGAGTAAGAGTTAAAAGGTTTGTTTTCATTGAGTCAGTTTTTTTGTAAAGGCTACACAATTTGGCACTGAACAAATTTCAAGTGACAAAATCCAAACAAGCCAGGCAGGAAATAGCAAAATGCTTACAAAAGAGGGCATGTATTATAATATAGACATCCAAGTGGCATCCTGACAGTTATAAAGAAACACTGCCAATTGTAATACTCAACCTTAATTTTTTTTTTTTTTTTGCTGCATCTGTTTTTTTCAAGACTCAAAAGCTTTTAGTTCAAGCAATGACAACAGTACAACTTTCATCTTAGATACAAATGATAACTGGCAATGTAAAAAAATTTTGGACATGTGTGCAAACAATTATGAGGGGGAAAGAAAAAACTTGCTTGACAATTATACAAAAATTACTTCATATTTAAATTCTTAAAAATTACAGGAAGAATTTAAAACAAGCTGGAAATTTATTGCAGAAAGTATCCTCAGATAAGAAGCATTTACAGATTAACCATATTGTAGGGATCAACAAATTTTTCATAGCTACAATGGGCTGTTACAAAGTTACAAAACTGCCAACATTTCATTTAGTGAGAACATGCATATATACCTTCCATTACAACACAAAACATCTTTACCTTACCTCCACCCACCTGGCAACCCAGAGCACTTTTCAAGCCATCTTATAGTACATGTGTTTTATTTATTTATTTAGTAACAGCTTAACTGATTAGGTTGAATAAATTTAAAAAGTTACCTAATCAATATTTGCCAATTAATAACTACATTATAGGTTCAGACCCTACATATGAAGAGCCATAAAACCAGTCAGCCAAGAATTAGTTAAATCTGTGCTCTTCAATTAAAGAGTCATTAATTAATGCAAAAAATAATCAGGAAGTTTAAGTATTTGTTTTAGTTCAACAGACTAGAAAGTTTAAGTCTAGTTAATATTACTTTTCAAATTTTCATTTATCTTTGGTACAGTATTTGAAGCTAAAATATATTGTTTAACAAATTTGACTCCCATTCTCAAGGTTCGATGTTTTTTCATTCTGGAAGTTAGCATGAGCAAGTCTAATAGAATTATTGGTCACAAAGCAATAAACTGTTCCAATATCTGAACAAAAGATCTATGCAGGTTATGCAAGATCATTTGTTTAAGAGAGGGGAGGGGAAAAAAAAAAAAAAAAAAAAAAAAAAAAAAAAATTATTTGATCAGGGCATGTAGACCAAGAGGAAATGACATTCCAAGAATCTGCTAAAAAAAAAAAAAAAAAAAAAAAAAAAACTTTTCAGCCTCTCCCTGTATGCTAAGTCATGCTTTGATAAAACTGAAAACAGTTTCCACAAGTAACAATCAAAATAGTCTAAGCTTTTAAAGGGATTATAAATTATGATCCTTTTGTAACTTAAAAAGTCAAACCAATAGTATATGGTGTTACCTGCTGCAAAGACTAAACCATTAACACTTATCCTGCTTGATTGTAGTAATCTTATATATTACAAAAAGAAATAGAAACCCATTTGGATTTAACATTTTGAGAAAAAGAAAACATTACTGAACATCTGATTTTGTACTCAGGAGTATGCTTGCTTCAAGACCAATTTTTCTTATCGAAATATGGATTAGTAGGAAGTCAATAACCAGCCTCATGGGCACCCTGTTGCAGCATAAAGGGTCAACAAGCTGAAAAATCAGTAATGTGTTCAATTCACACTGGTGTCCCTACCATATTTGTGGCCTTATACCAAATTGAAACTAAATTTAACAAATAGTAAACATTTATTAGTAATGGTTAAATAAATAGGATAGATCAAGAGTTCTTAAGAGTTCCCACTATTGAACAGACACCCCCCCTCCCCAAGCAAGTTACATTAAATTTAGTTTGTAGTTGTAAGCCTTTGGAAGATAGGAGGCCACCACTATATATATATATATATATATATATATATATATATATAAGTTTGCCATGCAAAAAATAAAATAACCCTAACATGTTATCCTTAAAATGGAGGAGAGAGAGAAAGAAAGCTTATCTTAACTGTATAAGACAACATTGTGATTACTAATTGAGCATGTGCGGAGAGTTCTTGGAAGATCCACTTCTCAAAAATCAATTACTTTGACATTTGTTCTTTAAAATACCAAGACTTTTCAGCACCCACCACCATGTATCTGTCAAATCATCATTACAATTTTTTGAGGTTTTTAAAACATAGCTTAAGTACAAAAGGAAAAGGGACTGATACAGGTTATAGAGATTCAAGAGTTTATGGCATGAGTTAACACGACCTGTGTGTGTGCGTGCACGCGTGTGTCCACTTTCAATTACCTTCAAAAGAGGAAAGAGAAAAGGAAACTACTTTAGTGGACGAGCAGGATGTTTGTACTAAATCTTGCTAATGTCGCCTCCATCCAACTTGTAGAAAACATGCGTAAAGTTCAACTGCCATGGCAACAATAGTAGTCAGGTGGTAGCAGCATCTTGAAATAACCATCATCTGCTTTCAACTTGTACTTTATATCAAGAAGTATTTAATTGGTCATTAAGACATGCCAGCTGCAAGATTAGCATTCAACCATTTCATTCTATACTTGACAGTTCTGATGAAAGAATATTAAATTAATGCAAGCCATTATTCTAACAACTGAAGATTTGCTGCAATGCAATAAAACAGAATTCAATTTTACAATAAGCTCATATCCAAATAGATTTAATGGCATAAATATGCAAATTATAATCAAAGATTTCAGACACTTAGAAACTTAAGTGAGAAACATTACCATCCAAACTCCTCAGAATTAGCAAATACATTCAAATACTTTGCTCACTATCGGAAAAAGAAGCCCCCACTATCAGCAAGTCTCTAAGCCAACCATATGGTTGCTAGAAAGACGACATGTAGATAGCATGTTGCAATGTTCCTCATGACCAAAGCATAACTAGTTATGGTTTGTTACCAAGAGAGTGAAATATGGAAATTTTAAATTTGTACAGGTTGCCATAGCAACAATGTTTTCAGACAACACATCAGATCAACACTTACATCTACCCACACTTTTTGTCAACTATTCAGAATGCAAGGCATACATACCATATGGAAGATGGAAAAAAAAAAAAAAAAAAAAAAAAAAAAAAAAAAACTGACAGTGAAACAAACTAATAACTTTTTCAGACAGCACAAAATGATTCATTTAAGTGTTTAAAATGCAATTGATTTTTATTAATTTCACAAGATAAAACACATTTAAGAAAATATTAATTAACTGTCGCAAAGAAGTTGCACACGTTCATGTCAATTTGAACATGAATTAGTACAGTAGAAATCTTTACACTTCAGTCACTTTAAAATGACTGAAAATATAGTTCATAGTTTTAACTGAAGAGAGTAAGATTGTGGGGGAGATGATTGCAATCAGTTTGGACTGAGCATGCAAAAGTAAAAACAGCTGGAAGCATTCATAGAAAAGTTTAATAATTTTATTTTTATTTGAGACGCTAGTGACATTCCAAAAATGGCGTATTTACGGTTTAAATTTTAAAGTTTCGTCATTTAAGTAAAATTAAGATGAAATCTTAAAATACAGGTTTAGATACTTTAGCTGGATGGTAAAAGTGTGATCGGTATCCAGCGATTCAAGAACATTTTCCCCTCCCCACTGTAAATTCTTAAACCAAATGCGTGTGTGTAATTTAGAGGAGTTCAGGAGTAGAATAAGAAAATGTTGAGCCAAGCTAAGTTAGAGCTCGTCAGCATTTAAAATCCGGACACGAGCTCGAAATGACAGGCTTCATTAGGAAAGGTACATTCTAGTCGAGAATTTCGGAGACGAGTGTGAGGGACCACTACTAATTAAATCTGATAAGCACTCCAATATTTAAGTGATGTTAGTGGAGTTAGAAATAAGTAGCTCGTCAATTGCCATACTAACTAAAATTACGACTACGCACTTGTATTAGATGCGAATTCTTTACGCGAAAACAACCAAGTTCTAAAAAGGTTTCTCATTGAAGTTTTTCGTCTTCAATTTAAAGAAAAAACAAAAAACACGGTGAGATCACCATGAAGATCAACAGGCTGTAAAAATCGATTTTTTTTTTTACCTAGCTACTTAACTTTTACAGCAGAAAGTTACCGAGAAAGATTAAGCGTTAACTGTAAATCTTTGCCAAAGTTATGATCTTAGCGGTGAGAACAGCAATACGGTCGATGATTCTACAGAATCATACACAGCTTTGTTTACAGTTTTTACATTTTCCGCCTAGCAAGATTCGAACAAGCGTTGTTTCAGTCTTGTTTGTCCAAATTATGTTGGAAATAGAGTTAACTGAATCAAGAAGAGGCTCAAAACTGACATTATTTAAGAAAAGTCTATAATAGTATTCTTATTGAATTTTGAAGAATAAAAGAATATAACCAGAGTGCCCAAATGAGCTACAGATGCAAACTTTATAGAAGCGAACATAAAGTGGCAGTTAAAAAGCAATGAAGATAAAAGTATTGTGCGGGGAAATGTTAGTTGGCCTGCGATGCGGTTTCAAGAGGAAGTTTCTCTTGCAACAACAAGAGCTACTACTAGCAGCTCAACCTCTATTTCTCTCCTCTTCCTTCTCTCAACTGAACGAATAGAATAAGAAAGGAAGGAAAGAAGGAAGGAAGCAGTTGGCCAAGAACAACCATCCTCGCCATCATTAATATCAAGAGATGGAGACAGCGCGTGCACGCTCGAGCGTTGTCCCCCGCCACCACGCCGATTGGGCCGAACAAGAGGCCAACATGGGAAATAGTGAGTTGAAAGCAAAGCATACTCTCCCGCCACAATAATAAAAAAAATATTGGCAGCTGCAGAAACAAAACCGGGGTTAGAGAGGAGGCTAGATTAAAATTAAGTTTTTACAGCTTCTTGGTGTACATTTATTTACGGCTCAGTCAAAAAGGACAAGGTGGTCTTAAATTAAAAAATGGGAAGTATTTTAGATTTTTTTTGTAAAGTAACAGGGTAAGTAAAAAGAAAAGAAAAAAAGCCCAACAAAATTAGTTATTAATTAGAAATTTACTTAGATGAATAGTAAAAACATTTACTAAATAAGTTAAACGAACTGGGTAATAAAATATTTAGAATCTTAAAACAATTTTTGGATTGACCCCCCCCCCCTAAACGAAAGAATTTGTTCATATGGCACTCGTACTCTTGTTATTAATAAATCCTTCAGAACTATTAAGAGCATTTAAAATGGGGAAAAATAAAATGAATAGTTAGACAATATAAGTTAGATAGCAATTGTGAATAAGATAATGCAAAAATGCCGGTCCTTGTGCCGGGTCCTCATCTGCAACCATGACGGGGAAAATAGCTGGTGATGGAGGAAGAACGACTGCAACTACTAATTTAGTAGTAAGATGAGTGACGGCCATAATGAGATATAGTGGGAATAGAGAACTGTTGGCAGAACTACCGGTTTCAATGTTAATGGTAAAAAACAAAAAAATTATGGGTAGGGACTAGATAAAAAAAATGTAGGCACAACTTAGGGAGCCCCCCACCCCTTCACCAAAGAGGGACATCCTCACCGAAATCCCTTTATCTAAAAATTTGAAAGCCTGTAAATAACCAAAGCCAATAAGACTATTGAATATAAAAGAAAATAAACTGCCACTAAAATTATTTTAAAAATAAAAGATCAAAAGAAAAAAAAAAAAAAAAAAAAAAAAAAAAAGAAAGAAACAGAAAAAAGAAAAAGACCTTTTTGGTAGACAAAGAAAGCAGCTCCCACTTAAATTCAACGAGTTTGTCACTTAAATTTAAGCGAAATCGATGGAACGTAAGTTCTTTACGGGAAATCGAAACTAGTCACGTTTTCTAAGTAATCGGTAAATCATGTAGAGCGGATGACAAGTACCATTTATGCTTCAGACCAAGAGAAAAGGTTCTGAAGAACTGCAGTGCTATTCTAGGATAAGGAAGACATTGAATTATTGAAATTTGGCACGGCCGTCGCAATGGGAGGGGCAGAAGAAAATACATACTCCAAAATGTTTAGCATACTAAGCCTTAACAGTTAGAAAAGAAGTGACAAATGAAGAAATAAAGTGATTGTAATAACCAACTACATTTTGAACAATGAAATACGCGGGCGTTACTACTTTACTTTGTATCAAGACAAAGGCTCGAAGCTTTACTCACATAGGAGCTACAAAGAGCCGTGGGGTCACTTGCCGGTTGGGACTTTTTATTTAATCGCTTTATGGAATAGAGCATACAATATTCTAGACTGCTGTCAATCGCATGTTTGTCTTTTTCTTTTAAGTTGTCACTTGATTGTCAAAAATGGCATTTGAGCTTAGAAGCCGCTAAAGCATATTTTGCAGTTTCAGAGAAAGTGAAAATTCTAAGTTTGAAATCTGATTTTTTTACGAATTAAAAGGGTAATAAAAATTAGTTAATATGGAAAACAAAAAAGTCTGACCGAATGGACAAAATATGGATAGACCTAATTTAGATAATGAAAGGATTCTGGGGTTTTTGTCCTATCAGCACGTACACAGCTGACGGGAGAGCAAGAGTGCCCTAAAAATAAAAAAAAAAAAAGCCTTTTATTTGGTTCAGAAGCCATTTAATGAAATGGCTCATATTTTACGAAAAATATGCAAGATACTGAACTATCAAGTTCAGAGAAATTTAACATTTTTTTTCTTCAAAGAAACATGTGGAGAATTGTCATCGAGAATCAAGTTTCGCATGCGTAATTTAATTTGCCGATGACAATTTGGGATTTATGTCGATCAAATTGAATAAAGAGAATAAAGGAAGCTTTTTCTTGTAGAAGAAATAAAGGAAAGCCGGGATCCCGGCCTGCTAGCATCGTGGATTAATCAGCACTCTTGAACAGTTACTGAAAGTAAAAACCGGAGACTCAGTTAAGAACAGATGAAGTTTTTTTTCCTTTTTAAAAAATAATTTTAAAAAAGGAAGTTAGGATTTAACGAGTCTAAATGAAATTTGCTTAGCGGTTAAACTAAAGCCGATTTATATATATATATATATATATATATATATATATATATATATATAAAAAGTTTCTAGGCGAAAATCCTGAAATTGAACCCTTCGTTGTAAAGGGAGTTATGGCTAACATGGCAATTTTAAGAGAAAATTTTCCAAGAATTTTCACATCGAAGAGCTTCAAACTAGACAGACAAATGAAAACTTTTTTTTTTTTTTTTTTTTTTTATTTAATTTTTTTTGTATCAAAGAAGCCGATAAATCAGGTTATTTGAAAAATATTAGACTGGAAGTTCTGATTCAAATTTAGGATGAGAGACAAGGAATAAGTTCTTTGAGACGAGCGATAACCCCACCCAAATTCTTGAATATGGAATTCCTACGAAATTTGAACTTTAAGCTTAAAATAATTTTTACGCTTACATTAGATAAGCAAACTTTTTGTTTTATTTATTTCAAGGAAATATTGAAGATTAAAAAGGCAAAAAAATTATCTCTGAATTTATCGCCGGCTTTTTTTCGGGAAGCGCAAGAACATACAATTGATATTTTACGGACATTTTTTTTTGTTTTAATTTGTTTATTTATTTTTTTTTTTTTTTGAGAGAAAAATAAAGGGGCAGACAGAATTAGATTTTAGGAAAAAAAGCCTCAATTTAAGAAAAAGAAACTTCAGAAAATATTTATATTCGACATTTTTATATAATTAAATAATTAATAAGTTTCATAAAGGAATAGAAAAACAAGGCTTTTTTTATGGCTAACGGGGCACAGTTTTTTCTATTAATTTAATTTTACCAATTTGGAAGTGAGGTTCATAACTTTCTTCCTTTCGCAAACTAAAGAATAGAAAGCAAGAGGAGATTTATAAACTGGTTGACAATTCTTACCTGCTGTCAGAAACCAAGTAACACTGTTTTAGGAATATAGCCGGTTAAAATCCTCCAAACATTCAAATCCAAAGTGTGCGGGTTGTATTATTATTATTTTCTTTTTTTTTTGTGGCAGTGCTTTTTCCAGTAAAGAGCAGAAGGGAATAAAAGTTAACGTCAAGACGACGGCGCCTGACTTGAGTCAAGTGTGGCTACTAGCAGCAGCAGCTTCTCTTTCTTCTCGCTACGGCAACTGTCACTCGCCCCCTCCTTCAAGGATTCTGATTCTGTTTACCTCACCCGCTTTATTTTATCTCCTCTCCTCTCCACTTCACTCATACTTGCACTCTCACTATTTCTCACAACTACCCTGTATTATTGCTTTATCCTTTTTAATCTTCATATCTCTCTCTCTCTCTCTCAGTATTCTTTTTTTTTTAAGCGAGAAGGAGTAGATTTAAAAAAAAATCTACTCCTCGCTTCCACCACTCTGCCCTATTTCTTCGACCTTATTAATCAGCATCCCCCCTCTGGTTTATTATGTTCACAGTATCTTTAGTTCCCTCTTTTTTGATTTGCACTTTTTAATCTGTCACCCCCTAACTTGTATCTTACTTGCTATCTACCTCATCACTCACTCACTGGTTTCCTCTCGTTCTTTCTCTATTAATGCTTTTTTTTCGCCTTTTTATTCTCTCTCTTTTTAATATTTTTTTTACCCTCTTGAATCTACACTCGGTCTTTATTTCCTTCACACCAATAATCTATCTCATCATTATCTTTATCATTTTTCTCACTCTCTAATTCCTTTCTTTACTCTTGCAATCTATCTCTTCTCGTTTTTACATCTCTTTGTTAACACTTCCTTTCGTCATCTTCATCGATGTTATCTCTTTCTCTCTCATTTTCATAATCAGATTTCATTCTTTATCTATCATTTTTCTCTCTCCCTCTAAAATAAAAATGTCCCAATATATTTTTCTCCATTAGAGTTTCGTCTATACAAAAATTAACTAAAACCTCTATTTTTCTCTATAAAATTATCTCAACATACAATTTTAACTTATTTGTACATAAAAAAAAAAAACATTTTCTTTGTTGCATATTTTAAAATTATAAATTTTTCTCTTCTTTTCAAATATTTTCCGGCCTCCTTTTTTTTAGCCAGTTTTTTTTTCTTCCTGCGTTTCTTGCTAAATTATCTTAGTTTCTTTCTATGATCAACCTTTTTTTTACCCCATTTTATTTTCTCTACCCTAACAAACCTCGCTCTGTTAAACAGTTAAACACTCTCTATTCATTCTATTTTCTAATAAAAAAAATTCTTATTCATTGTATTTTTTTTATCTAGACTTTCATCGCGATTATATCCTTTTTTTTATTATTCATTCGTACTGTAAATTTTCTAGTTCGTACATGCATCATTTTCTTTTTTTACACAGTCGAAGATAATCCCTTTCTTCATCGCTCTTTTCAAAAACATTATTTTTCATGATACAATCTGCGACCCAGCGCATTCGTCTCCCTCTTCCATGATAAAATAATAATGTGATTATGAGAATCTCTTTCACTTTCAAAATTACACACAATTAATTTACATACACGCACCCTTTTACTAGTATGTACATATTTGTATATTTATTCATATAAATAAACATCTATACGGAGCATAGATATATAGTCATACAATGACAGATAGACAGAAAGAAAGGGAGAGAAAAAGAGAGAAGTGTACATTATAGTAGAGAGAGTTTTCTTAGTAGTCCCAGAGCCCGCGCTCTCTCATACTTCTTTGGGTCTCCGGAACTATTACAGTTAGAACCTGGCTTTGGGTATGGATCACTCCGCGGTGTATGGATGTGCATTCATTTGTATGTTGCCTGAGTGACACGGTCAACAGCATCACATGGAGAGGGGGAAAAAAAAAAGAAAGAAAAAAAATGCTTTTAGAGAGAAAAACGATGGAAATGCGTGAATCAAATAAATAAAAGGAATTAGTGTGAGAAAAAAAAAAGATACGACAAATAATATAGGGAAGTGGGGGAATAGATAAAAGATTAGGGAAAGTAAAGAAAGAACCAAACAGGCATAATCTTGAATCTTCTATCTGAGCGAATAGAGGAGTAATAATTTAAAACGTGCGAGGTGTGCGCTCTAAGAAAAGATTATCATTAAATACAGAAAGTACAAGAGATGTGTGCTGGGAGTTGACAGAGACATTTTTGAACTATAGTGGAAAATTTAAAAAAAAAAAAAAAGTTACAAGAACTTAAAATGAAACCGGCACTGAAAGATGAGAGAAAAACAAACAATATATTTTCAAATATTTATATTTTTAAGGCGTTCAAATTTATAAAAAAAAAAAAAAGAAAAGCAAAGAAAAATGTTTATGCGTGTTTTGTACAATAAGACACAAAGCATACTGGGAAATTGCATACATTTAAATAGATTGTTTTACAGCTGTAGGTTTAACATGGAAATATTTAGAAAGAAATGACAACTAAGTAGAGATTTCTATTTGAGGAGGGGACTATATTTTATGTCTCAATGTCTACATCTTCCCTAAAAAAAAAGTGAAGGGGGATGATGTCATCCAAAATACTTCCGTTATTTTGCTGACCTCTGACATTCTTAACTCCTTCTTACAAAGTAACAAAAGAATCCCTCACCCGACAAATGAACTTAGTTTCTTTTTAGTTTTTACACAGTTTACTTGTTTGTGAATGTAGTTTGTAGACTAATGCCATCAGTTCTGATTTTCGGCTTGTCTTTACTTTATTTATCCTTTTACAATGTGATGTCACAGCGACAGCTGTCATTGACGAGTAACGGCATATAACAAAAAAATAAAATATACGTAAAATTAATAATCACCTGAAAAGCCCCAACAACAACTAGTAAAAGAAGGACAAGAACAACAAAGATATTTTTAAATTTCACATTTTTTTTCTTTTGGCTTTGGCATATATTACTTTTTACTTTCCTTTACGAGCGTGGGATTGAACAGGCTGTACCCAAATTTTCCTTTTTATTTAAAGCAAAACATGCATTAAAATTCCAAGTAATCCGGTTCCTTTCGTCGTCTTACCACAAATTATGGATTTAAATTTTTCCTTCGCGATATTTTTCCTTACCTTACGCAGGAACTTGGAAACCAATCTGTAGACCCCCGAAATTTTCAGAGAATTACTATGACAACGAAAACCCATTTTATCCGAAATTAGGCCCAAAATGACACTATATTTTATTTTTAATTTTAAAGTTTGCATTTTTTTAAAATAAAATATATCCGTTTTTTGTGGGACGTATGCCTTTTTTATTTTATATTTTAGCATAAAAATGTTATGCATTTATTTTGATGTTCTTTTTAATGTGAGGTACATAACGAGAAAGGGAGAATTTCAATTTATTTGTGTAGGTTCTCATTGGTGAGAAATTATACAAGGGGTTTACGAAGGAGACGGAGAAAGGCGGAGGTTGAAAGTGTAACACACACCACCAAGTCCCAGGTAGCCCTGCCCGTGAGCCCAGAGAAACCTTTTAAAGCTAATAATAATAAGGGCCTAAAATTCATAGTTATGTACTATATAAATCAAACAAGATTTGATTAAGGCATAGCATGTACACGCGCGTGTGCTAGGTGGCGTGTGTAGGTACTTTAACTTACGACTACTACTTTTTTTACCTAGAGAATAAATACCGGCTTAAATTTTTCTTAAATTAATAAATTATAACTTTAAAATTTTAGATATCAGTGTATAATAATAAACAAGCAATATTATTTTGACGTTTTACTGTTAGTGTTAACAACAATTACTTTAGTTTTTTTACTTACTACATTTACAAATTCTCAGACTACTACTCATGAAAAAGACCATATACACGCTTCACATTCTTAAAATTAAAAACAAGATGTAAACTTTGTAAAGTAATATATATTTATAATGAATGCATATATGCATAAGTGAAGGCAATTTATTTTATTTTTCAGTTACTTGAGATCCCGCCTTATTTCCCTGTAGAGACGGTGGTGGTGGGAATGTTGGAGTGTGTGTGTGTATGTATGTATGTGTGTGTGTGTGTTGTATTCAATGATGTTGGGTGGGTGGCAAAGTATTCACGCAGTAATTAGACATTATTCGCATGATATAAAACATAGAGGCGCGAAGGACAGCATACAAGAAAAAAAACCCTTAACAAAAGAATTTCCTTCCTTTCTTTTTTGACCTTTTTTTTTCATTTAGGGATTAACTTCAGTCGTTCTTTTCTCACATGATACATTATTTGCAATATGTCTTTTTTTTTTTTAGTTTTCTCTAGCCAAAATGGCTAGAGAAAACTAAAAAAAAAACAGAGTTGGGGGGGGAGTAGATTTTATAACGTGAAATAAGTTTATAACTATAAGAAAAAGATTATCAACATGGTAAAACTGAAAAGATGTGCAAACAAAACTAAAGCTTTAAATGAATGGGACACAATTCAGACTTTTACTGTTATTCGGTCTTCTTGAAGTAGGGAGTTTCGTGAGTGTTTGTGCGCGCATGCGCGTGTATTGTACATTTTTTTAAGAAGCATGATGATGAGTGTCATTAAATACAAATAAAAATTGTTTTAATAAACCAAAAAGATTTTTTAATATTTATTTCTTGAATCGTTTTTCTCAATTTTTGATTTTTCAAAATTACCCACGGCATTTATTACTGCGTTACGAACAAAAAAGAAATGAGCTCTTCGTGTTTCTGAAAAGAAAATCGTTCAAACCACGTTTTCATTGTCGTACATTATGTAGTCACGTGACCAAGTCCATTCTTAGTTTCTCTTTATGATTTGTCATAAACATTGATGTTAATAATAATAATTGCAGCAATAATAATGATAAATCATCCACGTGTTTAGTTTATTATACTAGTTAATTTGTGACAAGCTAATTTTCAAAAGGATCTTCTTAATTTTAAATTATTTTAATTGTCAAAAGCTTTTTTTATGGTATTAACATGAGACGCGTTTAAAAAGCACTCACTGTTTGTTTGTTTTTTTTTGTCCTATGCCTGCCTTTTCTTGTGTACGTTTCACAGTCGACAGATAATGTTTATGAGATAAGTGAGACTGAAAAAGAGAAATCAGGGTGGACAATGTTACCCGACCGCCAGGATTTTTATTTATATATCGCTCAATAAAGCATGTCATCCCTGATTCTCAAGAATGTGAATACTGTGACAAGAGAGAGTAAAAGAAGACATGTCATTTTCTTTGTTTCTCTAATAACCAATTTTCAAAATATTAGAAAGCTGTCAAACAAAGAAAAATTTATTTAATCAGTTGTAACTTGTAAGTAAGAAAAAATAGGAGAATTTATTTAACCGAACCCGCTTTCCTTTTTAATTTAAATATGTTTCAATTCAATGGAGGGATTTCTTTGCGTAAAGAAAGACTAAAAAAGGATTTTTTTTCTTTTTTAAAAAAAAAAAAAAAAAAAAAAGAAGAAGCTTATTTATTTTTAAAAGAAAACACATGGAAGTTAGTAGGATGTACTTCCGTAATCCCCAAGATGTGTTTGAACAGCCCATGTATTTTTTATTCATATCAGATTCTCAGATGGAAGTCTAAAATTTACAAAATGTATATAATATTCCTATTTTTTTACGGAGCAGTTTGGTTTTAGTTTTCGTTGTCTGACTCTAGACCGCAGGAAATTATTGTCAATAGACATGCTGCAATGAAATAAGTCGTATCAGTGTTGTGAAGACAATACAATACAAAATAAAATATTAAAAAAAAAAAAAACTACCCGGGATGAAAACAATTCCACAAAAACAAAATAATGTAATGTTAGAGTTCGGTTTTTTTCATTCTCTTTCTCACTGCTTTTTTATCTTTCTCTCCCTGTCTTTTTGTTACCTCTCATTTTTATTGTCTTTTTACACTCATTTGCTTTTTAACTCTTTGCCTCTTTTTCTCTCTCACACATCTGACCTCACTTTCTCACTTGTTCTCTCTCTCTCTTTCTCTGTCACTTCTTGTATACACATACACACACACTATCTCTCTCGCTCTCATTCCCTGTTTTTACTTTCTCTTTGTCTCATCACAATCCGTCTTTCTCATCCCTGCCACTATCTATCTATCTATCTATCTATCTATCTATCTATCTATGTGATAATCATAATCTATTGCACAAACTACTTGATCCCTATCTTGTAGTCTCTTTTTCTCTCTTTACCTTTCTTTCTCGACTCTTCTCTCTTTGTGTAAGTGGTTTGTACTTTGGATCAAAACAAAGTCAAAAAAAAACTTTCTTGGTTGTAGTATTTATTTTCCTAACAAACTATTTTTGTTCAAATAATACATGACATGTTCTCAGCTGAGAGAAGTCATTCTTCAAGAGGCTTGCAAACTGAGTGTTCTGATCTGTTTGAATGGATTTCACAATCTGATACAGACTTTCCTAAAACATGGCGATTAAAACACATCAAAGATAATGACAGTTGTCTGAATATCTCATGAAATAACAAACAGAATATTTCATTTCTAAGATATTAGTATCTACTTGGGAGTTGCTTACAAGATGTCACCCCTAAATTCTACTGGGGTTTCTAACTTTCATTCTACTGGGGTTTCTAACTTTAACAGTGCATTCATTGTTTAGTGAGTAAAGACAATTTGTGGATGGTGATGAAGGCAGTGAATGCAATGATTTTCCTGGAGTGGCTGAGGAGAATTTCCTTAGCCTGGGTCTTTTTACTCTGTCAGGAAACTTCATAGCAATTCAAGATAATTTATAGATTGGGAATGAAAGAAGTGCAAATAATGATTGCCTTGGAGTGGTTGTTGTAATATCTTGAAAGAAATTTCTTTGTCTTCAGTCTTCTTACTCTGGCAATGTATTTGATAGTGATTCAAAATAATTTGTAGATGGTGATAAAGACAGTGAATGCAATGATTTTTTTGGAGTGACTAATGAGATATTATCAATTTTTTTTTATCCTGGGTCTTTTTATTTGACAGTGAATTAGGTTCAAAACAATTTGCAGATGGTGATGAAGGCAGTGAAAGCAATGATTGTCCTGGAATTAAATATCTTCAAAGAAATTTTGGCAATGTTTAACAAACATATCTGCAAAAAATGGTGTACCAAAAGGACATTTTTTCTCTTGATAGTGCTCTTACTGTTTACTTGGTCAGCAATTTTTATTGCTTTAAAAAGCCATTTCTAGAAATTTAATAACACTCAATCATATGAAACGAGAATTATATATGTTAACTTTTAAAGATTTATAATTTATTTAAAAATAAATTATAAATCTTTAAAAGTTAACAATTTAAAAACTTTTACAAAATTATGTTTTTCAGAGAGTAGAAAAGAGGTTGACCCATAATTGGTGGATTTTCAGACCTTGAATTTGTAACAATTAGGCATGTTAGATCACAATTAGAAAAAAAACATTATTTGCTTTGATTTTACAAGTTCAATTTTGGATTTAAAAACTGTAATTGTCCATTTTATGATGCACATAAATGATAGCTAAATGACCACACTGCTTGGAAAATTAAAACAATAAATTATTTGAAATATAATCTGAGAAGAAAATCTATAATATCCGGAAAATTTATTTTTTCAAAATCTATAATTTTGTTGTGTTTAATTAAAATTTCTTATTCTATAGTTCACAGACATTTTTATAAGAATAAGAAAATTTGTTTTCATAGTTATTTCATTATAATATGGTAAATAAATAAAGAGTCTAATAACTAAATAGTTTTTATATATTTGTTGTAAATTCTTAAGAAAAAGAGTGTATAAATCAAGTTTCATATGTTTGGGTTTTAATAAATTTTTAAAAATTTCTTTTAAAACAATAAAAATTGCTGAGGGATTATGCAGCAATATATAAGTCAAGAGAAAGAAATGTCCTTTCAACACACCATTATTTTGCAGATATGTTTGTTAAATTTTGTCAAAATTTCTTCTTCCTAGTTCTTTTAACTTTGACTGCACGTTTCTTCATGATTCAAGACAATTTGTAAATGGTGATGAAGGCAATGAATGCAAGGATTCTCCTGAAGTGGTTGAAGAAATATTTTGCTAGTTCAAAGCAGTTAAAGTTTAAATTTGTTTTTAGAAGATTAAATTTAAAAGAGTAAAGTTGTAAAAAAATTAAAAGATTAAATTTGTTTCTAAAAGATTATCCAAATTATTTTTCTTTTTAATAAACTATTTATTTATGGTATCCATTTGGTTTCTTTTGATTTTTCTAGCTGTTCCGAAATATTTTGAGTACTAGTCATCATGTTTTCTACTTTGCATTCCAAGGTGTCACAATAGACAATTGATGGTCATCCCCTTTGGTACTTCATTTAAATAGATAAATCACTGCCCTTGAAATATTTAAACAAGTTTTAGGCAGTAGGATCAGATATTATTTCATTGCCTTACTCTTTGTGAATTCTGCAAGCTTTTTCAGTGGCTTTGAGATCCGGTTGAAAATAATGCTGCAGAATTATCAGAATCTTCATACATGTATCTCCCATGTAACATTTAAAACAAAGGGATATGTAATCACCCTTAAGATGCTTAGTTTTCAGTCAATACATTAAGCGATTGCTTTATTTCCTTCTAAATCTCAAATTCAACAGCCAACATTAGCAGCTTTAGAGTTCAGTTTCAAATAATGCTTCAAAAACTTTCAAAATGTCAATACTTGTATCTGTCATGATAACATCTGGAACAAAAGGGACAAGTCCCTGCCCTTAACATGCTTAAACTAATTTGAGATAGTATGGATATATATTGTTTTATTTTTGCTCACTTTGTAAATACTGCAAGTTAGTTTACTGACTTTGCGATCCAGTTTCAAATGTGGCTTCAAAATTGCTGTAATCTCACTAAAATATCATGTAGATATGAATATTATTAATAATGATATGATATATATAATAAAAATATTGATAATATAGGGAAATCATTAATTAATAATATTTAGATGCGTACATGTAGAAATCTGTAAAAAGTTAATTCGATGCATCATGATATATAATAATAATAATAATTATGATATATAATAATATATATATATAATTATAATATATATATATATATATATATATATATATATATATATATATATATAATAATATATAATAATAATATATATAATAATAATATATGATATAATATATATCATAATAATATATGATGCTAACCCCAAAGAGTGCAAGTCATTGCCCCTTCTTGGATTCACGTTTTCCACTAACATTTAGTGGAGTCATTATATTGAATCAATTCCTAGGTTTGCTGCTAGGAAAGCTGGTTCACTGTATTGTGCAAACAATTTTTAATGTCAGAAGCCATCTTTCACATTTATAAAACTACCATTTGTCCATATTACTGCCATATTGGTCTAGTGCTCTTGCTATATATCTCCAAAGAAATGTCTGTAATGTTATCAGTCCTGACCTGACATCTCCATTTCAGTCACTTTCCCACTACCTTGACGTGGCTTTCCTGTGACATTTCTATAAATATTTTCACGGCAATTATTCTGATAAGCTTTTCTTCTTGGTACTTTGATTGCATGAATTTAAGTTTACTAGTAGATTGTCAGTTAGGTTTCATCATTTTACTGTTGAAATAGCCAGATGTAATCAGAAGTTCTATTCTGATAATTTCTTTTTTTGTATTTTCACCTTGGGAACTGTCTTCCTGTTTCTTGCTACTTATAATCTTCAAAGATTTAAATGCTATATCAATCACCATCTTTTATCTTCCTGAAAGCTATTCTTTTATTGTCCATTCTCCACACTAAAATCATCTCATTCTCTTTCACTCCCAGTAAGGTGAAATGATTTAAAATAAAAAAGGACATTTCTTTGAAACCAGTTTTATTATTTGTTGCAAAACTGACCTTCCATACAGTCCTGCGTATGATGATAAACTACATCTGGCAGCAAGGTCTCTGATCAGGAAGTTTTGAGGAGTGTGGAACCAACTATTAATTGCTGTTGTCCCCTAGTCCACCGTGACCTGGGGTGGTATCACCTGTTAAGGTCCCAAATATGGGCAAATAGTGAATCCCCAAACTGAGGTCAAAACACTATGAAAGTATAAAAATAGATTTTTATAGGAAAAATACCAGCAATATATTTTCATAGTAAAAGAATTTCCAGCAATATATTAAAAAAACATTACCAGAGATACATAAAAAAAACAAAAAAAACACCATCACTACATTTTGGGGAAAAAAGAAAATATTACCAGCAATACATTTTTGGGAAAAAAAGAAAAGATTACCAGCAATACATTTTTGGGAAAAAAGAAAATATTACCAGCAATACATTTTGGGGAAAACAGAAAATATTACCAGCAATACATTGTGAGTAAAAAAGAAAATAATACCCGCAATACATTTTTGGGAAAAAAGAAAATATTACCAGCAATACATTTTGGGAAAAAAAGAAAATATTACCAGCAATACATTTTGGGGAAAAAAGAAAATATTACCATCAATACATTTTGGGGAAAAAAGAAAATATTACCAACAATACATTATGAGTAAAAAAGAAAATATTATCAGCAATACATTTTTGGGAAAAAAGAAAATATTACCAGTAATACATTTTTAGGAAAAAAGAAAATATTACCAGCAATACATTTTTGGGAAAAAAGAAAATAATACCATCAATACATTTTGGGGAAAAAAGAAAATATTACCAGCAATACATTTTGGGGAAAACAGAAAATATTACCAGCAATACATTGTGAGTAAAAAAGAAAATATTATCAGCAATACATTTTTGGGAAAAAAGAAAATATTACCAGTAATACATTTTTAGGAAAAAAGAAAATATTACTAGCAATACATTTTTGTTAAAAAATAAAAATTACCAGCAATACATTTTTGTTAAAAAATAAAAATTACCAGCAATACATTTTTGGGAAAAAAGAAAATATTACCAGAAATACATTTTTGGGAAAAAAGAAAATATTACCATCAATACATTTTGGGGAAAAAAAGAAAATATTACCAGCAATACATTCTTAGGAAAAAAGAAAATATTACCAGCAATACATTCTTGGGAAAAAAGAAAATATTACCAGCAATACATTTTGGGGAAAAAAGAAAATATTACCAGCAATACATTTTTGTTAAAAAATAAAAATTACCAGCAATACATTTTTAGGAAAAAAATATTACCAGCAATACATTTTGGGAAAAAAAGAAAATATTACCAGCAATACATTTTGGGGAAAAAAGAAAATATTACCATCAATACATTTTGGGGAAAAAAGAAAATATTACCATCAATACATTTTGAGTAAAAAAGAAAATATTATCAGCAATACATTTTTGGGAAAAAAGAAAATATTACCAGTAATACATTTTGGGAAAAAAAGAAAATATTACCATCAATACATTTTTGGGAAAAAAGAAAATATTACCATCAATACATTTTGTGGAAAAAGGAAAATATTACCATCAATACATTTTGGGAAAATAGAAAATATTACCATCAATACATTTTTAGGAAAAAAGGAAATATTACCAGCAATACATTTTTGTTAAAAAATAAAAATTACCATCAATACATTTTTGGGAAAAAAGAAAATATTATCAGCAATACATTTTTGGGAAAAAAAGAAAATATTACCAGCAATACATTTTTGGGAAAAAAGAAAATATTACCAACAATACATTTTTTAGGAAAAAAGAAAATATTACCATCAATAAATTTTTGGGAAAAAAGAAAATATTACCAGCAATACATTCTTGGGAAAAAAGAAAATATTACCAGCAATACATTTTGAGGAAAAAAGAAAATATTACCTGCAATACATTTTTGTTAAAAAATAAAAATTACCAGCAATACATTTTTAGGAAAAAAATAATACCAGCAATACATTTTGGGGAAAAAAGAAAATATTACCAACAATACATTTTGGGGAAAAAAGAAAATATTACCAGCAATACATTTTTGGGAAAAAAGAAAATATTACAATCAATACATTTTTCGGAAAAAAGACAATATTACCAGCAATACATTTTGGGGAAAAAAGAAAATATTACCAGCAATACATTTTTGTTAAAAAATAAAAATTACCAGCAATACATTTTTAGGAAAAAAATATTACCAGCAATACATTTTGAGGAAAAAAGAAAATATTACCAGCAATATATTTTTGTTAAAAAATAAAAATTACCAGCAGTACATTTTTAGGAAAAAAATATTACCAGCAATACATTTTGGGGAAAACAGAAAATATTACCAGCAATACATTTTTGTTAAAAAATAAAAATTACCAGCAATACATTTTTAGGAAAAAAATATTACCAGCAATACATTTTGGGGAAAAAAGAAAATATTACCAGCAATACATTTTTGTTAAAAAATAAAAATTACCAGCAATACATTTTGGGGAAAAAAGAAAATATTACCAGCAATACATTTTTGGGAAAAAAGAAAATATTACAATCAATACATTTTTGGGAAAAAAGAAAATATTACCAGCAATACATTTTGGGGAAAAAAGAAAATATTACCAGCAATACATTTTTGTTAAAAAATAAAAATTACCAGCAATACATTTTTAGGAAAAAAATATTACCAGCAATACATTTTGAGGAAAAAAGAAAATATTACCAGCAATATATTTTTGTTAAAAAATAAAAATTACCAGCAGTACATTTTTAGGATAAAAATATTACCAACAATACATTTTGCCGAAAAAAGAAAATATTACCAGCAATACATTTTTGTTAAAAAATAGAAATTACCAGCAATACATTTTTAGGAAAAAAATATTACCAGCAATACATTTTGGGGAAAAAAGAAAATATTACCAGCAATATATTTTTGTTAAAAAATAAAAATTACCAGCAATACATTTTTAGGAAAAAAATATTACCAGCAATACATTTTGGGGAAAAAAGAAAATATTACCAGCAATATATTTTTGTTAAAAAATAAAAATTACCAGCAATACATTTTTAGGAAAAAATATTACCAGCAATACATTTTGGGGAAAAAAGAAAATATTACCAGCAATACATTTTTGTTAAAAAATAAAAATTACCAGCAATACATTTTGGGGAAAAAAGAAAATATTACCATCAATACATTTTTGTTCAAAAATAAAAATTACCAGCAATACATTTTGGGGAAAAAAGAAAATATTATATTAAAATTAAATTTCAGCATTAAATAACCCATAAGGATTTGATATGTCACCAAACAAACAAACAAACAAGACCTTCCATACAAGATGCTATCAATTTGGGTTTTTCAGAAAATATTTAAAAAAGTCTCTTCATTATTGATAATTAATAAAAGTTTTTTTGTTCTCATTTTGTTCATGCATGTCTGCCTCTATTTTAGACTCTTATTCTTTCTGATGGAACTTCTTATGTAGACAAAACATCGAAGATGACAGTGGCAAATATTTGGGGAAATAATAAGGTTATATGATTAGATTGGATCATGGTAACACTAGTTTTCATAGTTTATATGGTAAAGCCACTGTCAAGACATTTTTTTTAAAAAAAGGGACACAAGATCAAGCCTTGGTAAAAGCTTATTTTTTATTTCAAATCTGCACTGTTTACTAGCCATATAGAATGATGAAAGAAATACAAGTCAAAAATCAGTAGCAATAAAATTCTTTGAGCATTACTGAAATTAACTTGGCTACTCATAAAAAAATGGAAGAATTATTTATTTTTGATTTTTGTAGATTAGCATTCATTAGACTTTTCTCTACTGACGACATGTGTCAGAACAGAAAAATATTGAATATAAAATCAATTTTTAAACAGTTATTTGTACTTTAAAGCTGTACTTATAGCATTGATAACTGCACTGGAGAAAATGGTGACATCAGTAGTATACAGTTATCAATGATGTAAGCTCAGTTTGAAACTCAACATTTGCAAATAAAAACAAAATACAGAAAACTCTTTAAAAAGTCAGGAATTGATTTAAATTTGTATTTATATTATGATTGATTGATTTGTTTTTTGATGGCTCATTAACCTTTTGCAGGTTATTTAAAGCCAGAAAATATATTTAGATTGTAAGAATTCCTACTAATTAACCCATAGTTGGGGGAAGAAGAGATGGATTCATACCTTTTCCAAGGGTATTTGCACATAAGTGAATATATCAAACCCGACTGGAATTGGATATCAGCTTTGCAATTTCCAATTCTGTGTACATCCAAGCTTATAACACCTGGTATTCCCAAGTGGTCCCTCATATAGATACTGACTAGGCTTGACATTGCTTAACTGGCGATCTTGCAAGAATTGATTTTTCAATGTGATATGGCCGTAAGCCTGTATTTGTATTATGAACAGGACACAACTTCTAAAATGAAAAAAAATTAATATTTTTTGATTCTGATTATTATGGATAGAGGAAATTCTAATCAATTCTAATCTGTATAAATTATTCAAATAAATTCTTCCCTGTCATTCACAAGCAAACCAATTAATTAAAGTAGTGCTATACATTGAAACAAAAAATAAAAAAGCTTTTTCTTTACCTTCACAGCTAAGACTAACCATGCCATTTACACTGGAATGAATCACCACTATTCCCTTCATATTCCATTAGTAAGAAAGAAGTTCCATCCAAACAGCTTCTTCTCAAGAACCACTGCTTTGTAGAACATACTCTTGGGAGGATGCATCCTTGATCACTACAATCATAACCACTTTAAGCCTGTCTTTCCTACATATCCACTTAAACTGCATTTTTTACCACTTCCTCTTACATGAAACAACCACAATCAGTAACCCTCTATCATGAGTGGCTCGTGGGCCTTATATTGGTTCAACAACTAGTAAAAAAATATTGAATGGACTTTTAATGAACCGTATCCAGTGTGCTTCAGATTAGACACAACTATTTACTTTTGTCTTAACAGTAAGTCTGATAGATCCAACAAAGTAAAACTGGCAGCTGATCTAAAAAATGATCTTCAATCAGTTGTTAATTGGAGCAAGAAATGGCTTGTAAATTTTAGTTTCTCCAAAATGAAACTTCTAGTCAGTTTTTGCTTTCCATTAGCATGGCTGATGCTAACCTCCTGAAGAACAACTCTTTGTGCCTACTTGGTCTCATGTTTTCCATTGATATGAAGTGGAATGATTCTAATGAATCAATTGTTAGGTCTGCTATTAGGAAAATTTGTTCACAGTATCATGTCAAAAAATTTATCTTGTCAGAATGCTTCTTACAAATTTAGAAATCTATCATTTGTCCATGTATTGAATATTGCTGCCATATTTGATCTGGTATCATGGCGTACTAATATTTAATGCCATGTCAGGTATTCTTGCTATATATCCTGAGATCCTCAACAAAATCTAAAAAAAAGGGTATGTAATGTTATTTGTCTTGGCTAGGGTATCTCTACTTCATCACTTTTCCAATACTGTGACGTGGCTTCCCTGTATCTTGTCTAGAAATATTTTCATAGCAATTGTTCTAATGAACTTTTATCATTGGTTTTAATTGCACAACACTCTCCTCAGCCATCCAACACTGTGGCTGGTCGCTGAAGTGACCGCTTAAACCCAGAGCTAACCTTATCCCATGTTGTGATTTAAGTTTGATCATAAGGGAGCTAAGATCAAATCATCACAGGTATTTTCTTCAGGAAAAAAAATAACACTCAAATAAATTGAATAAAATACTGTTTCTATGTCAGCCCTCCGTACAATAATTGGTTTATATCAGAGTTCACATGCAATTAATTATCAGCCCAATCCACGTCTAAACTGAAAGTGATATTATTGTTGACCTGGCAAAATTTCAGTTTGC
This sequence comes from Acanthosepion lycidas, assembly GCA_963932145.1. Taxonomy (NCBI): domain Eukaryota; kingdom Metazoa; phylum Mollusca; class Cephalopoda; order Sepiida; family Sepiidae; genus Acanthosepion; species Acanthosepion lycidas. Next base: position 87,708,043 of record OZ010584.1, read on the forward strand.
TGCTTTGGTAAAGTTTGGCACAAGGCTGAAGTCAGAGGCTTTCATTGGCAAATAATCACATGGGCTCCTCTCCTGTCTCTGATCTTGTCTCTGTCTCTTTTGCCTCTCTTCTCTCTTCTGTGATTCATCTTCTGAATTCACTTCATTCACTCGTATTTATGGACATTCACCAAAACTGGCAAAGTAAGAGAATTCAATAATTCTGGGGAATTCCCTTCTTCCACTCTCTCATATTATTACCTCTCACTAAATCTCCTCAGTGAGTGGGGGTGACTTATCCACCCTCTCCTGGTATTTCAACTCAACTTTTGATCAGAGGAATCAACTCCAAATTCGTTGTTTACGAAAAATGAAATTTTTGCTTTACAGATTGTATTTGCAACTGTGTGTAAATCAACATTGCCCCTTAAGTCTGGGTTGCTTTTCCATTGTTAAAACTGCTCGACATACAATTCAAGTCATTTATGCATGAATTAAATCCTCAATTCTTTCCATTGGTTTTTGTTATTAACCCTCCTCATTTTAATGTCTTTCAGTACATAACATTTTTTTATGTTTTAACAAAACTTTGTTAGGTTTTATTTAACCATGGTAACAACAAATATTATCACACTGGTACCTCAGCCACATGAATTTAAGCATACTACGATATTGGCAATCAGGTCTCATTGCTTTACTGTTGAAATAGCCAGATATAACTGTAAGTTCTATTCAAATAGTTTCTTCTCTTGTACTTCTCCCCCGTGGAACTCTCCTTTAGTTTCTTGCTTCCTTGCCACCTATGATCTTCAAAAATTTAAATGCAATGTCAATCACCATCGTCTGTCTTCCTGAACCCCACTCATTTATTACCTTTTCTCTTCACTAGTATCTTCTTATTTTCTTTTACTCCTAGTAACCTCTTGTGTCTTTATTGTCTTGCTTGGGATGAAACAATTAAAATAAAATAAAAATAGCTTGTTTTGAGTCTTTGTTGTGGATGACACATATGGCATCCAACTCATTCAGAAATGACTAAACTGTCATCTGTCCACAACTGTTTTCTCAGATGAATGATTAGAAAAGGCTTCAAATGAATAAATCCTTTAAATCTTATTAAAAACAATATTTAATTGGGGCCAACAGATTGGCACTACAAAATCACAAATGAAGAGCTTCACCAAATAACAAAATAAAAGACTTCTTTGAAGACTTCTAGCAGCTGCAACAACAAAAATAGATAGTACTTGTAATTAGCAGAGAAAATAATCATATAAGCAAGATTCTACAATACCAAAAACAAAGAATTTGGAAGGAATCTCAAATCAATTTTAGAAAGAGCTCAAAACGTTAGCGGATTTGAGAAGTCTAATTTTTCTGAAAACTGCTTTAGCGAAAAGATTTTATACATTTCAATTGAGAGTAACATTAACTATTCAGTCAATGAATGCCAAATTTTTCCTGTATGGAAATGGCTAAATTTACAATTATTATTACCATTAAGGAACGATGTATGATGTTAAACTACATTCGGCAGCAAGGCCTCTGATCGGGAGGTTTTGAGGAGTGTGGAACCACCTCTTAATTGGTGTTGTACCCAGGTACACCCTGACTTGTGGTGGTAGTACCTGTTAGGGTCCCAACTATGAGCAAATAGTTAACCCCCAAATTGTGGTCAAAACACTATGAAAGTATAACGATACATTTTTATAGTAAAAATTTCCAGCAATAGATTTTAATAGGAAAAAAAATAAGCAAAGCTCCCAAGGAAATAATATTTTGGCATTAAATGACCCATAAGAAGTTGCTATGCCATTAAACAAACCAAACCATTAAAAAAATTCTAGGTATTTAGCCTTCAGTCTTCTGCTCTACTCTTGTGATGTACTTACAATGTCCATTGAAATGAAAGGAATTTCAATCTATTTAACCTCCAGTCCAATGCTATATAAATATGCCTTATTCTCAGATGCCTAACATCAGAGATAAAAATTCAAATCCCTAAGCTTTCAGTCTTCTGTTCTCTGGTTTTATCCTACCCCCTAAACCCATCCAACACAGTACCAAGAGTAGAATCTCAGCTTTCAGCCACCTGCTCTTTAACTAAACCATCCTCCAAATCAGAAATTAAATCTCAAGAGATTCAATATCTACTGCCAAGCTCTGTAATTATGTTTAGTCACAAATATGAAACCTCAGACCAATTTAGACCTCAACACTCAAATTCATCACTGAATCTTACCTGGAAATACTTCAAAGAATGAAGATAAAACCATTGATCATTCTTTCTTCCTGATTATTGATCCATACAAGTGAAATATTGGGCATTTGAACAATGAACCCCACAGTATTATATCCAATGTTTCAATCATCAAACAGGCAAAGAGTAATTGATTAAGTTTTCATTTGCTTATAGAAATCATTCTATTATTGAAAATCAATCAGAAATACTGGAAGATTTCTTGCTTAGTGTCTGTTCTTTTCAAAATGATTTCAATTAAATTCCTAAATATATAGACTGCTGTTCCTTTCTATTTTTGATAATAATAGTAGTAATAATAAACATCTTGTCACTTATACTTTAAACTATTTACTTCCATCAACAAGATAGTTTATGTTATGATAATATGTTATTTCAATACATTTATATTTAACACAGAGGAAGCAACGGCTTGTGATCACATTGGGAAAGGGTCTTTTAGATAACAATAACCTCTTATGGTAATGTGTTACTTTAAACATTTATGTCTATACAGAGGAAGGCACTTATTGTGATCACTATGGGACAAGGTCTTTTACATAAGAATAACCTCTTATGATAATGTGTTATTTTAATACATTTGTGTCTATACAGAGGAACCCACTTATTGCGATCACTCTGGTAGAAGGTATTTTAGATAAGAATAATGTCTTATGATAATGTGTTATTTTAATACATTTATGTCTATACAGAGGAAGGCACTTATTGTGATCACTCTGGGACAAAGTCTTTTAGATAAGAATAACCTCTTATGATAATGTGTTATTTTAATACATTTTTGTCTATACAGAGGAAAGCACTTATTGTGATCACAATGGGACAAGTTATTTTAGATAAAAATAACGTCTTATGATAATGTGTTATTTTAATAAATTTGTGTCTAAACAGAGGGACCCACCTATTGTGATCACTCTGAGACAAGGTCTTTTAGATAAGAATAACCTCTTATGATAATATGTTATTTTAATACATTTGTGTATATACAGAGGAAGGCACTTATTGTGATCACTCTGGGACAAGGTATTTTAGATAAGAATAACCTCTTTTGATAATGTGTTATTTTAATACATTTATGTCTATACAGAGGAAGCCACCTATTGTGATCACTCTGGGTCAGGGTCATTTAAATAAGAATAACCTTTTATGATAATTTATTTTAATACATTTATATCTATACAGAAGATTGTGACCACTTTAGTACAGTGTCTTTTAGATAAGAATAACCTCTTATGATAATGTTTTTTTAAATACATTTATGTCTATAAATTGTGATCACTTTGAGACAGGGTCTCTTATGCTAATGTGTTATTTTAATACATTTTACACATTTTCATATTACATTTGTCCTTCACAATCTAAATCATAATTTTTAAGTAAGATGTAAGCACTTATATATTATATATAAGAAAAATATTCAATATATGTGCTTATATATTATAGATGGGATATATTTTCAGTATTCCACTTTCTCAAACAATTTCCCCAATAATGTTCTTCATATATAAAAATATATGTTGTTATCTCATATATTCAAACAATTCTTTTTAATAGAACAAATTGTTTCAATATCACATATATGTATATACAAATAGTAAATAACAGTATATGCCATATATTCATGATTCATGGCTGAAGTAGATGTTTATTTTTTCACCAATGCCAATGACTGGATTTAAAAACCAAAATGAAATCAAGTTTATCAAATGCAGATATTCATTGAGTTAGGCAGGTTTTCTTCATTTGGAAAATAGGTGCAAAACAACATTCCTTCTTTCATTTATCCTATCAGGTGTTGCACTCAGTTAAGTAAATACCAATGAGTAATTGATAGACAGATAGAAAGAATGATTTTGATAGATACAAACAGAATTTGATATTAAATGAAGGTAGAAAGAAAGAAAGAAAAAAGAAAGAAAGAAAGAAAAAAATGATTTTGATAGATAGATAGGCAGATAGAAACAGAATTTGATACTAAATGAAGATAGATAGATAGATAGATAGATAGATAGATAGATAGACAGATAGATAGATAGACAGATAGATAGATAGATAGAGAGATAGATAGATAGGGTTAATCTGATGAAGTTGAACTGCCGGTCAAGGAACAGCTGGTAAAATGACTTGAAATTTTGGCCAATGTTGTTGCATATTTTCCACTAGCACCTGTGGTAAATATTCAAGCCAGGATTTTAAAATCTGATTTTCAAAAGAAACATTCCTTCTCTACTTGAAAGATTGACACAACAAGATTTTCCTATTCTCATTAATTCTATTTGGCTTTGTGATGGATAAAAAATTCTTCTGGTGGCTAAAATAGTTGCATATATTTTCACAAGCCGAGAAATGATTATAAGTGGGGTTTTAAAGTTGAAACAGCCTTTCTTTTCTTGATTGGTCTTCCTTCTAAATTTGTATTCTTGTTTTACTGTTTGCTAAGCTTTGGGAAATTGGTCAAAAGATTCTTTAGGCAGTCATGGAATAAAAATAAAATAAACTTTGAAAGACATATTTTCTAATTTGAAGTTTCCTCACCACAAACTTGAAATGAATTTGACTAGAAAAGATATGACTTGTTTTTTTTTTCTTTTCTTAGCTGGAAACTTCTGATTTATACTTGTTTTTCACAGACTGATCCCATAAACTAATCTGTTCTTTCTCTCTCTCTCTCTCCCTCTCTCTCATTCTATGTATTTGTGTGTATGTATGTGTGATGTTTTCTTCTAGAAAGGTATGAACCTGTAAAACTTGCTTGAAAATTCATTCATGTGACTGTGATGAATCACTAATCACAGAAAGAGTTAGACAGAATCAGGAAAATATCCTAAATTGATGTATGTTTTGGAATTCAGATTTATCCTTCTATGAGATAGGTTTCCATTCAAAGCTAGAGAATCCCAGTCTACACTGTTATTTAACTTGGAACTACAGGAAGAAGAGATGGATTCATTATAGATAAACTAAACACATACAAGCAAATTTTGTCAAATTCTACTGACAATGTTTGTTTAATTTTATATTGTATTTTTCTAATATTTGAATGAGTGTACACTTGAAAAATACAATGGAAAATTGAACAGATAGACCATGTCAGTTGAATTTGACAAAACTTGCTTGGATGAATTTTTGCTATGCAAATCCAACTTATTTAAAAGATAGATAGATAGATAGATAGATAGATAGATAGATAGATAGATAGATTAACAGGCTGAGATAGATAGATAGATAGATAGATAGATAGATAGATAGATAGATAGATTAACAGGCTGAGATAGATAGATAGATAGATAGATTAACAGGCTGAGATAGATAGATAACAGGCTGAGATAGATAAATAGATAGATAGATAGATATGTAAAACAATTTGGAAAACTATATATTTACTATTCAGTCAGATTCTCATACAAATTTAGAGAGAGACTAACAGACTGAAATAGACAGACACACACACAGAGAGAGAGAGAGAGAGAGAGAGAGAGAGAGAGTGCAATTAACAAATTAAGATAGATAGAGATTGTATGATTGAAAGTAATTAACAGAGTGTATATAGATTGATAGATACTTACTGAGGTAGAAAGTAATGAACTGAGATAGAGTAATTAACAGACTGAGATAGATAGATAGATAGATAGATAGATAGATAGATAGATAGATAGATAGATAGATAGATAGATAGATAGATAGATAAAGTTAATCTGATGAGGTTGAGTGGACGGTCATTGGGCAGCTGGGAAAATGAGTTGACATTTGAGCTGATATTATCAAGTCAGTCTTCAATTGTATTAGTGACTGTTCAACTTCACCAGTGCTGTGATAGTAGTCGTCAGTTAGTAGCAATTCATCATAGTAGTTGTAGTAGTGGTAATAGTTTCATCAGCTGTCAATTTGAAAACGAGTACAGAGTGTTCTTTCGCAGTCAACTATGGCAACTCCTTTCCATCCATCTATCTATCCAACCATCCATCCCTTAACAACCAACAGTTAGCCTATAAACTGGTCGATGGTGTAGGAGGGTCAGGAAAACCCGAAGGTTGGGAAGGAGGCAGAGAGGAGTGTGTCTTGTGGGCTTCGTCTGGCTGTTGTCTCTCTAACCACCGGCAGGTCCTTCTCTATGTTTCTCTGTCTGTCACCCAGCTAGAAAACTCCCTGCGTTCCGCCTCTCCCCACCACTCTCTACGCTGCGACCTTCTTCTCATCAAGAGTCCACATCAGTTTTTCACCAACCCCTACCCGTTTGACTCCCATTCTACCCTCCCTTTCCTGTCTGTATTTCTTTCTCGGAGTGGTGGGGTGTTGTTGAGGGAGGTGGGGGGTCGGAGGGATTTACCTCATTCTCCTCTTCATCCTCAAGCTCTACCAGCTGACATATCTGCTTCCTTTTATCTCTCACCACCGATTACTCCCAACCCTCCACCAACTGACCTCTTCTATACACCCCTCTTTGCCCATGTCACTTCTGTCCAGTTGTTATTTTGCAATTTTTTTTTTTGTTTATTTTACTGGGGATTAAGCTGTTGTCCACAATCTGGCCTCTAAAATTTAATTTAAGAGATTTTTTTTCAAGGATAATATTTTATGTTTTGAGGGATATCTAACGCTAGAGACTGATCGCAATAAGTGGAGGATACTTTGGTTGGGTTTGAAATCAGTTTTCTTTCATTAGTTTCATTTTTTTTACTCATATTTTATTTCGTCTTCATTTTTGTCATTATACAATCGTTAACAAGCATCTCTGAACTCACAATGATAAAATCTCGGCGCCTGCATTTCCCTGACAAATGAATTACCATTTTTTAAATGCCATATTCTTTCAGCCTATAGGCAGCCGTGGTTCTTCACAGACACATTTTGTTTATTTATTTGAGAATGATGAGTGATTTTCTGTTGCCTTCTCAACGGTTAGTTTGCAATTCGGAGTTACATTGGCTAGATAGCCTCGTCTACACTGTTATTTTAAATCAGAGCTAGGAAGAGAAGAGATGAATTCAGGTTTTTCCAAGGATGTAAGTGTAAAAAAAGTGTAACTGTAATAAACAAACACAGCTGACTACGTTGGATTTCGAACTTGGGACATCAGTTTCACTTTTTTATGTGGCAGTAATTATTACACTTTTTGCATCTCCGTCTATAGACCAATGATTCCAAAACGTGGGGTTCATGGTAATATTTTGGTGGGGCCTGCATAAGATGTGCACCCTTCGGCTTCCGTTTACTATACCAATGTGAGCTCAAATTTTATTTTGCATTATTTCATGATTTAAAATGATCAAAGTATAAGCTTTCATTAAATATTTTTCTGTTTGTTTGTTTGGGTTTTATGGCATATCAACCACTGTGGGTTAATGCCAAATCCAGTTTATATATACAGTGTAACCCAGATATAAGAGAGTTGTCCGGACCGGAGAAGAGGTCTCTTATATCCGGGTTTCTCTTATATCCGGGTTTGGTCTATTTTGTTTAGGTAAGTATGGCTCTAATTTGGGACCAGAGAAAATCTCTCTTATATCCGAGTTTCTCTTATATCAGGGTCTCTTATATCCGGGTTACACTGTATATGCCAAATATATGAATTTTATGCCTATTTTGTATGGAACATTTTTAGCAACCTTGAGCTTATTTGCTTGTACACTGCAAAATAATCCTAGGTATTTTTGTTTAAGTCAAGAATTTCCATTTGATAAGGACAATTTATTTGCAAAATGGTAAAAGGTAGGATATGTTGTTTACACATCAGTCTACATCTTTGATAAGAGACCAATTCTTTTTAGAAAATCCAATATATTTTTTGGTTCAGTTTTTGCAAATAATTTCTTCATGTTCTTGATTGATTGATTGTTCAACGGCATCTCAAACTTAGTGGTCACTTTATGCCGAAAATGATTTTGAGTGACTTTAAAATTAAAAAACATATAGCTGGCAACATTATGGTTTCAAAAACGGATAGCTGGCAACATTATTGTTTCAAAAAATGGATAGCTGGCAACATTATTGTTTCAAAAAACGCATAGCTGGCAACATTATTGTTTCAAAAACGTATAGCTGGCAACATTATTGTTTCAAAGACGTATAGCTGGCAACATTATTTTTCCGAAAACATTATCTGAGGCCTTGCTGTTGGATGTAGTTTACCGTCATACCCAGGATGTGGGTAAGATCTGGAAAAACTAGGAGTTCACCATTTGCCCATAGCTGGGACTCCAACAGGTGCCCCCCCCCCCCGGGTCAAGGTGGACCTGGGAACACCAGCAACTAAGAGGCGGCTCCACGCTCCCCAAAACCTCCCGATCAGAGGCCCCGCCGCTGGATGCAGTTCAACGTCATACCCAGGACGTGGATGCAGTTTAACGTCATAAAATTTTGAATATGTAAGAATTAAATATTACGTGGGGTGCACCAGATTTTAGAAATACGAATGTGGGGCATGGCCTAATATCGGGTAAAGAACAACAAAATCTAATAATCACAGTGCTATATCCCTTACTTCTCTTAATTAGGACCGTACTGTTCCCCCACATTGACCTTAGGGTCGAGCGTGACTGCCCCCCCCCTCCCGGAAGCATTGTGATCCTCACTGTCCTATCAACATTTACTTTTTCTAACTATACATTACAGATTAATTTAAGCACAACTAACTATTAAAGAATAACCATTTTCGTGGATTTTGACCAATTCTGGAGTCCTTTTCTTTCTGTCTAAATCTGTGAATTTGTTTTGTTCATGCTAAATTGAATGCTCCATGGTAAGGCACCCAATTAGTTATTCACAAAGCTTTTTCGTTTTCCTTAATGCCATGTCTCTTCAGGATGTAAGCGATTATGGCTCTCCACAGATTACTTTTTTTTTTATTAACTGTGCTTTCTTGGGGAAGATAGTGGAATGGAGTTTTTGTTGCCTTCTCCATAGTTTGGAATTCAGATTTTTCCTTTTCTTATTTTGCCACCCAAAGCTAGAGAGCAAGGTCTACCCTACTGTTTAACATATTTGTTGTTCCGATCCCACCCAGAAAAGGAAAGAGTGACTGCATTGGACATACAATTAAAGAATATCAAAGAAATCCCGCTTATTAAAAAAAATCAGAATAACTCATTGAATATCTACTGTCTTTCATCTGACAATGATGACAATGGATATAGTAGCCATTTCTTAGTTTTTTTTTTTCTTTTTTTATAATGGCTTAGAACAGATAAGGTGATTTTAAGAGAGTAATTGTCTATTCTTCTCTTGGTCTAACATTATGAGAAACAAGTGACAAGACCTTCATCAAGATCACTAGTAATATAACAAAACAAAGAATTTGATTTTTGCTTTTCCAAGGGAATTAGAAGAAAATTGGTTTAAGCCAGTGCTTCTCAACCTTTTTTTTACTTTAGGACGCAGTTGTAGAATAACTAAAACTCTGGAGTGCACATTAAATTTTAATAAGGAAAAATTAGTCCTGAAATTTGGAAATATGAAATTTTGGTTTAGCATTTGCAAAGAAGATTAGGGGTACAGTCTAAAGGGATTTATGAAGAATTTGCTATTCATTTTAGAGAGGCTGCTAATGACTGATTTAAATCCCTTGAAGAAGGTAAGAGGAAAAGGATTATCCACTCCTTAAAGATTAAGGAATTTAGCATCCATTTTAAAATATAAGATGACAAAGACTTGACTTAGTCAGGGAAGCCATATGCTTGATGTCACTAGCTTTTTAAAAATAATGATTTTTTTTAATATAAAAATAATTCATAAATTATTTTGCTGTTAATTTGGGGAAGACCTGGCTACCTTTCAGGACACATTAGTATGCCTGGGCACACCAGTTGAGAAACGCTGGTCTAAATAGTCACAGACAGAATTCATACTTGGTTTGTTGATTTTACTTTCTAGGATGGGGTTCATTATGCTACTTACACTTCATATGCTGATAGTAAAAAAAAACAAAAAATAAAAACTTACTAACTAAATTAGATAATGTTACTATGGATTTAAGTATAGAGGATTTATATTTTTCAGTATAGGCATTAAATATATTTTTAAATAAGAAATCTCTCGGAGTCAGGCAGTCTGCTGATTGCCTCACGATTGTTAAGTTCTCTGTCTTCGGGCAGAGAGCAACTCAGTCAAAGCTCTGTCTATGGACGAAGACTCAGCTGAGAAGAATAGATATTGCAAAGTGCCCAATCCTGTGGTTGTAGCGGGGGTGGGGTGCTGGATAAATTTTGACCATTGGCCTGAGTATATGCACTTAGGTTCCCCATGCTAAACTCGTATCACATCTCATTTCAGTGGGAAGACTGGGTAAATACCAGTAACAAAATGTTGTAGAAGTTCCGTTTCTTTTCATTTTCTTTCTTTTTTTATAAATTTTAACTTGCTTAATAATACAATCATCACATTTTAGTGTCTCTACACTAACAAAAATATGCATAAAAACTTAAAAACAATAAATATTTGTCTATATTTTTGAGATGCGGTATTGTAACTATTTACATTGTTCAGACTGTTGTCCTTATCTTTATTGTCATATTCACAGTGTTTCGGTCATTTTATGCTCTAGTCTTTTTCAGGTGATATACATTGACTTGACCAAAAGTGTTGTGAGTTCAATACCTGGCCACAGCAGAGGTGAACAAAATCTTGGAGAGTTGAGTTACTAAAGGGAATTAACTGAAAATGAGATTATCCAGAAAAGTTACAGCAGGTAGAACTAGAACAGTCTACCCCTGTGGACTAAATAAAAGGTTTGGTTTGAAATTCCAAATTATATTGCCCAAAGAAGATGGGACTGTACAATGGCTGAAATGTTGTGAATATGACAATTAGGACAACAGTCCAAAGAATGTGGGTAGTGTAAACAATAAATATTTATTGTAGTAATACAATTATAAATATAATCTGATATTATATAACAAGCAAACAATAAATAATTCTACAAAAAAAATCAAATTGTAATTAGGATGGCTTAATATGTCAAGAACATCAAGTGAACATTAGACAATCATTTTTTGTGGTCCGTTCTGTCTTCTTGAACTAAGTTCTATACATAGCCACCCACTTTTCTCATGATATTGCTTCTTTATCAGCTGTATGACCTGAGGAAATCACTCTGCTCTAAAAATAGAGTTCTAAGTTTCAGATAGAAGAATTCCATATGAGAAGGCAAATCGTGACATTTTGAACTGAATGTTGCTGTAACTTTCAAGCAGTTCTTCAGTAAGCTCCTTGCAATTATTTGGTTTTTGTTTTTTTGCCTGGAAACAAATTAACAATGTTCTGGAATGCGTTCCAAGAGTCATTTTGTATCTTCAGTTCTTTGGATGCAAGTATCTGCTTTACTTTGCGTCCAGCAAATGCACCAGCAGCAATTTTGCATATCTGACAAACATTGCTCACATTCAGGCATATGCTGCACCATTGTATTTTAATGAAGAGACAATTTGTTCTATCAGGATTAGTTTCATATTTAATGCAATATAACTAAAGGGAAATGAATGTGATATCAGCAAATTTACAGATGACAGAAATTGATTCTTGACATAACAGGCAAAATATTGAGGCTATGATGAAATGGATCCCATTCAGCATGTTGGAAATGTACAAAAAAATGTGAATAAAATCAAATGAAATAACTTTTTGTTACACTGCGTTATAGCAGGAAGAAAACATGGAATCAATTTCACGTCATTCCCAAACTCATTTTTATAATTTTATTTTGTTTTTATTTTGTGCATGTTCATCAATATCTGTACATAATGAAAATAAAAACATTTATTTTATATAACAAATATTTTCCTTTATTTTATGTAATATAGTAACGCAAAGTAGAAGCTTACAAAGTTTTATTTGACTAATTCAGCTTTAGTGTTGTAAATGTTTACTTTCTTATAGTGGATGGTTACAAAAGAGAGGGAAGATGAGATGTGCTTATTTTATTACATTTTACATAACAAATATTTATTGTCCAACATAATCTCCTTCCTTTATTTTATATAATAAATATTTTTCAACATAATCCTCTTCCTTGTCTAGGCACGTGAACAATTATGTATCTTTTAACTGCATAGGTCCAACATTATGTAACGAAAATTCCAGATCAAAATTCAAGTGTATTAGGCTATAGATTTATTGATCCAACCTTTTATCTATTGCCTTGCTTTTGATTCTCTTTAGCTAAGTAACAAGAATAACAAACAGTTATACTTTCATGAGGATGATTGAAATACACACTGAAATATTAAGAAACTAATAATACTTTCTGGTTTGTCAAACAAATATTGATTGTTTGCAAATACTGTCAAAATTTCTTATTCATTGTAGCTAAATTTGAATGGCAACAGTTAATTTTAGCCTAATCAACATGGCATCTGATATTGAGCATTATTTCAAGAGATATTGAGCAATGATTATGGGTAAGGTTTCAGGAAATATTGAATACTAGCTTAAAAGCTGCCCTATTGGGTGGCATTTAAACTAGTGCCTGTGGAGGGATCTTGATTAGGCCTTCATTACAATAGGGAGGGAGGGAGGAATAGATGCGATAGGCAACAATAAACTACAGAAGAACTCGAAACCGATTGCTGCATTTAAGTATTGCATAAATATTTAAGCTTACCTTTTAAGAGCTTAACAATAATTCTTCTGCTGCCACTTAATTTAAAGAAAATTTGATGTACATAGGTCCTTACTTTCCATAAAAACAATTATATTTATTTCATGGATGACTTTTGCTGGATTTGGAAATTAATTTCAATTATCTCCAAATTTATTTCCAATTTATAAAAATTGTTATCATACAAAAAAAATTGTCACAAAAAATCAAATAAAAAAACTCACCAAAAACAATGGAAACTTGGGAATCCAAAATTTCAGTATTGCTGATCTGGATCCGGCCTGGAATATTTTTAATTTGCTCATAGACTTGGCCCGATTCCAAAATGGTACAATATGTTGGGCTATGGCCTCTAGAAGTAAAGTTTTAAAAAGTGTAACAAAATGACACACTAACATTTGTATTTATTATATAGATTATTTTAAGAGATATTGAGCAGGATTTTGAGAGATCTTGAGTAAGGTTTTGGGAGTTACGAAGTCAGATTTTGAGTGATATTGAGTATTATTTTCAAGATACTGAGTCAGATTTTGAGAAAGTTTTATGCCCTACATCCACTACAATTTATAACAAGAAAATTTAATCAGTTGTTACCTTCATTTAATTTTACTTTTCACAATCACGAATCACATAAACCCTTAGTGTTGTAGGGGGCACCACATCTAATGTAGCCATAGAAGCAATGACATGTCATGGGCAAGAGAGCATGACAGAGCTCACTCTTATGAATTTGGATTTTCCTTAAACTGATTGGCTGCCAAACAAGGTTATAAGGCCCATTCTCTCCTGTTATTTACCCATAGCTGGGGAGAGAAGAAATGGATTTGTACCTTTCTTAAGGTTATTTGCGAGTAAGTGAATATAACAAACTTGAATAGAATTTGAACTTGGCTTCTGATTTCTTATTCTGAGCTGCTATCCATTACTCTACCACACATCAACAATTTTATTTTTAATCTAGTTTAATATTCAGGAAGTATTGAATATGAAAAAAATAAGAGAAACGAGTAAGAGTTTTTTATATTAAGTATAATACAATGTAACTTCAAAATTACTAAAGGGTTTCTGTCATTTCTTTGATGGCACAGATAAAGTAGTTTTCTTAATAAAAAAAAATAATAATAATACAATATATTTCTAGAGTTAAGCACTTGCAATAAAGGCTTACATGTAATAGCATCCTAGGATTTATTTTGGTAAATAATACTACCACTGAAGTCCTGCCTTCTTCCCATAATTGGTGTTACATTTAGTGCAGAAAATTTGTTCTGGCAGAGTTGTTATATTTGTAAAATAAAAACCATAAAGATAAACTCAATAATCTAGATAATTTTGAGAGATAGAATTTTTTTTGAAACATGCTAGTCTGTTTTGAAATCTAGTATTTAGTATTAGGTTGGTGCAAAAATAATGTCGTTTTCTCACATATGTTACTATGTGAGAAAACGACATTATTTTTGCACCGCCCTAATATTATTGCATTTTTGTCAAGATTTATAAAATCTATGTGTCATTCAATATTACAAACCAATCAATGAAATTTGAATAAGCTGATTTGTTTGGAAAAATACTTTGACAAAATCCCAACTTTGCACTTTAATAATTTCTTTAATTTAATTGTATAGGACTTCATGGTAAACAATATTAAGAAAAATTTTTTTTTTTCCTTTTTAACAACAAAGAATAAATTCTTAGGATTTCTTACTCTTGAGCATGCAACATACAACTGGTCATGTGTAAATATTTCTTTCCGGAGCCAAATTCCAACATTTTAAAGTGTTTGGCCTTGTGATTTGTTTATAGTTCTTGAAAGTGCAGGGTGAACTTGGAACTGTGATTTTTGTATATGAAAAATGAAAGAAAAATATGCAAAAAACAATATTGCATTTTTATTAAATAAGTATTTGTTATTTTAATCATTAAATTGTTTTTATTAGTGGAGTATTTGGTATGTTATATAATAAAACATTTAATTTTTCCAAAAAATGAATGAAAATTTATTGTACTAAGCTATGCACCCTATTAGAACCAACTGTACTTTGTTCCCCCTTACCTGTTTCCACTTCTCCACCAAATTTGGTTTCAATTGGTCAATGTATGCTTATTTTAGAGGGTGTAATGGACAGATAGGTGAATAACGGAAGTCACGGAATTTTACATGTAAACAATATTTATATGTAGAAGAATCTGTTTTGTCTTGTTTGTTGATCTCCATGCAATTTTTGTCCTTGCCTGTAAATGTGTGTGGTTACCCCAAAATAAAATGACCTTGTATCACATCCTACTAATTGTTGGGAAGTGGGTAAATATATTAAAATCACTTCTCATGTCCAATCCTACCTTCGTGCAGTGGTCTGGTAAATAAAGCTTCACAGTTGTTTGGCCTGTGATCAAAGCATAGTATCAGTTCTTCTCTTTAAATGGTTCCAGGGATTCTAACATTGTGGCAGAACCATTTCTATTTTAATAAAGAGGATGGGTTGGTGGACACCAATGCCAGCATTACAGTGGTTGTGGGGACAATTTTTGGCCTTGAACATATGATTTTCCCACAATAAACTGACCTTTTGTCACATTCTACCATTTGTGGAGAAGTGGGTAAATAATGCAGTGGTCTGTTGGCTGATGATTTTCATATCTATGTTTTTCAAAAACCTGTATACAATCTTTCCTTTTGCTTTCATATTTACCAATTCATTTCAGTGCAAACACTTAACCTCTCCAATTTTTCATAATACTCTTCTAGTTTTTGTTCACCACTGCTGTAGTTAGGTATTGAACTCACGACTCAAGGATACATGGCCCAATGAATAAAAGTGTTGGTTAGATCCAGTGACTTGACCTAAAGATTTGTGAGTTCAATACTTGGCTACAACAGTGGTGAACAAAAACTTGGAGAGTTGAGTTAAAGGGAGATAACTGAGACATTCGAAAACGGCATGGAACATGGAACTATAACACTCTATCATGGTGGACAAAATAAAGGGTTCAGTTAGAAATTCAAATTTCCTGAAGAAGGCCGGAGTGTACAATGGTTGAAATATCATGAATACATGACAATGAAGAATGAAATCTAATACTGATAATGATGAGAAAATATTATAGAGGAGAATGAGAATATGTGAAAATTTGCTTAATAATGCAGGTAATAGCAGTAATATGGTATCTTTATTCAATGTCAGAATTTACAGAATCTACCACAGATTTTAACAGAATGAAGAAAGCTTTACTCTAATTATATTTTGAAAAACTTTTTTTCTTTTGAAAAAAATAACTAGCAATGTAGTTTATCATAAATTGCTTGGTTAACATTTTTACTATTTATGAAATATTGAAAAACTACAAGTATTTTTTATAGATATTAAATGTTGAGATTTAATTCAATTAACACCTGAAAAATTTATTTTTAATATCAGGGTATTTTTGCCAGTTATTATGCAGATATGATCATATTTAAAATGAATCAGTTTTCTGTTATCAAGTTGTGTTGTCACACTGTACACCTATTTTTTTCTTCTTCAGTGGGTAATGAGCTCACTGTAGTTGAATGCACAAAACCTCACTCTTATGCAACCCAATGTAGTACTGTACTAGATCATGCATCATTTTATGGTTTTCCTATTTGAAATTTCTGATAAATCTTAATTCTTCAGAGCACATAGAATATACAGTTAGATTTATGTTTCTGTAACCATTTGCCTTTGTTGTGGCACTTGAAAAAGTAAGGATAAGACATATTCAAAGACAGATAAGTGAAAAAGAACTTGTTTATTTATTTTTTTTTATAAAAAGAATATGTTTTATTTGTAGAGTGAATCTTTGCCAGTTAGTTCGAGAGTTATTTGTGTTGTCTTCACTTAATTTATGATGGCAGAGATATATGTCAAAGTAGTGAAGAATTTAAAAGATATACATGCTAGTCGTTTGGAGAAAGTCATCTCATCTATCCTTTTCTTTAGCTGGTCTGGTGAGTCATAGCTTCTGCTATTCAGTTTTCGTTCTGTATTTATATCATGTGCATGGTCAGAGATGTAAGCAAATAGGCTTGCGACAAAATCTGGCTGAAAGACTAGAAACTTTGTGTTTTGCTTAAAAATTTTGTTTAGGCTCAATTAAGCTTATTAATATACTAAGCAAGTTGTAGCATTACCCAGCTTTAGCCTTGCATATGTTATACAAGGTGTGTAAATTTACATCTGTTCCATTGAGTGGAACGTCTATTTTTTTTTTTTATTAAAGTATTTTTTAAAAAACTGAACTAAGCCTGCTACACCTTCATGGACTTTGGGGTCAAGAATGTGCTGACTGCAAATTAGGTCTATATCTACATTTATTTTATCTCTCACCAAACCTATGTGTACCTTTATGACCCTTGTTCAAACCAGATGTATGTCTCATATTTTGGCTCTCATGTAGTTCAAACCTAGGCCAAGCTTTTCAACTCTCCTGCAAATCGGACTTACATCTACATTTTTGCCTCTTGTGCAAACCAATGTCTGTACCTTTTGGGGTCTTGTGCAATGCAGACCTATGTCTATCTATCTATTGCTTAAAAAAACAACATAATTTGGTATAAAATATTCTGGAAAATGTTGAGATACTGTAAAACTAATCAGACTAAATCAAAACCTTCATGGCCTAATTGGCAAGGCAACTAGCTTACACCGACAGGCATTCCAAAGAAGAATGAGAGTTATTCATTATTTTCAGTTCATGTTGCTTAAAAAGTACAATGACAGTTGCAATAAAAAGCAACAAAAGATTAAAAACTAGTGAGCAGACTCTGCTGCTCTTGCTTAGTACATTGCTCTTCATCAGAATTGAGCACTCTGGTTGCTGGTCTATCATTTATATACATCATGTATATAATACATTAAAAGATTCCCTTTCTCTGGTGTGCACTGATAGCTTAGGAGTAGAGTCTCTGATTGATGCCAAATCTGTCAAGTTTTGATTCTGGCTTGAAGCAATTAGATGTCTAGCCACACTGATGAGCTGTGATACAGTGAAACAGGCTGTCTGTGGATATATGTATGTGTATATATATATATATATATATATATATATATATATATATATACACGAAACGGAGCAGATATGTATATTTTGAAAATCAAGTGAAAAATGTGTGTTCAAAAGCACTATTTGGGCTTTGTTTGATCATGTGATCTTATGTGACTGAACTGGCCTAAGGCACGTCAGATCTAATGACAGTTTCACCTAGGGGATGCAGGTTTGAATTCTGCCGGAGGATTCATATCTTTCTAACAAGATTTCTCAAATATTCAGGCCAGTAGATGTAATTAAATAAATATACTGTTAAATAAAAACAGAGTATCTACTCAAATATGAGTATCACTTACAAAAATAACATTTAAAGAAATAAATAAAAAATCTGTTGGATTTAAATCCATTTCTTATATATATATATATATATATATATATATATATATATATATATATTGATCTATAATATATCTTGATCTCTGACAAAGCCTTTCGTTACCTACTTTGTTCTTAATTTCATTTTATCATCTTTTTGGATTCCTATCCATATCTGATCTACATTTGACCTTCAACTCATTTTTCTGAACAAGGAAATGACATCAAAGAGACAGAAGCAACATTATATTTCCACCTACAAAAAACTTCTACCATCTGGTTACTCCCTTCAGAACAGAAGGAATTTCCTACTTAATTGCATTGCCGAAAAGGTCATTCCAAGGAGTACTTTTAGAGAGCTACATAGTAATAATGATATCTTCTCCAGAGACATCCACGATTACTAATCCACATGCCTAGAGAATCTCACATACCAAGAATTGCTCACCAATAGCCAAGCCACATCAATTGGAAAAATGTTGCGCATTAAAAATTTCCTTTCCAATTCTTGCAACATATAATATCACACGCAAACAACAAGTATCGATTAAAACTCAAACTCCATAACCTTTGTACAAACAGCAGATGGAAGTTGATTGGTAATCCAAGTCTTATCCACAACATTTCCACATTCAAACTCTCTGTCACTGAAACAGAAGCTTTAAGAAATCTTGTTAGAAAGATATGCATCCTCTAGCAGGATTCAAACCTGCATATCCTAGGGGGAAACTGTCATTTTAGGTCTAAAATTTACCATCAGTCTGAAGTAAGATGACACAATTACTAACTTAACCACTAAATATGAAAAAAGTTTTATATATGGCATATTAGCAGCCACCCTCACTAATACCATTGAAACTACACAACTCAGGAGATATATACAAGCAACTTATCCATGGACAAAAACATCATCATAACCCTTTCCTACAAAGGAAGCAGTATAGTTATAATGGACACGAAGGTCTACATTGAAAATTTAGAATCCCTTCTAAATGACGGCAACATCTACACTAAAACCAATGAACAAACACTGACACAGATCGATTCAATAAAATGATAAGGAAACTGTTAAAAAACGAAAATAAATCTTGGTCTAGATTAATAGTGTACCACCCCATTATGCCCACACTATATGGCTTAACCAAGGCACATAAACCCGACATACACATCAGACCCACTGTGACCGGAATTAATAATGCACCCTATAAATTAGCTAGAGCCATCATAAGAATTCTAAATCCATTCCTAGGCACCATCAACACAACATACATGAAACACTTAGGTGACTTACCCCAAAGAATATGTAACATAAATATGACTAACATGTCTGTGGTGAGTTTAGGCATGAAACCACTATACATCAATATAGCCATCACGAAATGCCTTAACATATTAAGAAATCACCACAAAAACTCCAAGGAAAAGCTTCCTCTACCCATTCACAAGATTATAAAGGTATGCAAATTAATTACTAACCACTGTTTCTTTTCTTTCAATAACATTTTCTACAAACAAAAATCTGGTTTACTCATGATGTTTTTGCCTGCTTCTTTCTAGAATTCTTAGAATCCACCCCATTTAAACATATCATTCCTAACAGCTCTACTTACCTGAGATACATTAATGATGTCCTCTTATTTTATCCTCAAGATAAAGACCTATAAAACTTAACAAAACTCAATAAGGTTGAACCCACCATCGAATTCACCCATGAACTTGAAACTAACCACTCTCTACCTTTTCTTGACATCTTATTAATACACAACAATGATAAATTAGATTTTAAAGTTTACCAAAAACTCGCAAGCAAAAACAACCTAATCAATTTCTATTCTCACCATAACCATAGAATAAAATCTGAACTAATCATAGGATTTTACCTCAGAATATCCCTAAGAATATGTAGCCCTGTATAACCTAAATGAAGAACAGGAATATATTGAGAAAACATTCAAACTTCTCCACTACCCACACTATTTCATCCTCAATGTTAAAAAAATGAGCTCACAAAATCCATACAACCAAAAAAACAGATACTCCCCCAAATTTGTAGTCTTGTCCTCCAATACCCTTTTGACTAAACTCACTAATGAATTAGCTATCCCTAACACCAGGATCATTACCACCACCTCCAAGACAATCAGGGAAATAAACCAAACACCATTTTAAATGCCAGAATTTATTAGATAAAGTGTCTACATTACAAAAACGTTTACATGGAGGAAACATCACATGATCTAAAAACCCGGATCTATGAACATAAGAGAGACTTGCATTTAGACAGACATTCTAACTCTCTCATCTTACATCGAAACAATATGGGACATAACTTTGATTTCACTAATGTCAGCCTAATTAAAAAAGAACATAAAACCTTTAAGGAGAAAATAATTTGAAAATATATTTATAGAATTACTACCAACTATAAACACTCATTTAAAACATTACATCATATCACCATTTTTCTACAGATCCATTATTCATGAATTTAACTTATGTCTAAAATAATGAGGATTTTTATAAATTTCCTTTTTTCAAAACTACGCATGTTAAATCTAACCAAAACAAGACTATTATAATATCTTACTTTGTTTCACCTCACATGTACATATAAATGAGTTGATGACCACAGTCTTTCCCCACACACACATACAGGAGAATATAAAAATCCAACCAAATATAAAATTATCTTGTGACATATCACTACATTTCACTGACAAAATACGAAAGTGACATCTGTAGATTCCCTGACATATACACTTCTACAGTTACATGAATTAATGTTACTGTCCTACATACGCCTACACATACAAGCATTTCTTTACTTACACACTCATATACCATCACACACTTTAACATCCTAAATGTTCCTCACACATAGTTATATATTATCTATTGCATTTATACATGTGACATGCATCTGAACAATAAGAACTACCAAAAATCATAACATCCCAGTACACTGTCTCTGCTTTTTCATTTCTATTCTTGATATCTGACAATGCCTTAATAAAGGTGAAACATGTTAGATTGAGATTCATTTCCTACTTTGTTCTTTATTTCATTTTATCATCTTGTTGGATTCCTCTCCATATCTGATCTACATTTGATCTTCAACACACACACACACACATATATGTATTACATAAAATAGAAATCCAAATTTACCTCATCAGAATAGCTATTTCAACACAGAAGTGTAATTTATATGCTAAGTTATAATAAATACATTGAGCTCTTTTCGTGGATCAGTTTTAATATTTCATATTATTAGGATTCACTTGGATTATATACCAATAGATTATTACCTGTATATATATATATACCCATCACTTGACAAGATACCAGAAACATATATATATATATATGTCTATCACTTGACAAAACACCAGAAATATTGAAACGAAATGGCTGTATTTGTAGTGATATTATAACATGTTTATGTTATAATTTTTAAATAAATATATGTGTGTGTGTGTGTGCACATGCATATATATATATATATATATATATATATATATATATATATATATATATATATATATATATATATATATATATATATAAGCGTGTGTGCATAAATAGGATATAGAATCCCGATAATTTTTTAAAGAAATAAGATAAATGGAAAACCTATTCATTGAAACTAGATTTGATTACACATTTCACCTTTCTAGGCTTCATCAGATGGTGAAAAATGAAAGAAAGAAATAAGTCAGTTTGTATTTGTGTGTAATATATATATATATATATATATATATATATATGTTAATAATAAATATACATTTTTTCCTCACCAGTAACACAATTCAAGTGTTGTCTGAAAACTCACCATTGCATAATTTAAATATTGATATATATATATATATATATATATATATATACCATACTAAAGTAATACTGGTGCAGTGGATGGAGTTTAAGAAATAAATAAAAAAAATAATATATACACATACATTATATATATATATATATATATATATATATATATATGATAAAAATATAGTCTTAAGGTATGCTATATTTATGGGTAAAAATGCTCAATATCAGGCATAGAGTGTATGCAAATATAAAAGTGGTCTGTTTCATGCTTGAAAGTAGTCTTCAGACTTTAAGATTGTGTTTAAGCATGAGACAGTCAGTATTCACTTATATATATATATATATATATATATATATATATATATATATAGATAACTATACACGTCTCGAAAAACCTTCAAATTTTTGATTTGCCAATAATCAAATCAATCTCGAAGGAAAAAAAGGTTTTAAAAAAAGAAAGAGCTAGAAACATGAAAGTCTGTTGAAAAAAATCACACAGATACAGGTTTAAAGCCCAAAGAAAAAACCCTGACACAAGTAAACAACTAACTAAAAAGAGCTCAATATAACTGTAGAGCAGACCTAGATAAACCTAGTGAGCCAGACAAACCTACCCAGGTTTCACTTAAGCGTGTCATCAGGAAAATACACACACACACTTACACACACACACAAATGATGTGATGGATAAATTAAATATAACACTGACATCTTTTAAAAGATATATTTACCAAAATTACACAAAAATATCTTGAAATACTAAAGAGCAAATTTATTCAATAAAATCAACATTGGCTTCAACCATGGCCTCCAGACTACCTTGGAATATCCTGCATCTCTTCTGGATGGTCTCCTTATTTAATTTTGTGAATGCTGCCATAATCCTTGCATTCAGTTCATCTTTAGTGTTACAAGGAGTTTTGTTGGTTTCTTGTTCAACTGCACCCCACACATGATAATCAAAGGGAATTCAGCCTGGGGAGTTAGGTGGCCAGATATAAGGGGTGATGTGGTCGCAGCAATTGTCTGACAGCCATGACTGGGTTCTCCTGCTCATGTGGCATGGTGCAGAGTCCTGTTGCCAGATAGAGGGTCTTCCAGCAATAACCCTCTTGACCCAAGGCCTTGGTGTTGAGTCTGAGGCCCTCACCAACAAATTTGTGGGTTCTTTTCTTATCAGAACAATTAAGGTTTTCCGAGTGGCTGTACCTTCATAATCACCATTAGATTCATCTAATTCTTTCTGAATCCTCTGCTACTGTCCTCAGATTGACACCCAAACACTCTGAAATGTTCGTATTGGAGATTCCGGTGCAAATACCAAGCAGTACAAGCATGCCGTTTCCACAGATAGTACCCAACTGACCCTACTATACTGTACAGTTGAAAAAAATTAAAAACAAACAATGCACATGCATAAAATTAAAAATATAAAATGGCAACAATTTACCCATCACACCCTGTATATACTTTCATTAGTTAGGATTACATAGGAAAATAAATATACCCATTGTCACACAGAAATACAGTGCAGTACTATATATCAATGTGGATCAGTAAGTCCGTAGCCTGACATATTGTTATTAACAGAATTTTGAGATTAAATTTCCTTTGTATAATATTTGATCTATGTGAATAATATTCACCACTAAATTAAGTGCATTGACAAGGAAACAGATTTTGTTGAGAATAGGTATTTGTTGTTTTAAATATATGCTTTTGTTATTACTAGGCTGCTGACTTATTGATGTATCTATATCTTTAGGGTATTAATAATATTTACAGGAATTTCTGCAGTAAATCATTCCTACAGTTTTCATTTCTGTTCACAGTGAATATTTGTAAAAGATGTCCAGCTATTACTGAACATTACTTGCTGGCTATAGCAGCAAAAAATAGTTTTCAATGAATTTTTAGAATATATTATTTGCAAAGGGTTTTTTCTAATATTTTTTTGTCACTAAAAAAAAATCCAAATAGTAATCTATTTATATCATAGAACACATACAAGACATTCCTGTAATAAAACATCTGCAATGAATGTTCATTGTGATTAATTTCCAATGAATTTTCCTGGCAAATAATTTGCAGCTTTCTGTATGCCCTGAATATGCTTCTATGTATTACAATGTTGGCCTGTCTGGGCACTGTTAATCAAGTCTTTAATAAACACATTCTTTTGCCAGCAGGTCACATTCGCTGGCAACTCAATTAAAAAAAAACTTTTCTACACAAACAGCTGATATGGAAAACATTAAAGATAAAAAAAAAAATATTTATTTTTCTAAAGACCAATTCTGATTATAAAAAGGTTAATAAGGTCAACACTTTAATTATGTTAGCTATTCCATTATAAGAAACATTTGGCATTCATTGACCGAGCAGCCAGCACTACTTTTGGTTAAAATTTATAAAATCTTTCTCTTAAAATAATTTTTAAGGAAAATAGGTTTCTCAAGTCTACTGTTATTGCTCTTTCCAGTATTGATGGAAGTTTCCTTCCTAACCTTTTGTTTGAAGTAGTGTGGAACATCAACATCTTGATGATGTTTTTCTTTGAGTTATATCTATTTTAGCTGTTGTTGAATGTCCTCAAATAATGTGGTTTCTGTTATTTGATATAGTACTTTGTGATTCTGTAGCGCCAGTCTGCAAAGTTCAAAAAAATGATATTCGCTAAGACATACAGGCTAAATTCACTTGAAATCATGTTTAATCATTAATTTGAGAAAGCGGTTGCACAAAGCTGACAGTTTAGATATTTCTGAACAAATTTGGTGCAATTAATGGCATTCATATGAAAGTTTTGATCTGGGTTATTTAAGAAGATGACTCAAGTTTTTAGTTTTGATTTTGCAGCAATTGTTAGTGTTGTGCAAAACTACCGCTAGCATAGCTTATTTTATGTTCAATTTCCTTATCTCTTATACTAAATTTGTTATAACTGATCCATTTACCAAAGTATTTGAAGTGTTTAATATTTACTAATTCCACATCCTGAATTTTTATGATGGATCCAGGGTATTTACCATCACTGATTTCATTCCAATTCCAGATCATAGTTTCTGTTTTGGAAAGTTTTATTTAAATTCATATTTCTCAGAACATATGATAGAGGATGTTGACTTCCTGTTCCAAATCATTCTTATCCCCACTAATAATACCTATGTCATCAGCATAAAACCCCTCATTATCAGTACACTAGCCTCAAGAGGGAAAGCAGGATCGTTGTCATTTACTAGTAGATTCCAATACTGAGTTCCAATTCCAGTTGTTTTTTTAAAATTCACTTACATGCAAATACCCTTGAGAAAGGTATGAAGATACCTCTTCTCCCCAAGCTATGGGTTAATTAGTAAGACTTATATTACAGAATCATTGCTACCTCAAAAAAATTCTTATCATCTAAAAAAATATCTTCTGGTTTTAAATAACTTGTAAGCCATAGGAAACAAATCAATTGATTAAATTTGTTATAACTGATGCATACACTGAGGTATTTGGAGTGTTTAATATTTACTAATTCCACATCTTGAATTTTTATGATGGATTCTGGGTAAGGTGCCATCATTTTCTTTCATTCCAATTCCAGATCATAGTTTCTGTTTTGGAAAGGTTTATCTTGTGTCCTATTTCTTGGAACACTTGACAGAGGATATTGATTTTCTGTTCAAGATCATTCTTATCCCCACTAATAATACCTATATCAACTTTTTATAATATTAAAAGGTATAAGGTCTGTTCATAGGTCAGCCTAGGATCTTTCTCTTGACCCTCATATACATGAGTATATAAATGCATGTGTGAGTGTGTGTAATTATAGATATTCAAAGATGACAGTTTTTACAGTTCAATAATATTTTTCTACAAGCAAATTTTGTCAGTGCCACTGAGTGACTGGTTGGTGATGATCCTAATCTTGCTAAGCTTATTGGAACTGTATAACAATGTGATCTTCTCTTATTGGCTTTTCTATGTACTTGCCAATTTTCAAGATGAAAATAACCTTGTTTGATGACATAACTTTCTTTTTTTTTTCTTCTGGTTTATTCTGTGTGTCATTTTAATTTTGAATTAATTGAAATCCACAAAAAATAAGTCCTATACTATCAAAGGCAAAGGTAATTCACTCAGTAATATTTATTTTATTTTATTTTAATAAATGCACAGCATTCAATTTGTGAATTCTGGCAGACTTTACAAAATGTAAAAAAAATGTTGTACCAATACCCATTAATTTGTATTGAGACAACATTTAAACACAGTCAATGGCAGAAAAGTTGAAGTCATTTTTAATTTATTTCATATCTCTAAAATAACTTCCTGAAACGTTTTTGACTAGAAAACATTAATGAAGTCACAGAAAAAATTGATGATAATAATAAAGGTGCTGATACTACACCAGTTATGATTCTCATGGTTTCTGACCATAACTGATTGGAGGTGTTAACATCTACATGTTTTGTCTTGGTGAATTAAGATGGGCCATGGTAAATAAACCATTCAGTATCATAGATCTGTTTTTCAATTGCCTAAACCTGTGTTTTGCAACCATTTTTACTTCAGGCCACACTTGTAGAATAACTAAAACTTCAAGGCACACTTTAAATTTTAATAAGGAAAAATTAGGCATAAAATTTGAAAATATGAATTTTTTATTTAGCATTCCCAAAGATGATTAGCAGCACAGGTTTTATTTAAATGAATTTATGAAGAATCTGCTATTTTAATTCTTTTAGAGAGGCCGATAATGACTGATTTAAATCCCTTCAGAAAGGCAAAAGGGAAAAGATTATCTACTCCTTCTTAAAGATTAAAGAATTTAGCATCCAGTTTAAAATATCAAATGATAAAAATTTGACTTAGAAGCCATGTGCTTGATATCACTAGCTTTTTAAAAATAATGATTTTTTTTTAATTATAAAAATAATTCATAAGTTACTCTTCTGTTAACTTGAGGCACACCTGGCTACCTTTCAGAGTGCATTAAGTGTGCTCAGGTTGAGAAAAAACTAGCCTTAAACAGTTGGTCATGTCTCTAGGAGCTGATATGGTGTGCATCTTTGTTCACGAGCAGAAATAATTGGGGAGCATTAGGGTTGGGTGTCTAGAGAGTTGTTTTTGTTTGAAAGATAAAGTAACCAAAGAGAATTACATCTTGGGAACATCCTCAATTGGAGACCATCTGAGCAGACTGGGTTACCCAACCTGGAGATATTTCTAACTGGGTCCCATCTGTAAGCTTATGTGTAGATTTTATCAAAACCTGTCACCATATTGGGCTGTTTGGCTGTGATGCATATGCTTGGTACATCCTTATCAGACTAGGTGTCATTATGGATATATTGGGCATCATATATTTGCAACCAAATGTCACTCTTATAGTGTGCTGCTTTCTCACTCAATAATAATAATAATAACAACCATTAAATATCTTGGAAGTGTTTTACCAGAGGATAGCAAATGTGACACTAAAATCTGAAGGTGCATTATTATAGTGAAAGATGCCTTCCAAAAACTAAGCAAACTATTAAGAAACAGGAAAATTTCATTAGAAACAAAGAAAAGAATACTGAATTTGATACTTACAGAACATGATGAAGGAAGAAGAACAGAGGAAAGTAGCTTGTAAACTATCTAATTAGCTTGTGTAAAAATGGCAGGATAGAAATTAGGAGAGATAGCAAAAAGGCAAACATTACTAAGAACTACAAAGTATAGGAAATTGTGGTGAGCCATGATCGTCCACGTCCTGAAGGGACATGGCACATAGGAAATGGAAGAGAAGATATATATTTTATAATTTCAAACACTATTTTTATTACATACTCATATCTGAGTAGAACACCCTGTTTTTTTCAGAACCTTGTTTTAGCTCTGATACACTGAATGCATTGGGGTAGAAAAAAATGCCTTCCAAAAGCTAAGCAAAGTATTAATAAACAGGAAAATTTCATTAGAAACAAAGAAAAGAATACTGAACTGTTATGTAATATTAGTCCTTCTATTTGGCAGTGAATGCTGGACAATCTTCTCACAGAGGAAGAAAAAAACTTGAAGCAACAGAAATGTGTTTCTGCAGAATGATGCTAAGAATACCCTGGACCAAATATCTGAACAATGACAACATTTTAGAGAAAATGGAAACAAAATGTTATTTATACATAGCATCAGAAAGATATAGTTGAAATTTCTAGGGCACTTAGGGCTTGGAAATTTTTACACTTACAGGAGATATTGAGTGAGAGAGGAGAGCAGTGCATAACTTACCTAATAAGCTTGTGTAAATGGTTGACAGAACAGGGATTAGGAGATGCAGCAAAAAGACAAACTTCATTAAGGGTGCTAAAGGATAGGAAATTGTGGAGAGCCATGACTGCCCAAAAGAGACACAGCACATAAAAGAAGAATGCATACACAATTGGCATGAACCAATTTTATATCCATAGGTCTTAGAGAATGATGCACTCACATTTTTCTGGGATGCTTAGGTGTGAATGGATCACACACACTCGGCCATGAGACTAGATACTGGTGTAAAGAGTCAATGAGAAAATAAGAATAATAAATTGTGAAATATTTAGTTGTTTTCACAAAGAGTTGAAGTCAGTTCTATATCCTTAAAATGATTTGGTTTGATTGATTTTTTTTAAGGCTTATCAACCCTTTGTAGGTTATTTAAAGCCAGAAAATATTTTTAGATTGCAAGAATTTTTTTTTAGGAGATAATAATGATTTAGTGAAGTAAGTCTTACTAATTAACCCATAGATGGAGGGAGAAGAGGGTGATTCATACCTTTCCCAGTAGTATTTGACTGTAAGTGAATATAATGGATTCAAATGAAATTCAAACTCAGTTCTCTGATTAACAATTCTGAACCATTATCCATTATAGAATCCGAGGTACCTCCAGAAATTTGCTAGAAAAGAGCATACCATGACGAAAAAAAAGGCCCCAAAATTAATAAAATTAAAGTTTTATTATCAAAATGTTTATGTTATTATTAAGAAAGACCAAAGTATTTTTTGACTATTTTATTAAATTTTTTTTATCCTGTTAGCATGTTCTAAATTTTTGTTAAAAATCTTGTTTTTCTTGTATCAGCGGAAAGACCAAAGATTAGTATGGAAAATTTAAAAAATTCATTTTTAAACTTAGGTGTCACATTTTCTCTGGTGTTACCTACACCATCTACATATACAAACATACAGCACCTGGTATTCCCAAGCAGCCACACATCCAGTTACTGACTAGGCTTGGCATTGTTTAACTTCGATGGCAACTGGTGTTTCAACACGGTATGGCTGTAAGCCTAAAATAAAATTTGGATCATAGTAAAATATCACAGAAAAAATTTCAGAAGAATTAAAGAATATTTATAAAAGACATTTCAAAATCGTCAGACAGATGGCATCTTAATAATATCAACTGGGTGTTCACGGACTTATTTGCACATGATCCAGGGCCTCTTTTGCATCTGTACTGACGTGTGTTCACCACAGCAAATTAGAATTTGGTGAACTTCTCATTAGTATATTTTGAAAATGTTTATTCTTTCAGGCTTCAAATTAATCAGATCTGCTATCTTCTCTTCTGGGATCTCTGAGTATATTACATTCAAATCATGACGCAAATCTTTTAGAAAAAGATATTTTGATTATTTCTCTTATTTCATAGTACAAAATGACTCAGATATATTCCATAGGGAACATTTGCATGTCCTTTTTTAGCTGTATTATATGAATATTCAGCCTACATGAAAATGCTGCCATTTTTTAGCTTAAGAGCCATTTGGAAATACTGTAAGTAGTTCTTTCTATAGAATGGCTATGTATTTTTTAAATTGATATTCCCCAAAAATTCTAAAAGTTCCAGCACTCCAAATTGCTTCCTGATATTATTACCAAAAAAAATCTGCAATGTTTGGTTTGTAATGGGCAGAAATTCTGACAGACAATATTCGTCCACTGATTATAATGAAAATTCAGAGAAGATTTGGTTTGGTTTGTTTAACAGCATATCAACTCCTTGTGGGTCATTTAATACTGAAATTTTATTTTCTTGTCAGCTTTGGAATTTTTTTTTCCAAAAATGTATTGTTGTTTTTTTTTTTCCAATAATGTATTTTTTTGAAATTTTTTTATTATTCTACTATGAAAATATATTGCTGGTAATTTTTTCTAATTTATATTTATATTTTCATGTCTTGACCCCAGCTTGGGGGTTCACTACTGGAAACAAATTCAGTGGTTTCCTTTCATGCATCAATAAACTTTATGAATTGATTCACAGTAAAAAGTAGAATACCTAACTTTGGTGTAAGATAATCTTGCAGCTCATTACTATAGTGATTTTGATCCTCACAGGGTGCTCTACTCTTGTAGTCTTGTATCTGACTAAACTAAACTGAGTAAATATGTGGGTACTTCACCATAGAATTCTAGTTAACAAATTAGCCTTGTAGACTATGACTAGTTCAGTGAGTTCTAGTATCACGTGATACCTTATACTTATGGCCAGATTTTAATTAAGCTTATTAAATAACAATACATAAAGCTTATAATATTAGGCTTACTTTTGGGCACCATGATAGTCTGACTGACTATTGTAAGGATGCAGTGAATTTAATCTGAATAGAGTGCTCCATGTTTGCATTAGTCATCTAAATTTAGTAAATATCTATCAACCCCATTTTGAAATTATGAATGCCTTCAAAGTTAAAAACTCAGAAAAAAATACTGAATAGTGAATCATTTTTCATAAGCTTATTCATACAGGCTTATGTAACTTATTTGGAAAAAAACCCATTTTTGTTTTTAATACTAATATTTTAAGAGCTTATCGTCTTACGTAATACAATACTGGCATGACTGATTTCGTATTTGCATATTTTTAGGGGGTTAACTCTGGTAACACCTGCACAGCAAACTCTGCATTCATTTACTTTAAATGTCATGCACAAGTCTATTGTCTAGCGTGTATTCAGTCCTTTATAATAAGAGATAAAACCTATCAATATTATTTTAACCCATTTCTTATTGGTTTCAGTTTAAACCGATGACTTTTCCCCCCATTTATCTAAACTATAATTTTGGAAAATAAATAATTATAAACTATAATTCTGGTAAGTAAAAATTTAATTGAAATATGTTGGACATTTTTTAAGTTTTCATTTGGAATTAAGAAAATACAAACTCTTCACAATATATGGAAAAAAGATGGCATCAGTTTAAACAGATGCCTGGACTGCATAGGCTAAAAAATTTACTGAAAGCATGAGAAAGAGAGGGATACTGTACGAGGAATTCCAGAAGCACTTAAAACTCTGCTTTTGCCAATCCCAGATGCTTTATTTCAATTCTGCAGATCATGGATTGAATTCTTGCTTCAAAGAGAAGATTCTTCAATTTAACTTAATTTCAAGTAACTGCTGTTCTCCTGGCAGGTGAAGGATTTACCTTTTGGAATCATTGCATTGAGGCACATCTAAAGAATTGAAAAATTCTTCATTTAGAATTTGGTTTTGGAATCTCATATTGTCCATCTCTATTAGATATGAAACTCAAACAGCATTTGAGTTTCATAGTTACTTTCTTCATATTAACTTTGCTCTGTTTCTTTTCCCTAAATTCTTATTCCAGTGTATCTTCATCTTCTCAACATACAAGAGAAAATATTATGAAGAAATAATCAGTAATAAGACAAATATACATGTTAAAGAAATGAGAAATAAAGAAAATACTCCATTTCAGAATCTCAAACAACTTTTATAGACCCATATTCTCCTGGTATCAGTTTACTTCTTGATAAGTGTTATATTCCGTGCTAATAGGAATATATACTTGACAAACACAGTGGATAAAATAAGTAAAAGTTTATTGTAAAAACCAGTACAATAAGAAATAAGGTAACAGTTATGTGCACGATTGTTGCAAGTCAATCCAGTAGTGAATGCTACTATTGGAATGTTGGTAGTTCTTGTATAAGACTGAATCGTACTCAACAGATCCCAGTTAGACTCCATAGTCCGTTGACTTATTGATAATTATAGGCAGTTACTACCTATAGTGTAGTTACTCATGGGGGTGACAGGTTATTCCATTACATCAATAAGATTCAAAGAAGAATCTGCAATATTATTCATCCTGATCTGGTGTCTCAGCTTCAGTCACTCTCCCACCACTATAAGGTTGCCTCTCTGTGTCTTTTCTATAAATACTTTCATGGTAATTGTTCAGATGAGTTCTTTGATACCTAGACTTTTTGAATTTAAGCACAGTACTAGACTGGTGTCAAGATCTTGTCAATTTACAGTTGTGCTGGCTAGATGTCCCCCATAAATTCTATGATAACAGTTTCTTTTTTCACACTTCTCACTTGTGGAACTCTCTTCTGGCTCCATGCTTTCCAGACAACTTTAATCTGCAAAAATTTATATGCATTGTTAATTGCTATCTACTGTCCTCCTGATTACTCTTTTTTCTTCCTGCTCATTATTAATGTTTCGGTTCCTAATTTTTCCACACTCAGTAACCCCTTGTTTCTTAGTGGCTTTACTGCCTTGCATGGGGTGAAACTGATAAAAAACAAAAAAATTACACCTTTTTATCATATATTGTAACAATTTTGATTAAAGTTTATGTTTTCTTGATTTCCGATGAAAATTTGGAAATTTTCCAACAACATATTTCAATGAAATTTTGACTTTCTAAATAAATAATTTATAATTATAATTTAGATATACAGAAAAAAAAAAAGATATCAGTTTAAAGTGACACAAAGATTATTTGGCTCAAGAAGTACAACTAATACTGCTATTAATATATCACTATAAAGTACTACAACTGAGTATTACTATTAAGCATGCTACTAGAGTTACTGTTATTAAATACTGCTTAGAACTACTAATATTTTTAAATGTCATCTCTTTTCAGAGATTTGTGCAAAAGTGAATGCAACAGCCTTAGCTGGAATTTGAGGTTTGCTTCTCAATTTCATTTCACACTCTGATAACCATTATGCCACATTCACAATAACTACAAAGGATACTACTACTAAATATACTACTATGAAGTACTACTAAGTACTACAACTAAAAATACACCTGTTAAGTACTGACTTGTATTAGTATAAAGAATGTTGCTACTAATTATAGTGCAATTATTTTCAGTTAAAGGTATGGGAAAGGTATGAATCCTCTTCTTCTCTCACCCTCTCTATGGGTAAATAGCAGGACAGACCTGCTTCTATAGCCTTGGGTGGCAACTGGTCTATGAGAAGAACAACTCTGAATTCAAAACCTGATCCTTGGGTGTTGTGCAGTAGGATAACAACCTACTCACTTAAAAAAAAAACTGGTTTGTTATAGAAACTGCAACAATATCTTGTGACGCTATGTTCCTCAAGGAATTTAAAGGCATAATATATAATAATATAATGTTCCTCCTGTACAAGGTCCGAGAACCACTTGAGGTAGAAGGTTACATTAAGGAGTAGTTTATATAAATAGGACGGGAAGATAACAGTTAATTATAGACTTGAACAGGTTAAGATTGTAGTGATCTAGGAAACATCTTCTTGGGAGTCAGTTCCATAGAGCAGTAGTTCATGGGAAGAAGCTGTTCAAGTGGAATATACTTCTCACCGATGGAAAACAGAGGAGATGTAGATGGTATGCTACAATATAAGTGGCATGGTATATCCTTGACATGAAAGTTTAAACTAATGGAACCAAGAAATGCAGTTCATCTGAACACTTTCCATGGAAGTTGCAATTAAGTAGTGAGAGACTTGCCACATGCCACCTGTGAGAGAGAGGTTGGAGGGTAGAGAATAATTCATCACCTACAAGGGCTTGGCAAAATTTGAACTCAGCACTCTGATTTTTTATTCTGAGCCATTATCCATTAAACATATATCTGGTAGTTCAAGTTTTGTGCATTTAAATTGAATTCTAAAAAACATAGGTAGTCATGTTTTAATAAAAAAAATGAATTCTTTCCCACTGAACAAAGCTTAAGATTTACTTGTAGTCTAGTGGTTATCAGCATGGCAAGTAGGATTGGTGAGCTGAGTTCAAACTCCAACTAAGGCCATTGTATTCATTTTTGTACATGTGGAATGAGTAGCCATGGTCAAATGCAAAATAAAGAACAGCAGTGTCCAACAAAGAGAATTAACAAAGTTTTCAATAAAAAGAAAAAGGTACATGGCAAAATAAAATAATATGAAGCAAGCAAAGAAGCAACTGATATATGCAAGGCAAATTATCAGTAATAAGGCAAAATGTTCACAAACTAAGAATTGTTGTTGACATACAAATGCAAGTTCAGACAAGTGTTCTAGACAAAGTAGATCAGGACTGATTATGTCAAACTGCAAACTGGCTTATTTTATTGGCTAAGGAAAAAAATAATCAAAGCATGCATTTCTGTTCTTTTGCCTATAAAAGAGGAGGGGCAAGTGCTTTACAGTTATTCCTAATGATTGAAATCAACAGTCCAAATACCCTTCAAAAGGTTACAAATCCATCTCTTCTCTCCCAGATATGGGTCAAATAGTAGAGCAGACTGAGCTCTCTCTGCCTTTGGTGGTAACTAGTTTGGGAGAAGGATGACTTTGGATTCAAAACTAATTGAGCATGGGGCTAGCAGCTTCAAACTGTAATGACCTACTTGCTGCTGAAATCACAGTAGCAATGCCTACCATGGTGAGACTCTGCGGTCATATACTCACATGGTAGTCTACAGGATTCACATATTTACAACAAAGTTCAAATGTTACAAATTTTAGTTACTCCTTGTAGTTACTTCAAGGTTGAATTTTGTAGTCATTCAGAAATTGTTCAGTTGTCTGAGCCATTTTTGCAGACATTATGCTGTAACATTGATATTACCTCTCTTAGTACAATGAGCAGCTGCTGAAACTAATACAGAGATAAAGTTGAAGATAATAGTAAAAACAATATATAAAAATGAATATTGCTCTCCACTAGTTTATCTCATAAGCCAATCATCAATATTTTTGTCTCACTTTATTCAATCTCATTGTATTTTAATTTGTTATTGAACATCTTAAGCAAATTTATGAATTTAAGGACAGTACTACTAGATTGGTGGCAATGTCTCATCATTTTACAGTTGAAATGGCATAGATGTAACTGTAAGTTCTATGCTGACAGTTTCTTCTCTCACATTTCTTGCTTGTGGAACTCTCTTCCAGTTTCATGCTTTCCAGTCAACTTTGGTCTTCAAAAATTTAAATGTAATGTTAATCGTTATTTTCTGTCTTCTTAATTTCTATTCTTTTATTGCTCTCACTCCTTAATAGTAGTTTTTCTCATATTCTCTAACACTCAGTAACCCCCTTGTGTCTGAGTGGCTTTATTACCTTGCTTGGGGGTGAAATGATTAAAAAAAAAATTATCTTACACCAGACATGAGCAAACTGTGGTCCCAATTGGCTTTCTGAATGGCATGCCTAATTTCTTAAGGAAAATAATGTTTATTAAAATGGTGTTTGTTTTCTTGTTCCCAGCAACAGGACATGTTTTAATTTTGGCAAGATGAGCATTATTTTTCTCATTATAACTGATGCTATGTTATTGGACATTTTTTAAAAAGAAAAAAAGTACCATCTTCTTTCAATTGACATTTGTCATTCAAGTACCAGTGTATTTACTTGGTTCAGGATAGTAAATATTGGTTGTTTATATTTGAGCCTGTAAGCAATGATTTGGTTCAGGGATAGATAAATATTGATTGTTTATATATTTGTAAACATTTAAATCAGTCATGAGCAAACTGTGGCCTGATTTGGCTTTCTGAATGGCATGCCTAATTTCATGAAGAAAATAATGTTTATAAAAATGTTTTTTGTTTCCTTTCATTATGAATTGTTCACACAGAAACTGTTATGCATAACCACATACATAAATGAAGATTAATTACAATGTTTCTTGAATTTTTCATGGAAGGGAACATTGTCCACATTTTTAACCATTAGTTTGTTTGGGTTTTATGGCATATCAACCACTGTTGGTTATTTAATGCCAAATCCAGTTTATATGAATTTTAAATGTCTATTTTGTATGGAATAAAAAATGTATAGCTGGCAACATTATTGTTTCAAAAAACGTATAGCTGGCAACATTATTTCTTACAAAAAACGTATAGCTGGCAACATTATCCTTTACAAAAAATGTATAGCGGCAACATTATTTTTTACAAAAAACGTATAGCTGGCAACACTGTTTCAAAAACTTATAGCTGGCAACATTATTGTTTCAAAAACGTATAGCTGGCAACATTATTTTTCCGAAAACATTATCTGAGACCTTGCTGTTGGATGTAGTTTATCGCCATACCCAGGACGCGGATGTCGTTTATCGTCATACCCAGGACGTTAACCATTAGTGATTTTCAATAAGGAAGATCATACATGCAAACATCATTTGCTTCAGAAACAGGAAACAGCAATGATAATTATTCTTCTTTTACAAATATTTTTGTCTCCTCAAATGAATAAATTAAAAACAAATCACATGAAGCAGAAATGTGTGTTAATCATGCTGTCATTAATGATAATATACAAAGACTTCATTTTTATTTTTTTTTTAATTATAAGACTCTTTTCTCTAAAGAAAAAAAAATCAACTTTTCTTCATTTCTAAGGCAGATGCTTTTGTTGGGAAAATGGCTGTGGGTATCTTTAAAAAATACCTAAATTCTTTTAGTAGTGCCGCCTGCCTTATGATGTACTGTACCTCATGTGGTTCACTGATAAAAAAAAAAAGAAAAAGAAAAGAAGGTTGCCCATGCCTGTCTTAGATGATAAGCACATTTGGCATGGGGAAGGAAATTGAAAAATTTTCTTTTATTAACAAATCTGTAGAAGCAGAACATTGTGAGATGTGTTATTAAGATATTAAACATTTTATTGACTTAAGTGATAAACACTGAAGTTTTTTCTTTTTTTTTAGATATTTTATTCTTTGTATCTGGATGAAGAACTTTGTAAAAATATTTAATTTAAGATAAAAAAACAGTCAATTCACTACTGATTTCATTTATTGGTTAGTCAAGTATTCTTACGTTACAGTGGACAAACAGCTGCTATCATACCTAAATTCCAGGTCACTTTTTTGTTCTTCTTGGTACTTAAATACTTGACAAGTGATTGTTATTTGTGGGTAGGGGTGTATATAAAAACAACCACTCCTCTAGTGATTTTCTTCATTGATTGGCTAAGTATTCTTTATTGGATGCCTTTCTATTTGGATTGCTATGCTCATCTTCACTGTTATATTCAAAACATTTCAGCTATGTTACCCTCTGGCCTTTTTGTAAGAAGGCCTGTGGTTATGGTGGACAAAACATTATTAGTATACCAACTAAAATGAGCATGCCAGTTTCAATAGAAAGGAATTTTGAAGGAATTAATTATTTTTTATTTATTTATCCCTTGACATTTTTTCTTATTACTTTAAATATTATTTTTA
The DNA here is from genome assembly GCA_963932145.1 of Acanthosepion lycidas. Lineage (NCBI taxonomy): Eukaryota > Metazoa > Mollusca > Cephalopoda > Sepiida > Sepiidae > Acanthosepion > Acanthosepion lycidas. Next base: position 87,745,577 of record OZ010584.1, read on the forward strand.
GCGGACACACATGTTTGTGTAGACATCACAGTTTTTAAACAGTGATGGTTGTTAGCAAATGGAACAGTCCAATATTCAAATTACAAATTGAAGATACCAAAATCAAGCAAGTACAATAATTTAAATATTTGGGATGTGTTTGAACAAAGGACAGAAAGTGTGGTACCGAAATTCAAAGGCACATTGGGATAGCATAAAATGCTTTCCAAAAGTTAAACAAAGTATTAAAAAAAAGAAAAATATCATTAGAAGCAAAGAATAGTGTACTGCACTGTTATATAGTATCAGTCCTTGTATATGTCACTGAATGCCAGACACTCTCCTCACAGATGAAGAAGAGACATGAGGCAATAGAAATGTTGTTCTACAGAAGGATGCTGAGAGTACCGTGGACTAAACATGTGAGTAACAACAAGGTTTTAGAGAAAATGGAAAGAAAAAGAAAACATAATTAACATCAGGAAGATGCAGTTGAAATTTCTGGGGCACATAATGAGGAAGGAGGGTTTGGAAAATCTGATACTCACAGGAAAGATTGGGGGAAAGAGTGACAGAGGAAAACAATGCATAACATATATAATGAGCTTGAGTAAAAAGATGACAGAACAGGGTTTAGGAAAAAATAACAAAAAAACAAAATTTATTAAGAACTACAAAGAACAGGAAATTGTGGAGAGACATGATCGCCTACATGCTGAGAAAACACATCACATTAAGAAGAAGAAATTTAAATCAACTGGTCTGTGCATTTGAGAGTCTTAATCTGCTATGAGACATATATTTTTATTAAGACACTTGAATACAGATGTTGGGAGATGTAAATTTCTGTTTGATAATCAGGAATGTTTAATGAAACACATATATCCACCAAAAAATAATGTTTTAAATAAAATTTAATATTTTAAAAATATTGATTAACAGATTCGTTTTCTACGGCTTATCAATCCTTTGCTGGTTTAAATAACTAAAATTTAAACTATGTTTAATACTTTAAAATATGTTTAAAATATTTTCAGATTGTAAGGAATTTTTTTTGAGCAATACATGTCTTACTAATTAACCCATAGCTAGGAGGAGAAGAGGTGAATTCATATCTTTGCTAAGGGTATTTGCGTGTAAGTAAATATAATGAACCTGACTGGAATTGGAACATGGCTATCCAATTTTCAATTCTAATTATAGATTACTCCATCTGCACATCCAAGCTTATAGCCCCTGGTATTCCCAAGTGGTCACCCATCTAGGTACTGACCAGGCTCAATGTTGCTTAACTTTGGTGATCATATGGGAACTAGTGTTTCAACATGATATGGCCATAAGCAAGGGAAAAAATAATTTGGGTCATATTAATATCGCAGAAAAAATTTCAGAAGAATTAAAGAACCCACACATCCAAGCTTACAACTTCCGGTATTCCTAAGCGGTCTTTAAGAAACAGAAAGGAATATAATAATGATAATTATTCATTTACTTGTTATAAATTACTGAGTTGATAATTTGCTACTATCATCACTGGATTCAGGATCATTTTTGACTTCTTGCTGACTCTTGATTGTTAGTTTAGTATTTGTCGGTATTGAAAACAGCCTTTCCTTAACTGATATCATTCAATGATTGGCTAAGTTTTTCCTTTTATTGTCTAACTTCTTTATTATATAACTTTCTATTCAAATTGGTGTACATATCTTTATTTTATACTCAAAACATTTCAGCCATTGTACTCTTTGGTTATCTTTAGGTGTCTGTGCTACTCAGTAAGTTTTTTGGAATTTTAGGATTGACCCTTTTCTTTAATCTTCAGGGGTAGATTATTCTCAATCCACATCCAATGCTTAACTCTTAACATCCTGTTGAAAATTAAACAATGATGTTGAATGCACATTATATAATGAAAATGGACAACAAAGAAAAGAATTCGAGTTTTTTCTCCCTCACATTAGAGAGTTCTTCTTTTCATTTAAGACAATTGTAAACAAGGTGAGTTCCATTTATGCAAGACCTACAATCTGTTGTTATCTGGGACAAGGAATGGCTTTTTAATTTCAACACCTCCAAAATAAAACTGCTCACTTTTAATCCGTATAGAAAACCGATTTTGAATTCCATCTACATAGCAGATGCTAACCTCTAGGAGATTGACTCATGGCACCTTTTCAGACTAACATTTTCTGCTGAAATTAAGTGGAATAATTATATTAAATCAATTGCTAGGTATGCTACTAGGAATGTAGGTTCACTGTGTTGTGCTAGACAGTTTTTCTCAACAGAATCTATCTTACATATTTATAATTCAACCATTCAGCCATGCTTTGAATATTGCTATCACATATGGTCTGGTGCTCCTGCTATATATTTAGAGATTCTTGATAAAATCCAAAGAAGAATCTGCAATCTTATTGATCCTGACCTGGCATTTTGCCTTCACTCACTTTCCTGCTGTCATAATGTAGCTTCCCTGTTCCTTTTCTATAAATACTTTTATGGTAATTGTTCAGATGAGCTTACATCTACGGTACTTAAACTTTATGAATTTAAGCACAGTACTAGAATGGCAGCAAGGTCTCATCATTTTACAATTGAAATTGCTAGATGTAAGTTCTATTTTGACAGTTTCTTCTCTCACACTCTCTTACAGCTTCTTGTTTCCCAGTTAAATTTAATTTTCAAAAATTTAAATGCAATGTCAGTTGTTATCTTCTGTTCTCTTTCTTTAATAATGTTTCTTTTACATCATATTCTCTTGCACTAAGTAACTCTTTGCATCTTAATGGCTCTTGGTTGGAGTGAAATGTTTAAAAAAATATTGTGTATTTCAAGACTGAAGCAATGAACTGTACTCTACAGGATGTTAAGTGTCACGACTTTCTAGTCTATATACATTTTTGTCACTTGTTTTTCCTTCCATTAAAGCAGAATATATGACTTTTCCACACTACCCAACCCAGAGATTGAACTTCCAGAAAAGTATCTATGTTACAGCTACATCCTGTGTATCTTGGAAAATGGTGAAATTTTGATGACTGAAACCTAATGTCTGACCTCGCATGTTAGAATTTTTGAGTGTTTTTTCTTTTTTAAACAGAGACTCCTAGATGGTATTCATGTCTATGCTCAGTCTTTGTGCTAATTCTTTCTCTCAACACATGATCAGCCATGAGTGATTTCAATATTTCTTCTGATGTTCATCCATCCTTACCTTTAGCAGGTGGCTAGATTTGTACCACCCTTGCCATAACTGCATGGGATGAAATATACACAGTTCTTAGTCATGTTCTCTTCCAGTAGATGATTGTTTCAGTAGAGCTATCTCCAAAGTGTTGAAATGGTTTTTAAATAATGTATACAAATCATTTTTTGATTGTCCAAGAGACGTATGATCTAGTGGATTAAAGCATTGTTTAAAGTATATGTTTTCCTGGCAGCCATAAATTAAATGGTCTGATAGTGCAAAATAATTCATATATTCTGATCCTGTAGAAGAAATAGATAAGCAATACAAAGATGACTAGATTAGAAAAAATCAACTCATACAAGATTTCTCTTAAGCATAGAAAGAGAAATGAGAACAATCTGTCCCTATGGATTGAATAAAGAGTTTAAACATTTGAAGAAATCTGGAGGGTATAACATCTGAAATGTTGTGTGTTGTTCAAAATAGCCAAGAATTATGAAGGCAAGAGTATTAGTGAGAGTATTGAAGGAGCAGAAGACTAGGTAGGGAAAACAAAGAAGAGGTTTATTAAATACTCATACATAGAATGGAAAAACTTGAGTAAATCAACTACTCCTCAAATCCTACTCTAATGTGGCTACTTGCCATATTTATAAGTAGAAGCAGTCCATTGTCACAGTAGTTGGGAAGAACAGGAAGTATGCTGAGTCCAAGTCTGAATAGAAAGGAATATAATAATAATTTTTCATATAAAAAATTCCAACAAAAACAAGTAAATATTCTTATGTTACAGAAGGCAATCTGCTGTTATCCTAACTGAATTCAAAGTCATATTATTTTTTGTTCCTCCTGGTGCTCAAATACATGACTCTTGATTGTTAGTTTAGTATTTGTGAGCTGGTTTTTCAATCACTGATAGCTTCTGATGCAAGCTAATTGCATTAAATAAACACATGCAGTGAGTTTGTCTCTTTAATATATTAATGGATTGGTTCTTTCATTATTGTGGGTCATGCTAATAGTTTTATGGTTAGGGATATTGAAGTGGACACTTAAGTCTATAGTTCAATTTTTTTCATGCCCAGATAATAAAGGCTCTTTTAATTTCAGTTAATTCCCTTACTCATTAAGCAGTGCATTCATTTATAGGAGACAAATATTGAATGACCAAATCCCATTGAAATATATTGATAATAATTCCCTTCATTTATTTAAGCCACCAAGCTGCTTAATATATGAATAAACCAAAGTGACATTTTGGTTGATTATTGCTGATTCATTCACAATTTAGTTTCAGTCACTGTACACTGTTGTGAGAAATCTTTAGCATATAGACACAAATAGGAGTAGATATGTTTGCTTATTGTCTAGTTTGCAATCCTTCCTGGACTTTTGAACAGGAGTAGAGGTTTATCCCTTGTTTCTTGTTTAGGATTGGGTTTCTGGTTTCTTCTAAAGTCTTTTTCTTCTCTTACACTTTCAGTGGCCCCTTGCATCATAGTGGCATTTCAATAAAACATGTTTGAAAGAAAGGTATTATATATATATATATATATATATATATATATATGGAGAGAGCGAGAGAAAGAGAGAAGACAAACCTGATGAACTCTGCAGAAAGATCAGACATGCTGGCTTTTCCTTCTCTTTCACTTTCAGTAACCCTTTTGTGTCTTAGTGGCATTATTGCCTTGCTTGGGGTGAATTGATTTAAAAAAGAATTAAATATGCATCATTTAGTTGTACAAAAATGTAAATCTCTAAAAATATAGCTGAGATGAAAGCAATAGATTCATGCCTTTCCCAAGGGTATTAGTGTGAAATGAACACAAACTATATCAGACAGAAACTCAGCTTTCAAATAACATTTTTGGAAACATCAAGCATTAGGCCACATGCACTTTTGTAATATTATGATAGCAACAAATGATAAGAATATAAAACTTAACTGTTACAGATAAGGTCAGTCTTAACAAGAAACTTCTTCTCTTTTTATGTCTATGTCTCTTCAGGTCATGGAAAATCATGGCTCTCCACAACATCCTATTTTTTGTAGCTCTTAGTAATGTTTATCTTTTTGCTATCTCTCCTAATCCCTATTCTGCCAACCATTTACATAAATTCATTAGGTAGGTTATTTGGTGTTTTTCTCTGTTCCATTAATATACTCTGTGAGTGTTAAATTCTCCAAGCACTCTTTCCACATTATGTGCCCAAGATATTTTACCTCTCTTTTTTTGATTCAAAGTATAAATGTTCTTTTTGTTCCCATTTTCCTTAAATGTTTCTTGTTTCGCATATGCCCTATCCATGGTATTCTCAGGATTCTTCTATAGAATCACATCTCTGTTGCCTCAGATCTTACCCAGCGTTTACTGCCATATAGGAAGACTGACATTAAAAGCAGTTCAGCACTCTTTTCTTTGTTTTTAATGAAATTTTCCTATTTCTTGATACTTTGGTTAGCTTTTGGATGGTAACTTTCATGAACCCAATGCAACTTCAAATTTCAGCATCACAGTTTCTATTCTCTGTTAAAATGCTAGTTAAATATTTAAATTTTTGTACTGGGTGATAGGTAAGCCTATCCTATTAAAAAAAACAAAAAAAAAACAAAAAAACAAACAAACAAAAAATAAAAAAAAGAACAAAACAGAAACTAACAAGTACAGACCCCCCCCCAAAAAAAAGCGAACACCAAAAAAAAAAAACAGTTCAGGTTCTATTTTTGATTTCCAGTTATTTCAAGGATTGAATATTCAGATAACTAATTTGAAGAGTCAATCAGCGGCCATAGAACTTTTGACTGTGTGATGTTTAATTAACATTCTAGTATATAAGGAGGGAGAGGAGTTAATAGGAATGAGGTAACAAAATTCGTAAAGCCCACAATGTTCTTTGTAAAGTAGCTGGTCAGTATATGATAGTGTAGCAGTGAGCTTGACACTATATGGACAGAGTAGACTGACATCATTTCAATGGCGTTTTGATACAATTATGGTGACTTTAAAGTGAATTTTTCTGACTTCCATTGCTGTAAGCATATGACTATCTTTAACTTGGGTCTGGAGGTGATGGTTGGGGGTGGTGAAAGACTGCTTTGCTTCATCAACCTACTCTTTTTTCAGCTTCTGTCAAAGAAATTCAACTTCTACCAATATACCAAGACCAACCAGACAACCACAAAAGAGTGGCACTTGAGCTGATATATATATATATATATATATATATATATATATATATATATGGGCACCCAACTGAACGAAGTGAATTAAAGTGCAAGTTTGAGCTTTTAAGTTATAAGTTTTAACTTAGTATAAGTCCAAGTATCGACTTTGTTGGGAAGCCCGTCAAGCCAAATTTCCCCATTCAGTTACTCACTCAGAATGAACTCTCATTAAAATTTAGTATCGAGAATTAATGCTAAAAAATATGTTAGTACCTTATGCAGGTGTCTCTACATACTCACAAGCATATATATATATATATATATATATATATATATATATATATATATATTTGTGTGTTTGTGATACTTTTCACACAGTGTGCAGATACAAAATTAATCCTTGGTAGGAGTGCTGAATAGTGACACTTTGATGGGGATGATAATCTGTTCCTAAACAGAAGTCTTGATCCATGAATAAAAATTCCCCTCATTTTTGATGGGTACTATGCTAATTCATGGAATAGTTATTGTTTCATTTCATAATTTACAAAAATAAACATAAAAAAATTACTCAAATACAAAATATTTTTTCTGAGATTACAGTCTGCTCAATCTCTCTTCTTGCAAGGAGATAACATGCAAGTTTATTATTAGAATTAAATAAAAAGAAATGTTGCATATTTTATGAATGTTCAATAGCATTGTTGTTTTCATCATGATGTTTCAACCAATATACTCTTTGGCCTTCTTCAGCTGTATTTTTCACCAGATAATCCTTGACTACTGTCCAGAATAGATTCAATAGATTCCAGTTAATCAGACCCTTTGTTTATTTGTTTGAGACTAAATGATATATATTTTTAATATTTTCCTTTGCTTCTTTGGGCCAACAAATCATTTAACTGAGCCACATTGAACAAGTCAAAGTGACTTTTTGGTTCATTCTGTAATATGCAGCAGCTGTTTTCACTATTAGAGGAAAGAGATGAACTTCTATTACTATGCAGCTTATATTCAACAACATAATTTATTCTATTAACATGCTTAGAGACAAAGGATATTAATTACATAACATCCCCTTTTTGAAATTCACACTTTGTCTTCATTTTGTCTTCTGCAAACCATTGCAATTAATGTATGCTATTTAGTCTCCAAGGAATCCCTATCATTCTATTCTTGGCCTACACATATACACATAAGAAAAAATATGTTGGCACTAAGGGCATTATTTTGTTGTTTTATAATGAAGTAATTGTCATATATTATGTGTTTCTGCTTCTTTCCCAGCACACATTATGAACACATTACTAAGCAATGGATTTTAGAAATCTCTAATCAAACATTGTAATGTAATTCTCATAAGTGGTATTTTAATATCAACAAAAAAAGAGAATTCTCTTTAAAAAAAATATGAAAAATTGCAACACATTCTTAAACTACAAAAATGGATGCTACTTAAAAATGAAAGTTTAAAATTCACCTAGCAAACGCCATTTGTATTTTCCACATAGGCATAAATAATTGTATACCTACCAGCTGTACACACAGGCAGCAATTTTTCATTAATGCATGTTTCATTAAATAATATAGACAAGTTTTGTCTATTTATTTTAAGTAAGTTCCTTCCAAAACTTGTCTATATTATTTAATGAAACATGCATTAATATATATATATATATATAGACACACAAGCGAAGGCAAGTATTAAGATGATATTACAAATTTAAACAAAGAAGGTAGGGAAGAAAAAAACAATAAAGTTTGGGAATAAAGATGGCATAGAAAAGTGATAACAATAACAAAAAACTGACAACAAAGTAGAAGTTAAATACAAGAAAATTATAAAAAATAAAAGTGTTCATTTTAACGATACCAATGACTGATGGAAGTCAACTGGTGGGTATTTTGAATTAATATCAGATCAAGAAAGGCTTGCGGATGCCAACATTATATAGAAGAAAGGATGTGTCTGTTTTAACTGAAGTCAGGAAGGTGTGTGTGTGTGTGGGGGGGTTAATAAATTTCATTTTCTATACCAAAATTAAGTATGAATAATATAGCAATTTCTAATTGTAACTAACAAAATCCTAGCAAACATTATATAAAGTTTCAAATATCTGAGGTAGCAAAGAATTTATTAAGAATATAAACTAGGACCCTCATGCCTACAAAAAACTGAAGTGTCAAAAGGATGGTTTTTTCCATTGACACTGCTATTGTTTTAACTACCTTCACTCCTGGCCAATGTTTTAAAAAATGATGATTAGAACTGTAATAAAACCTAAACATATGATGAAAGGGAATTTATGCATTTTTTTTTTGTTCTTGAGAATTTACAACAAAAATATTAAACACTATTTATTTATTAGATTGATTATTTACAAGAAGAATTTTATATTTGTAAAATTTTTAAAACTGCTAGAATTAAAACTGATGTAATGCAATATTCATCATTTACCAATTGATGAAGAAATAAATATGAAAACAATTTTTTATTCATAAATTTATAAACATTTACTAAATTATTAAAATATGTGAAGCAACTATAAGGAAATCATTATTATTTACCATTTTATAAAGTTTGAATCAGTTGGTAATTAGTGGATGATTTGTCAACCATTCCACTAAACAATAAAATAAATAAATAGTGTTATATTTTGGTATCAATTCGCAAGAACAAAGAAAATGTATATATTCACTTCCATATGTTTAGGTTTTATTACAATTCCAATCATCGCTTTTTAGAACAATAAAAATTGTTGAGGAGTGAAGGTAGTTAAAATAATAGCACTGTTAATTGAAAAACCATCCTTTTCATACTCTTTTTTTTTGAAGGCACAAAGGTTCAAATTTGCCTACATTTTTATCATGATAACTTTTTATGGTTTTTACTGCCTCTTTTCAGATGTTCATCAAAAATCATACTTTCTAAAAGTTTAGATATTTAGAAGAAAGGGGGTCTCTGTTTTAACTGATGCCAGTATGTAGGGAGTAATAAAGTTAATTTTCTTTACAAAAATTAAGTATGAATAATAAAGCAATTTCTAATGTTAACTAAGAAAATCATACAGTGCATAATATAAAGCTTCAAATATCCAAGGTAGTAGTGAATATATTAAAAATATCAGAATGCATGGTACATTGATATGAATATTGGCGATATTGTACTGAGGAATGTTTTCTATTTTATTGGCAAAATGCTGTACAGTTGCTTGAGAGAAAAATATAGATAATAGATATATCTTCTTACTAGTACCATTATAATTTATTATTGGTGAGTACAATTTTACCAATACAAAATATGTAGATGGTAACATGTTGATGACAGACACAGAAAAAAAAAGCAAGAACTCCTGGACAAGGTAATAAAGAAAAGCAAAGAAAAATGGACTGACTACCAATTGTGAGAAGACAAAAAAAGTACAGAAATTTCAATATTTTGGAAGTGTTTTAACAGACAATAGAATATGTGACACAGAAATCAAAAGCTGCATTGGAATAGTGAATGTGTAATTATCATTCAATGATTATTTCAAATCATTTTCTTTTCTGTTATTTTTATTGCTATGTTTCAACTGTTCTTGTCAGACTTCATCAGATTGCTCCCATTATTCACTAATTATTTTGTATATCTATTCTTTGTTGTTTTCATCACAAAGTATCAGATGATCTTCTCTCTTGCATTTCTTGCATTGTTTCTAATATTTACGGATTATGAACTTGTATTGAAGGAGCAAACCAGGTCTTACTTTTTTTAATCGATTTTACCTCAAGCAAGGTAGTAAAGCCACTGAGACACAAGGGGTTTACTAAATGTGGAAGAGTTAGAAAAAGAAACATTCCTAAGGAGCAAGAAAAAAAGACTAATCAGGAGCACAATAAATAGTGATTGACATTAGATTTAAATCTTTGCAGATTAAAGTTGCCTAGAAATCATGGAACTGCAAGGGAGTTCCACAAGCAAGAAGTGTGAGAAAAGAAACTCTTATCAGGTAATTTGTGTTCAATTGTAAATCAATGAGATCTTGTCACCAGTCTATTACTGTGCTTAAATTCAAAGAGGCTAGGTACCATAGCAAAGAGCATGTCCAAACAATTAGCATGAAAGTATTTATAGAAAAGGCACAGGGAAGAAACCTTAAAGCGATGGGAAAGAGACTAAAGCTGAGTGCCTTAACAGGGCCAATAATATTGCGGATTATTTTTGGATTTTAGCAGATAGTAGGAGTACCAGACAAAATGTGGTAGCAATATTCTAAGGATGGATGAATAGTAAACAAAGTAAGATAGATTCTGGAGAGAAAAATTGCCTAGCACAACACAGTGAACTAAATTTCTTAGCAGCTGACCTAGCAATGGATTCAATTTTGCATTCTTTGTGCTGTTTGTCAAAAATCATAATCAAAATCAGGTCAACTTTAGTAAGGCCTTGAAATATGGTAATTGTTTGCAGTTTCCTACCAATTTTGACCAATTACAACATTTCTTAGAAGAATGTCTCTTTGAACAACCCGAGCATTGACTTTGTCCTTTGTGAGTGAAAAATCTTTACATGCCAGCATTTTTGACTTTGGACTTGTAAGACTGATTTATAACCTTTTGATTTATGATCCCAGATTTATGATCTTGGATTTGAACCACCCATTGTTATAATCTCTCATTCCTCCTTTGTTTTTATCTCAAATCATCAGCTGTTATTCTTGTCAGACTTCCTTGTGTTCTTATGATTATTCATTGATTATTTCTGATCCATTTTCTTTGTTGTTTATATCGGAAACTTTCAGCCCTTCTTCTTGACAGACTCCTTCATGTTGTTACTTTTATTTGCTGATTACTTCAAAGCAGTTTCCCCATCTTTCATCTCATCAGCTTCCCCCGACTTCATATCATTATTCAATACTTCTTTCAGAGCACCTTTCTCATCTTTGTTTGCTCAGTCAGAAAATCTTTACATAATATCTTTTAAAAAGCCAACTACAAATTGAAGATTTCAATAGCAAAGAGTAGCATGCAGAAGTGGTGGGTAGAAAGGTGTGACAGCCCCATAAAGCCATATCGGGAGGGCATCTAATCAAAGAGTGAAATAAAAATTTAGTTTAGATTTAATTTGAATAAAGTGTTTATTTCATGTTTCATCTGTTTTTAAATATTTAAAATCTCTTCCTTTCTCATATTTCTCAGTACTAGTCCCTATAACCACCCCACTTGAGTCTTAGGGGTATACAATCAAGGAGTTGGGCCTGAGCATCACCAAACCTCTGCATGTCACTGACATCAAACAAATACAGAAGTTGTAAAATCTTGGAAGGGTTTTGACAGAGGAAGGAAAATGTGGCACTGAAATCTGAAGCATTAACAAGAGATGCATTCTAACAGCTAAACAAAGTGCTAAGAAACAGGAAAATTTTTTATTAGAAACAAAGAAAAGAGTGCTGAACTGTTATGAAATATCAGTCCTCCTCTATGGGAATAACAGCTGGATAATCTCCTTACAGATGAACAGAAGACTGGAGACATCACAAATGTGGTTCTACAGAAGGATACTGAGAATACCACAGACAGAGTGCGTAAGCAATGAAGAAGTTTTAAGGAAAATGGAAACAAAAAGTAAACTTATTCTCAGAATCAGAAAGAGAGAGCTGAAACTTTTTTTCACACATAAAGAGGAAGGAAGGCCTTGAGAATTTGACACTGACTGGACATATTGAAGGCAAAAGGAGCAGGTGATAACAATGGGCCAACAACCTAATGAACTTGTACGAATGGATGGTGGAACAAGATTGGAAGCAATGGTAAAAATACAAATGTTACTAAAAGCTACAAAGGATAGGAAGTTGTGGAGAGCCATGATCGCCCAAGTCATGTTGGGATGAAGAATGTTTTTTTAAAAAATATGAACGTTTGTAATCATTTCTTGAAATTTGCAGGAATGAGAAGAAAAATTTTAATAATCAATTCCTGAAACTCTTTAAGAATATATATTTTGAATGGATTTTTTATCTGACATTATTTCTTTATTACTACAAATGGGGGGTACCCACTAAAAATAATGTAGGTACCTAAAAATGTGATACCTAAAGTTTAAAATGCAAAATCTTTCTTGGAGATTTTATTTTAGTTTTAATTGAAAGCTCATAGATTAAATTGAATATTTCCACTATTATTCAGATTATTGTCCTCATCTTTGTTGCTATATTTATCACAGCGTTTTGGCCATTGTATGCTCTGGCTTTCTTCAGGTGGTTGAAATGAACCCTTTATTTCGCTCAATGGGGTAGACTGTTCTAGTTCCACATGCCATGTCTAATGGATGTCAGTTATCTCCTGTTAATTCCTCTCTGAAAGTTCTCCACTGCCTTAACCAGGTATTGAACTCACACTGTCACTGGATCTAACTAACACCTTTATCCACTGTGCCATGTGTCCTTGAGGACATCTGTGTATGAATTTCTGAGTATTATAAACCTAATGTCTTCAGCAACCATTTTTTACCAGAGCTCATATTGCAATTTTTGTTGTTATTATTGCTTTTCTCTGGCACTCTTATTACTGGTTCCCATATTGTATTCATTTCCATGCTTGGTCGGCTCAGGAGATTTTTTGTAGCCTAGCATATGTGCTGATTCCTCAAGTTTACAAATTTTCCAATGAAAGAGGGGTATTAACAGGAGATAACTGACATCCATTAGACATGGCATGTGGAACTAGAACAGTCTACCCCAGTGAGTGAAATAAAGGGTTCAGTTCGACATTCAAACCATCTGATGAAGGCCGGAGTGTACAACAGCCGAAACGTTGTGATAAACATGGCAACAATGATGAGGACAATAGTCCAAATAATGTAAATAGTGTACATAATACCTCATCTCAGAAATATAGACAGATACTGAATATTTCCAATAAGCAAAATACTTTGTTGTATTTTGAACTAAATTTAAATTGATTGAAATTATTTTTTCTTTTTGAAATTGTTAAAAATGGTTGATTTTAGCCATATTTACAAATCTCTCAGCACAACGTAATTATCTTTATTAAAAAAAAATCTTTTAAAAATAAAATATACTTTTCTGGAACATTATTTGAGGAAGATAGCTGATTTAAAGTTTAATTAATCTGATTTAAAATGAAAATTACTTAATTTTAGTTTAAAATACTACAGAAAAGCATTTTTTAAAATGGTGGTGGATGTTTTTATAAGGTGTTGACAACTATCTCAATAGACTTATGTTCAGCAAATATATTCAACAGGGGACATAGCTGCAACAATTACTTGACAAATATGATGTGTGTGCCTTTTTCATATAATTTTTTAATTACCTAAAATAGTCCTACTTACAAAGATGCTTGTTAAGGAAATGTTAGAAAATTACCATAAATTTTAAATTGACTATAGTTATCACTCTTATTTTCTGATAATGTCATGTATGGACATCCATACTTCTGATAATGTCATGTATGGGCATTATATAAATTGTCACATTTATACACCCACAATAAAATTTCAGAATTTAAAAAAAATAATTGTAGTAAAATCTTCTATTTCTGATTAGTAATTAATATGATTAGTTTTTACTTAATAACAATATCACCTAGCCAGTACAAATTAATACAGAAATTTAAAACTTTATAAATTATTCTAATTAAAATTTTTAAAAATGAAAACAATTCCTGTAAAAATTCATTATTCATTGAAAAATTTGTATTTCTTAAAACAAATAGTTTCCATAATATATCTTATTCATAAAGTCAATTAAAAGCTTTTCTAATTAAATAAAGCCTTAGTTAATTATTTTATGATTCAAAGCAGATTTTCTGTATCTAGAATCCTGTTTTAAAGAAATAAATTCATGATTTAAATTCTACAAGGACTTGTGCTTATAACTAATATAAACAGGCCATACAAAAATGAATTTCTGAAAATTTCACAAGATTAAATAAGTAAAAAAAATATTTTTACAAAGATATTTTACCAAGAAACATTTCAGAAATAATTTCATTCATTTGTTAATAAGTCCTGAAAATTTCATTAAAATCTGACAGTTATCTGATTTTTGCAAGAATTTCCAAAATCAATGTGTTTTTTACCACAAAAAGGCATTAAAATTATCTGTACAAATTCCTATGTTGATGCCTGAAAAACAAAAATTTTAACCAAAATTTTGAAAGTTCTAAAAAGAATTTAAAATTATTTTTTAAATCCTTTTTAGAACATTCAAAATTTTTCCATAAAAAATCCTTTGTCTCTCTTAATAATAACACAAGGATTTTCACAATCCTTGTGTTATTATTAAGAATCCTTGTTATTATTCTTGGTCAAAACTTTGATTTTATTAAGTATTTTTTTCATCATATATGCTCATTTTTTTAGTGGATCTTTGGAGGTACATAAATAATGTTTATAGTAATAAAAAAATAACAAATAATGTAGGATAAAAAAGCCATTCAAAAATTACTGTTGTTTGTGAAACTGAAGCTAGCAGATATAGATTCATAGAAATCTCAAGAAAAATTGTGCATTCCTGACATAGATAATTTAAAACTTGTTCTATCAATGCAGCCCCAATACATGCAACAAGATGTCATTGCCAAAATGTTTGTATGTCTTCAAAAGGTCTTCCACCAGTTTTCTGTCATTTGAGATTTGTTTTCAAGGAATCAATAAACAGCCTCTATTCCTCTAGATTGTAAATGATATTAAGTGATTGCATATGACCACTGATATTATTGCAAGTCACCTTCTATAAGGAAGAATGGAATTAGATTCCTGTGATGATCACAGAAATGGGACATCTATATATCCCCAGCTAATAGATTCTACTGCTGAAACCTAACAGTTTTGCTTCACTCTTAGGAAATTCCAAATCTTTGATTAAGTCCTTTAGGTCAATTTGAGTTTTGAACTGCCAGTCAGAGATAGATGTTGGACAACAATCTTGATTATATGAAATTTATGGTTCAAACTCGGAGGTTTCATTGTCTTCCAAATCATCTGACTCAATTTCATATGATACCAGTGCTTCTGGGACTGCTATGCCTGCATTATGAGGGACAGAATGCAAAGCTGATGGAATGTTTGGATATTGCACTGTCCATTTCTTTTTCTGTAACAGTTCCATAGCAATTGGAGACACCATGCAGAAGTAGCAATCAGTGGCATGGTTGGTTGGCTCTCTCCAAATCATAGGTCCATGTAGCAAAAGCCATAGATTTTTTCTTCCTGGTTAGCCATTGATTGAGATTTGTTGCACAGGTATTACAGCATATCTGTGGTGCCTGCTTTTTGTCTTGACCTCCACTTTTGCATTGAAAATATAGTTGGTAAACTTTACTCACAACAGGTGTTTTTTTCGTTTTTGAAATGCAAAAGACACATCACCACAAACAGCTAAAGAAGTTTCATTTAGATAGCTTCTTCTCATGAGCTGCTGTTTTGTGGGACAAAATTGTGGGATGCTTGCCCAATCACTACAATCTTAACTTCTTCAAGTCTAAGGTCAACTGTTTTCTTCATGCAACAACCTCATTCAGTAACTATCTACCTTGAGTGGATCTTGGGCCTTTTATTGGGTGAACAACAGTAAAAAACAAATGAACACAGTATTAGATGAAGGGCTTCAAAACATATGCAAAATTCATTAGAATAAAGTACTGATAATTATGGAAATAAAATAAATTCTTTCTGAGTTATTATCAAATCGCATATTAAACTGTTTTACTTACGCCAAGTAAATAAATTTCATCAAATCAAATTCGGAATGATTAATCTGAAAAATTAGGGAAATAATCTAGGAGTTAAATACACTTATGCACATATGATATCATCTCTTGTTGATTTTGATGTACAAGGACCCAACAGTCTTGCTTAGAGCTGAATCTCAAGTTTACATAGACAGATTTGATTATAGCAACCAAGGTTTGTGGAGAGCCAGCCACATTTTTCAGAAGAACCTATAACAAAAAAATAGTGCACAGAATGTCACTAAATCCACTCATGATTTTTCATCACAGAATTTAAGCTCTCTAGAATAATGTCAAAGCCTAAGGACAATATATTTACTTAAACAAGCATGATCTATTCATAGACTAGCTGCCATGAAAAACAATGACACCCAGTCTGCTCTGCTGGGAGAACATGTATTCATGCCTTTTATAAGAGCATTATGAGAAAAATGAATAAAATAAAATCAACCAGAATTTGAAATTGGCACACTGATTCCGTCTTATGCTAGCTGCACAGCCAAACTATACGTATACTTTTTTTTTTTTTTACATTTATAATTTACTACTCATGCAGGTTTGGTTGATGAAAGCTCTTAATATTATTCTTTATTTTATTTTACCTTTTCTATGGTTCAGTTTAATTTAGGGAGAGTATTTGAACATAAATTGTCCAGTGTTTTTCAAAATAAATAAAAAATATCCCAGAACGTAGAAAAATTAAATAGACAAAGATTAAATTAAGAATTTTTGTTGGACTTCAACCAAACCTGCGAACACACACACACACACACACACACACACACACACACACACACACACAGTCAATGTAAACATATTATGCAAATCACACAAACCTCAATAATTCAAATTTATTTTGAACAATTTTTGTCAACTTTTAAATGATGAATTAAAACATCAAAAAAAAAAAAGTTTCAACATATTTTATTAAAGTTATTGGATTATAAAAACTGCAGTCTGAATTTAGTATGTAGATTAAACTAATCTTAGTTTAAGGACTCTAAATCTAAGAAAAGCTATTTTTTTCTTTTCTTCCATAATATATGTTGAAACATGGATAATATAAAGGATCTCACAAATGCTGAAAAACAGAAAATAACAAAGTTATTAAGTGAGGGAATGTCTACATTGGAAATATCAAAGGAGCTTTGCAGTGATTATTGAACAATAAATAAGGTTGTTGAAAATATAACTTAGTTGAAAATTAGAAGCAAAGGAAAAAAGCTTTAAAACTTGTCTCTTTGAGGGGAATGTAAAACTAAAGTGAGTTATAGCAACACAACCACTTTTGACCAGTACTAAGATCTTTAAACAGGCTGGACTTGAGGGTGTCAAGAAGGACAGAAGGTGTAGAATACTTTGCAAATTGGCATCAGACAAGAAATCTCCTAAGCAAACTTTTCTAGTTTGCCTAGGAGATATTTAAAAGCGTCAGAAAGTGTTGAAATATTTAAAAGCATCAAAAAGTGTCGAAATATTTTAAAGCATCAGAATTGGACCAAGAAATACATAAAAATTGACTTTCCTAAAGTAATTTTCACAGACGAATCATAGGTGGCACTTGATAGATCATATGATGGGTGAAAGGATGGATTTTATCCAATGCAGATGTGTTTGTAAATAAAAGAAGCAAGCAAGGGGGCAGCAGTGTGATGGCATGGGTTGGAATTGTCAACCAAACTATTATTAAACCATTCAAAATTGATGAAACAGTTAAACTGAACAGTGCTAACTATTGAAATTTCATGGACAAGACTTTATTTGAATGGTACAAGTCCCAGCCTCACAGTTTCAAAGTGAAATGTATATTTATGCATAACAATGCTCCTTCTCATGTAATTACAGTTAACCATGAGTTTTTTGAGCATAAGAGGTTTACAGGAGAGAAGATAATGGAATGGCAACCATGAAGTTTCAATTTCAATCTGATCGAAAATCTATGGTCAATTGTGAAGATCAAATTATATGAAGTTGGTAAACAATATGACAACAAAGCAGGCCTATGGGAAGCAATTAAAACCACCATGTTAAAAAAGTGAACTTGCTAAAGTAAAAAAAGTAATTACCAAAATCAATGGATAATAAATTGGCTGTTATTGAGAAGCGGGCCACTATATTAAGATATAAGTCCTTCAAAGACCTATATGTTTGTTATTTGTTCTATTATAGATGTTGATTAATTGTTGATGATTTTATTACCTTGATACTGAAAAGTAATTTTCTGGTTTTGCATAATAACTTTAGAGGGGTGTTTTTATAATAAGTCCAATAACTTTAATAAAATATGTTGAAACTATTTAAGAATTTAACTGAAGCTTTGTTTTGACATACTAATTAATTGTTCAAAATTTGACAAAAATTGTTCAAAGAGAATTTTGAGTTATTGACATTTATGTGATTTGCATAATAACTACAGACTGACTGCATATATGGAATAATTTCATCAACGTGGATAGAGAGATCTAATGCATTGGCAACAGTGCATCCCTATCAATGCTTGTGCACTAAAGCAGCAAAAGCCAGAAAATATGCTGGCCTTTTAACTAGTATCAGTGCATAGTATCTGTTCTCTCCTCATCTGGAGAAGGCACCCAATCCTAGGAATTCCAACCTTGTGGCAGTACCTTCCACATTGAATGAAAAGAGGTGCACTCATTGTAATATCAACACCAGTGTGACAATGGCCACAGGGACAGAGCATATATGTGTATGAGCACCTCATATAAAAAAAGATCTTATGTGACATCATGGCTTAGTGGGGAGGTTCAGGTAAATAAAATCACCCAAAACACAATGGATGTTTCAGCTATATATATATATATATATATATATATATATATATATATATATATACTGACAAAGTTGAAAAAGGTTTGCATGACACATTTTGTCCTTTAGAACTTTATATGAAATGTGTCACACAAAAACTTTTTCAACTGTCATAGATTTAAATAAAACTGATCTTCATATATAAAAATTCATACATCATTTTCTTATATATATATATATATATATATATATATATATATATATATATATGTATGTATGTATATACATATGTTTTGCATATCTTTCTGTGTAGCAGTAGTTGTAGTACAGTTCTCTGTGTCCTAAATAGCAACCGGGTTTGCTAGGTATAGCTGTTCCCTATGTTCAACAGTTTTTCTCTATTTATACTTGTCAATATACAGTGTTCATCTCCATGTCCTCATTGTCTAAATCTACAAATACTCTCTTCGATATTAAGCATTATTCCCTCCATAAATATAGCAAATTTTGATGACCACAAATTTTCACTGCATGTATTTGGAAATTAAGAATATGTCTAACTTTCAGCAACTTACACAGCATTTTCAATAGTACAACAAAAATCTTTGAAAATCGCTAAGAGATTAGCTAAAAATTTTCTGAACAAAGAATCATTTGGAAATTTTCTACACACATTGAGTTCATGAAAGAAATCTCTTGTTTGTGTTCAAGAAAAATGCAATAAAAAAATTAACTGAAGTACCTTGCCAACCATTTTTAATGACGTGTGTATTCTGGAGAGATTAATAACCAAATACACAAGTATATATATACAGGGTGGCAATAAAATCACAATACAGTTACTTATAATAAAAAAAAACAAAGCATTAAAAAAGGTGGCTTGCAGTTCGAACAGTATTGATAATTAATTTACTCTTGTTTATCATAGCATTTTACTGTTATTAACCAGAATTAACCAGAACCCTTTTATTAATAAATTTTTGGACAGTTGGGTAATTGCTTTGTCTTAATTGTTATAGTGTGTGTGCATATATATATATATATATATATATATATATAGGAAAATATAGGCAGTTATCACTGGGTGCAGGTGTGAATGAGGGCCAATATTTCCTCTACTCTGTAATGACAGTTAATTAATAATTATGCCAAATATAATGTAACGGCTTAATGTTAATACGACACAGTGTTACAGTATTTGTGCAGACATGGATGGGGATAATTTCAACCTATTTTTTTTAAATTACTCTCTTGTAAACCTTTCATGGCCAAATACCAGTGAATGTATTGAGGAAAATTGTTTATTATTCTCTTTTTTTACCATTAAGCCACATCATCTTAAAATAAAATGAATTATTTGTAAAATTAAGTTGTAGTTTATCAATCTGTTTCATAATCCATACATACAACAACTAACTGTCTTTTCATATAAGACATAAGCTTTAAATCTGAGGACATCATGCAGGGCATCAAAATATAAAAAGTGGTGGTAGGAGGGATAAATCAGATGTTAAAAATGGTGGGCTAAATTAGATGTTAAAAGAGGGTGAGATGCTAAATCAGGTAAGTTTTTAAAAATTCCTATGTTTTTTATCTGAATGAAATGAATATTTTTTTCCATATATTACCCTCCTGTAAGCAGTATTTTCATTTTTATTTTATATGTACATTTTTTTGTTTTGCTTTTCTCTTGTACCTATTTTTTGAAATAAGATGCATTTTCTGCATTAAGACTTATATAAAAGTGTTAGAAGTTAATATTAAAAAAAAAGAAAAGAAAAGAAGTTTTCTGATTTATTTTGACCTGGAATTATCCCCAATCCAAGTTATTCAACTGTTGCTTGAAGGAGAAATCCTTCTCCAGCATGTAGAAAGTGTCAAGCATATGCCCAGTCTTAAGAATGCATGCAAATGATCTTCTCCCTCTCAATATAGACTCATCAGTCTCCTCAATATCATCCATAAGCTTTTTGAGACTATCATCAGATCTATCTAGAGCAACAAGCAGTATAGGTTTCAGTCAGCCTAATCCACTGCTGATGTCCTAACTACCATTACTGATATAAGTAGTGAAGCTTTTGATAACAAACACATCATAAGCCTTTGATATTTCAAAGGCCTTTGACAAGGTGTGGCACAGAGGGTTGCTGCACAAGCTCTCTAGCTATGGAATCACTGGAAGGGTCTTCTCAATTATCAAGTCCTTCCTAACAGGTAGGTCCTTGAATGTAGTTATTTATGGCCAGCCCTCTGGGACCCTAGCAGTCTATATTGACTTTGGTATGGATTAAAGGAAACAAAAATAACAGTGATAGTATAAGTGAATCAATAATTTATGCAAAGGTTAAACAGTTGTTTGAAAACATTGGGACTCATGCTCCTAGTGGAAGTGATATTACACTGCTAGATTTTTTAACTTCAAATGGGTGGTTTAACAGTTTCTGGAAAATAAATGGATTACATAGTGTCATGAGGCATGGAGTGGCCACTAGTGTAGATTGTAAAGTAGCTACTGGGTACCACAATGTGTCTTAAAGTATTATTGATTCATTTCACAGTAAGTGTTCAACTATGATGAAATCATATATATATATATTTTAATCAATTCACCCCAAGTAAGGCAATAATGCCACTAAGAAACAAGGGGTTAATAAGAGCGAAAGACGATGATAAGACTTTAAAAGGAACCAAAAACCCAATCCTAAACAAGATTGTATGGGGCTTGGAATGGATTACTCTTACTGATATATATTTCAATTACTAACATAAGAAACAATTTTGGTCAAAGAACAGGATCTCAGAATGGCTTATATTCATATATAGAGACACTACAAAGTCTGTGTGTGTGTGTGTGTTTATATATATATATATATATATATATATATATATATATGTGTGTGTGTGTGTGTAATCTTCAGAGTATCTATGGTCTGAATATTGTGTTTAAGCATGAAACAGAGTGTTACCACTGGGTATTGATAGCAATTTCCACCTTTCTATTTACATATGCTCTATACCTGATAATCACTGCTTTTACTCATTAATATAGCATACCTAAAAATATATATTTTTATCAGATATATATATATATATATATATATATATATATATATATATATTATATATATATATTACATGAATCATTCATGCAAAAAACAGATATTGAAGTTAATGATATAAATGGTGAGAATCTTCAATATCTGTTTTTTATATGGATGATTCATGTAATGTAAATTGAACTGCACCACATACTTGATATATATGTATATATATATATATATATATACATATATATATATATATATATATACAGAGAGAGAGAGAGGGGGGGAGAGAGATAGAGAGAGGGAGTTGTGTATTTGGTCAGCAATCTCTCCAGAATATATACTCCATTAAAAATGGCTGATAAGGTACTTCAGTTAAGTTTTTTATTGTATTTTTCTTGTATGCAAACAAGAGATTTCTTTTGTGTGTAGATAATTTCCAAATGATCTTTTAGTGATTTTCAAGGATTTGGGTTATGTTATTGTAAATGCTGTGTAATTTTCTGAAAGTTAGACATAGTTTTAATTTCCAAATACAGATAGTGAAAATGTATTGTTATGATAATTTGCCATATTCATGGAGGTAAGAGTGCTCAATATCAGAGAGAGCACTTGTAGTTTTAAACAGTGTGGACATAGAAATCCACATTGCTTAGCGGCAATATATATATATATATATATATATATATATATATATATATATAATAAAATAATGCATGAATTTTTATATATAAAGAACAAATTTATTTATATCTATGACAAAGTAGGAAAACTTTTTGTGTAACCCATTTCATATAAAGTCCTAAAGGATGAAATGCTTCATGCAAAATCTTTTTCAACTATGTCATATATATATATATATATATATATATATATATATATATATATATATATTTGTTTGAGTAAAAACAGACCACTTTAAGGTTCCATGTAATAAGTTATTTCACCACAACCCTTTTAAAGGGCTCTGGATCATCAGACTTTACTTCCAAAAGTTGAAATGAAAACTGAAAAGAAACTTACACATTTTTGACAGATCGCACCAAGCATGTGTAAAATTAACGAAATGAGGAAGTGAGGTGGGAGAGAAGATATCAGTGAGTTAGATGTATCATTTCAATTCCTTATCCTTAACCCCACTCTGTGTAGGCTAGAAGCCGCTTAACTTAACGTATGTTATCTCTAGATATAGATGGGTAAGGGGTGAGGGAGAAGACCGACTTAAAAGGGAGAAGATACCGCAAACAATAAAATAATAAATCATGTCCATGAGCGCAGGTTTCACTCAAATTCTTAGACGCTGTTATTTCGCATTACTTTAAAGGGTATATTTGGAGGTTAAAGTTCGATATAAATCTAAATGTCTAAAAAATCTACGAAGAATTTAATTTGAAGCTTGTTGGAGTTTTGGGTATCTTCTATGAATTTTTTCCAATCGACTAGATTGGAAAAAATTCATCGAAAGTACATTGAAAGAATAATCCATTTTATTTAGTAATCTTTTTTATTTTCCTAAACTCTTTTCTTATAGATTGTTAAGTTGACATCTATTCGTTTGATTTTTGTTCATAAATTAAATTTGTGACTGTTTTTAGATACCTAATTATCAAAGGTTATTCCAATTTAAATAATTTTATCATCAATAATGATTATTAAAGGGTAATATATTTCAATTTAAATTAAATTATCAATTTAAAATATACCTCTGTATTATTTATTTAAACTCACTTCCAATTGGAGAATATTAGAGGAGAGAATTGGATAAAAGATTACTAACAGAAAATTAGGTCCTTCCTTAACAATATTCTATATATCCGTACACATACTTTTTTCTTGTTGATTATTCAGTTGACATCTATTCGTTTGAGTTTTGTTCATAAATTAAAACCGTGTCTGTTTTTAGATACCTACCTAATTATTATCAAAGGTTCTTCCAATTTAAATAATTCTATCATAAATAATGATTATTAATGATGATATATTATATATATATATATATATATATATATATATATATATATATATATATATATATATATACATATATTATATATATATATATATATATATATATATATATATATATATATATATGTCTATGTCTGTCTGTCTGTCTGTCTGTCTCTCTCTCTCTCTCTCTCTATATATATATATATATATGTCTATGTCTGTCTGTCTGTCTGTCTGTCTGTCTGTCTCTCTCTCTCTCTCTCTCTCTCTCTCTCTATATATATATATATATATATATATATATATATATATATGTATGTATGTATGTCTGAATACAAGGTTGGTATAGATGGAATAAACTTCCAGGAGCCAAAAACACTATTTTTTAAAAAGTGCTCAATACAGAGTAGAGCAAATAATATTTGTTTAAAAATTATAACATAAGTATGTTATAACATCACTACAAAAATAGACATTTTGTTTCAACACTTCTGTTGTTTTGTCAAGTGATAGTGTTGCAAGTAAAATAAATAGTTTTTCCTTTATTTTGCTTGCAACACCATCACTTGATAAGACACTGGAAGTGTTGAAAGAAAATGGCTATTTTTGTAGTGATGTTATAATATACCTATGCTATAATATATATATACATATATATATATATATATATATATATATATATATATATATATATATATATATATATATATATATAAAGGTGTATTTAGGCAGCAAGAATTCATCCAAACAAGATTTATTAAATTCCATGGAGAAAGTCTGTCTATTCAACTTTTTATTATATCTTTACAATTTTCAAATAAGGTTTTCTACAGCTGGATTGAAGTTATGAATTTTTTGGATGAATTCTTGTTACCTAAATACATCATATTTAAATTATATCACCCTGCAGCAAACAATGGTTTTCACATAGAAAGAGAAATGACATTATCCAAAGACAAAATATAATATATCCTTGTGGAAATCAAAAACATTGGCATCAAACTGTAATCTAAAGATATTTAGAAAAAAATAACAAGCATTCATTTTGATATTATAAACAAAAAAAAAGGCATCGTTAAATTATTTCATTGTCATAATGAACAAGATGAAAACGCCATTAAAAATTTAATTTGTTGGTATATGAAAGTTAACGATCCCAACAAATACCTTAGATTTATCATTTACTACAAATCAAATTAAAAATGTTTAATCTAATTATTATTCATAACTTCAATCCCAATGTACAATAGCTTATCAGAAATTGTAAAGATGCCATTTGATGTCTATTTGAATTGACAGATCTTGATGGTGAAATTTAATAAAACTTGTTTATATATATATATATATATATATATATATATATATATATATATATATATATATATATATATATATATATTATTATTATTATTATTATTATTACTTGAATGTTATTTTTAGTGGATACCCATATTTGAGTAGATACTCCATTTATTTATTAAACAATATATTTATTTATTTTCTTCTGTCAGTCTGAATATATGAGAAATCTTATTAAAAAATAATATGCATTCTTTGGAAGAAACCATTGTTAGATCCAATGTGCTTATACTGACTAAGTCACTGAGTGTGTGTATATAAGTCACTAAGTCACAGAGTGTGTGTATATATACAGACAAATGTACAGGCATACACATACAGGCTTTGATTAAAAGCTGTAGACTAGGGTTAAAAACAGCTAACATCCATAGTTTCTGGTCCTCAACCACCATAGATTGTACAGCTTTGGACAATAATTAGTTGTTAAAAAGGGTGATTCGTTCTCTTGTGTGAAGAGGCACACAAAAGTTTTCGACCTGACCAAGAAGCCTCTCCCTCAAAATACTGACATTTGGTTATTTGTGTCAGATTTCATCATGTTTTATTGAAATTGCCTGACAACGTAACTTCTGTTAAGCCTTTTATTGTATATTTTATTGCATGCGAACATCGTCATATGGTAAGGTCATTCAAATCAAATGAGAAAATGTCCATTCTTGCATGTGCAGTATGGTCGCTGTTTTTTGGTGACTGTAGAAATTATTTCTCATTTTTTCTTTTATATATGCACTTTTAATTTGTGTTAGATTGATTGTTCTCTTTCATAGTGTGTGTGTGTGTGTATGTATGGGAATGCTCATCAGCCAGTGTGTGTGTATGTGTATATATGTAGAATATCGTATAGAATTATAAACATCTCTACCCAGTTGGATATGGAGTGATTCACATAAAAATCAGAACTATATTTTATCTAGATGTGAGTGCCTACTGATGGTGCTAAATTTGGAGATACCAGCTACTGATACTGGACTAATCTCCAGAGATATTGTCTGTTCTTCAAATATTCATTATAATATAAGCTAACCTTTCTGTAAGCACAGAAAATTATTAATATTTGTGTACACATATATGTATAAGTATGTGCACCTACACATACACACACACATAAAGGTTTTTGTTTATGAACAAAAATTCCAAATAGGGACACATATCACAAGAGCACTATTGTTGGCGAGAGTCTATCTATATATTTAATTATTCTCTTTTTCTCTCACTCTCTCTCACTATATATATATAGATAATATTAGGGGTAAATATACACATACATATGCAAAATATATAAATATATATACATACATGCATACATATACATATATATTTTTTTGAATAAAAAAATTCCAAGAGGATAGATTCCAGGTAGAACACAATGTCCAGGACAGAGTAAGGATATAATAATAAAAAGGCTTAGTGTTTAAGCCTTATTATTATTATTATTATTATTATTATATATATATATATATATATATATATATATATATATATATACCAAACTGTAATTATTCTAAAGCAAACATTTAGTCCATATGAGGACAAAGTATGACACAGGGCAAATTGTGTGTGTGTGTGTGTATTTATTCATAAATAATAATTACATCAGACATACATAACATGATTATCAAGAAAACTCACTCAAGAATACATAACATGGTTATCAAGAAAACTCACTTTACATGTATAGGATCATAGCTCCATTAGGGCCCATTTAAATACACCCAGCACTCAACCAACCTCTGTTTGCAGCACAAAATATGACCATAATAACCCCATCCACAGGCAAAAACAGGTTAAAAGTAATGGAGGCATTAATAATAAAAAAGAAGTAGTCAACTCTCAATAATAGCAACTATGAACATAGCCCCAATATGCTGACAGTGTCCAGAAATTAAAAATCATTCCCATCTCTATAGATACATATATATATATAAAAAAATTATATATTCAGTTATATATATATATACATATATATATATATATATCCAAGGTGATGGCCAATAGAAAGTGCTCAGATCCACAAATCATTTCAATCATTTTACACAGGCTATGTCCAGAAAAGAAAATACTTGTATGAATGCAAGAAAAATTTAATAAAAAGCTTAAGCACAATGTTTTGCCAGCCGTCTTCAGGGAAAATTTTATAAAAGAGGAGTTGCTGCCCAAATACACAATTATATGTGTTTGTGTGCGCGTGTGTGTATATGTATATATATATATATATATATATATATATATATATATATATGTATGTATGTATGTATGTATGTATGTATGTATATGTGTGAATGTATACACACATGGCCCTTTAAAAACTTTGCCAACATAAAGGCAGGTGTGTAACATAATTGTGTCACCATGGGGTTAGATAAAATGTTGCTATAAAAATAGTTTATCACTTTTAGTTTTAGTTCTTCAAAACAGACTCATCTAATATCTTCATATTGAGAAATAAAAATATAGTTCCCACTCTTTCTCTCTCTGTCTCTCTCTCTCTCTCTATATATATATATATATATATATATATATATATCTTGCATCTACTGCACACCCACTCACCCATGCATATATGTGAATATGAGAGAATATGATACATAAACTCTCTCTATCTGACAAATGGTGGGTAATTGAATGACAAAATATAAAAAAATTCTATATGCTTTTTGTTTTTGATAAGGATTTTTTCAACCATATAATAATGTTTTCATTAATGGGATCATATATATGTAGGGGAAGGGCACGTAATGCAAACAGATCTCAGTTTTTGTTATACATCAAGATTAATACTGAAAATGCAGTGATGCTTAACTTTAAATTTAAATATTAAATTTTTGGCATCTGATAGGTCAAGATGCACCACATAGCCATCCCCATCCAGCTTTCTACCGTTTTTTTTTTTCTTTTTTTAAATGACTGTGATAAAAAATGTTCTTCTGACAGACAAAACGTATTGCACAGGATTTTTTCCCATTTTTATTTTTGTTCCTAAAAGCCATTACACATGACATCACACTAGACCATTTCAAACATCCAACTTCCCCAAAGAAAACCAGGATGCAGACAAAGGAAGTCTAACTATCACACAGACATCACATCAGTTCTTGATAATGACTGTGAAAGTCGAAAGCACTTGAACAAAAATAACAGAATATGGACTTCAGACAGTTTATCCACAAGTTCAAGTGCAATACTCACCTTATCTGAAAATTGAAAAAATACAATAAAAAATTAAACAGACAGACCTTTTTGGTTCTTTTTAATCAAACTTGTTTAGATGAATATTTGCTGCCTAATATATCCCTCATATATATATATATATATATATATATATATATATAATTTTGTCTGTTAACTGATTCATCCAGCAACCATTTTTTATTACAAATGCCTTTGTTTATTCGAATGGCTTCTCGGAATAAAATAAGATTGCAATCATTCTGGAAATGAAAAATCTAGTCAGATCACTAAACTGTTTCCAACACCTCCTCTGCCCAGCCTGTTTCCCTGAGAAAGAATTGGAAGGAACCATGTGTAAGTGAAATTAAATTGTCCAACTCAGTAATGTCCCATTATAAGTCTGTCCAACACTATAATCAGTGCATGTCATGTTTTCCTCTGTTGTATTGTCTAATTACACAAACTGAGAAATCAAACTGGGGAAATATTACTGGTCGTTTTTGTGCTTTTCTCCCTCCCTCTCTCTCTCTCCTATCTCACTCCCTCCTCTCTCTCTCTCCTATCTCCCTCTCCCTCTCTCTACTCCCTCTGTGCTCCCTTTGCTTTTAAATTTTTCCATCTTTTCTCTCTTCTACTTTGACTTCTATTTCTCTTTTCTCTCTGCTTTTCATGCTTTCCTTCTTTTCTCTTTTTTTTCACTTCTTCCTCTTTATCTCTTTTTTCATTTTCTTTTTTCTTCTTCTTTCTTTTTATCTTTATCACTCTTCTCTCTCTTTCTCTTGTTTCTTTCCATTTTGTTCTTTTTTTTTTCTCTTCTCTCTTTTTATATCTCTCTCCTTTCTCTCTTTTTCTATTTCTCTTTTCTCTCTCTTCTTTCCATCTTTTTTTCTTCTTTCTTTTCTTTTCTCTCTTCTTGCATTTCTCGTTCGTTTCTCTCTCTCCTTTTCTATTCCTCTCCCCCGTTTTGTTTTCTATCTCTTCTCCCACTGTCTTTTCTCTCTCTCTCTCTTCTTTTCATGCATTCCATCTTCTTTTCTCTTTCTCCTTCTTATCCTATTTCTCTCTTTCTGCTGTTTTATGCAGCCTAACTGAAGATGATAACACACGAACACTTGCTGTTGATCAATTGCTGACATGTAATTGTCTTAATTGGCATTTGCAGACAATTTTTCAACGACTTTGTCATTCAAGAGAGAAAAAAAATAGTCTCTGGAAAATAGGGATAATCTTTTGGCTAACAATTTTTTTTATATCTCCACTAATTTTTTTCCAGGATTCTCTTAAGACTTACAGTATTTCATTTATTTAACACTAAATTAGAATTTTGTTTTATTCAATGAATGATTGGGTACTGAAAAGTTATTGGCCAGACCACAAATCAATATTCTTGTTCTTCTTTATGTGCAGTGTCTGCACAAGTTGTAGGTGATCATGGCTCTCCACAACTTCCTGTTCCTTGTAGCCCTTAATAAATTTTGTCTCTCTGTTATCTCTCCTAAACCTTGTTCCACCATTCATTTATGCAAGTATGTTATGCATTGTTTTCCTGTCTCTCTTGCCTTCAATCTGTCCTGTGAGTATCAGATTTTCCAAACCTTCCTTCCTCATTATGTGCCCTAGAAACATCAACTCTCTCTTTCTGATGTTAAGTATAAGTTTCCTCTTTGTTTCTATTTTCTCTAAAACTTTGGTCCGTGATATCCTCAGCATCCTCTGGCAGAACCACATTTCTGTCATTCTTCATCTTTGAGGAGATTGTCCATATTGCAATCACCAAATCTTAGAATACTGATTTTGGGAAGTGACTTCTATTTTTTTAATCAATTCATCCCAAGCAAGACGATAATGCCATTAAGATGTACGAGGCTACTGGAAGTGAAAGAGAAGAAAGAAGGAACCAGAAACTCACTTCTAAATAGGAAACAATAGATCAACTTCTACTGTTCAAAAGATCTTGGAGGAGTGTGGACTGGACAATAGGTGAACCTATCTACTCCTATTGAATTGAGCTTAGAACTTTTCAGACCATCCTTCCTTACACACACACACACACACACACAAATAAAGAATAATAAAGATGTTATTTGGTCAAAAATACCATTGACCAAGGCAATTCCAGAAGACAATGCATTCATGGCAAGCTGCCCTTGCAAATACAGAACTGAGTATCAAGAGATAGAGCATTAGAAATTATTAATAATTAAAATAAATATATAATTAAATTAAAATAAAAAGGTTATTAATCTTATCTCAGCCAGTACTCAGATTCATGGAGGGCTTATTTTTTAATCTTTTAAAAATATATTATTTATATCATTTATATTGTTTTTCCCTGAAACTTGGAGTACAGATTGAAAAAAAAGATAAGTATATATATATATATATATATATATATATATATATATATATATATATGTGTGTGTGTGTGTGTGTGTGTGTGTATATGGCTAAATTGTTGTTTAAATTGCACAAAAATGAAAATAAGACTGACATCCCATTTTAACAGATATATTTACCAAAATTACACAAAAATATCTTGAAATACTAAAGAGCAAATTTATTCAATAAAATCACCATTGGCATCAACCATGGCCTCCAAATGACTTCCGAATCTCTTGTATCTCTTCTGGACGATCTCCTTGTTTAAGCTAATGAATCGTTGCCTTCAGTTCATCTTTTACAATGAGTTTTGATAGTCCCTCTTTCAACTGTGCCCCACATATAATAATCAGGGAGTTTTCAGTCTGGGGAGTTAGGTGTCCAGATGTATGGGTTGATTTGGTTACAGAAATTGTCTGACAGCCATGACTGTGTTCTCCTGCTTGTGTGGCATGGTGCAGAGTCTTGTTGCCAGACATAAGGTCTTCCAGCAGCCATCCTCCTGACACAAGGCAGCACTACCTTCTTAAGGTACTTGATGTAGGATGTGTTGAGTCTGAGGCCCTGTCGGAAAATGAATGCAGTTCTTTTATTATAAGATCAATCAGGGGGAGTTTTCTAAGCTGCTGTACCTTCGTAATCACCATTAGACTCATCCAATTCTTTCTAAATTCTCTGCGCTGTCCTCAGATTGATACCCAAACACTCCAATACGAACAAATGTTCATATTGGCGCTTCCTGCACAAATGCCAAGCAATACAGCATGCTGTTTCCAAATTTCTGGTAAAGGGAATTGTGTCATGGTGCTCTTTTTCTCACAGATGGTGCCCAACTGAACCTACTATACTGTGCATGTGTGAAGTTAAAAATATAAAATGGCAACAATTTACCCATTGCACCCTGTATATATATATATATATATATATATATATATATATATATATATTGGGCATATGAACACCTCATTGAATAGATGCCACACATGTCACTTATCAGAGTAAAGTGCCATGAAAAACATCTATCAACCCACAATCTACAAGAAAGCTTAAGAAAAATACTGGTTAAAAGCATTAGGGCCCTATGTAAATCAAAATTCTTAAAAGTTCTTTATAAGAGAAGCCCTGTATATCACCATCAAACTCACCTTCTTTAAGAATGGAAGTGGTGTGATGAAATTCTTTTAAAAAATAAAAAGTTTCCCATTTGAATTCCAGCCATGCCCAACACACAATGGCTCGGGATTAACACTCCTACTAGAATTCACAAATAATACATCTGACACAGTCAAAACATGGAAAGAAACTCTAAACACCAAAACAACCCCTCCTTGAAAATGGCTAAAGAAGTGGCTGAAAATGCTTGGGACAATGGATGATATGGACAGTTTTTGTATTCTCCCATTCTGATTAAATTGTAAAATGTAAGAAGGGTAGAAAACTAAGTAAAAAATTAATAACATTTTCCTTGTCCATCATATTTAACAAAAGATGTCTAAAAGAAAGGTTGCTGCCCAAATATATATATATATATATATATATATATATATATATATATATATATATATAATGTAAATCTATTTAAATTCAGTGGGTGAAAAAGTGGATAGCACAATTTTCAAATAAATTGGCATCCGAGGAAGAATGGAAAAAAAAGAGAGCACCAGAAACCTCTGAAGAGGGAGAAAGAAATGGTCTAGCACCTTAAATTTCTGGTACAAAGAAAACACCCAGCGTGTAATAAGTTAAAATGAAGAATGCTCAATAAACTAAGTAGAGCAAAAGTAGTACCTGGCTCATTTGGATTTATTTATTTTCTATATATATATATATATATATCTATATATATATATATATATATATATATATATATATATATTTAGTAAACAAAATAAAATGTCCAGATTTATCTTCACCAGTCAGTGTTTGACAGGAATTGTATTTGCTCATCAGGATGTTAGTAAATTTGAATTTTTCTTATACAGCCAGCTCACTGATGAGTGAATGCCATTTCTGTGATAATCATAATATGCACCTCTTGCTCACTCTCTGTACACCTTTAAAACAACCTCTTTTAGTAATCTCCTACCTTGAGTGACTCCTGGCCCTTGTATTGGTTGAAAAACAGTAAAAAAAAAAAAAAAAAATCTTAGTTGGGAGGCGAAGTGTGAACATTTTATTTTGTTTATTATTACTGCTCTATTTCTTAATATTCAGCACTTTACTTACAAAGAATGCTGACCTTAAAAATGTTATCCTCCAGAAATACACTGGTCGACATTTTTTTCCCAATGCAATCATTGTTATCACGCACACACACACACACACGCGCGCACATATACATACATATATATATATATATATTATTAGTTGTTATGTTGAAAAAAGCAAGTAATCACTTCAAACATGCATATTTGTAGTGATTACTTTTTGTTTGTACGTAATAACATAATATATGACTAATGCTCTACTTTTGGCATTGAGCCCTCTTTTAAATTAATGTTATTGTTCTCATTACATTTGGTTATATATATATATATATATATATGAGAAAACGATATTAAAATTTTTACATATCACAAATAATTTTAGGGAAAACTATGGCAAAGTGGAAAAAGTTTTTATTTATTGCATTCTGTCCTATTATGACTTCATCGGACTAAAGTTATGTTTATGTGGATGTAATTACATATGTGCATGAAAAAGAGGGGTTGCTAAGAATTAGTTCCTTTTTTTTTTCTAAATATATGTTTTGGGTATTTAGTCTAGCTGATTTCCTTTATTTTCTTTTTGTTTTTGCCCCCCCTTTTTTTTAGTAAATATCTTACATAGTCCTAATAAAAGATCTACCAAGATTCTTTGCAGATCTATAATAAAAAAATAAATTTAAATTTTAAATTCTCAGACACTCCTGACTTTCATGTGTATATTTAATCATATCAACGTAAACATCACTTTAGTCCATTGAAGTGCTAAAGGACAAAATGCGTCACATTTCCTACCTTATCATAGATTCCCCAACAAAATATTTATTGGGATCTCCTGTCATTTTCAATATATGAGGGTACATCAACTCAATTCTGAGAACTGAACAGCCAAGCTATTCTCACGTATGATTTGATTATAGTGGTGAAGGTTACTGTAGAACCAACTATCACTTTTGGAAGAGCTGAATACAGAGAACTGTTGTACATAGTGTGCCACAAAGTCCCGAAACAACCCTCCTCAGATTTTGAATTCAGGGTTGTCTTTCTCCTAGATCAGTTGCCAACCAAGTCTGTAGGGCCCAGTCTGTCTAGCTATTCACCCATAGCTGGAGGGAGAAGATATATATACCTAGCCTACTATATCTACATATAAGAAGTATATGTGGACAATAAGTATACAAATAGAAAAAAATGCCATAAGAATTTTTGCCGTTAACAATAAAATTTTGAAAAAAATCCAGACAACATGCATTTAACGGATGTCAGAATTTGTTGAAAAATACATCCCTACCCCTACCTAAACGTAACCCCTTTTTCAAACGTAACTAATAACTGATACAACAAAAGTTAATGAAAATGAACACGCAACCACCCCTTGTCTGGATGAACGGATTTCTCTGTATCCTTGGAAACAGTAAATTATGATTTTTTGCCATGCCTTTAAAACCCAGTAAATTTAAAAATAAGTTACTCCAAAATTTGCTTGAGGATGAAATGGAACTAATGTCTTTAATTTAATTACAAAATTAAATTCAAAGCTTTTAGCTTCCATTTTTGAAACATGGTTAGAACTCTGTAGCAAAAAAAACATATTTTAAATCAGTTAATATATATATATATATATATATATATATATAATATAAAATATTGCTCATTAAGTGCTCAGTTTACAATAACAGTCAGAACCTGATTATTGAGTTGTGCATGAACATCAGAGTTGTGCTACTGGTGAGTAAAAAACTGTATATGTATTAATATAAATTATAGGTCTGTTATTATACATCAAGCACTATTTTATTAGTACCAACACTCAATGAGCAATATTGTACAAGAAAAAAAATCTATTAGAATAGAAATGGCAGTTGCATTTAGCTCGTTCAACAGTAAAACAGTGAAACCTACTTGCCAATCAAGTAGCATGCCTAAACTCATGTAGTCGTGGCACTTGGGGAAAAAAAAGCTCATCAGAACATTTGCGCTATGAAAACAATGTTTAGAAAAACAGAGGGAAGCCATGATATGTTGGTAAGAAAGTTACTGAAGTCAAGATCGATTACATTACAGACCCTTCTCTGAATTTTCTCATGCATCTCGAGATATATGGCATGATCACCAGACCAGATATGACAGCAGTATTCAATGAATGGACAAATACTAGATTTCTAAATGTGCAAGATGGATTCTGATGAGAAAAAATTTCTGGCATGCCACAGTGAACCAAATTTCCTTGCAGTAGACGTAACAGTTGATTCAATATAGTTATTCCACTTCATGTCAGTGGAAAACGTGAGGCCAAGAAGGCATAGACTGTTGCTCTCCTGGTGATTAAATGAAAGCAGTTTTCCTGTTTTAAAATTTATTTGGTGTTAGTGTAAAGCTGCACGATATTAGAACACCAATAACTGGGGAACGATTCCATGGGTCACCATTTGTTGAATAACAAAAAATGAAAGAAAAGATTGTTGCATGTTCAAATAGAATGATGATATTTATTTAAATGTAAGATACACAAATTTTAACTGTAAATACTTATCATGAAATGAAAGTTAGAAAGGTTTTCTCTTTAACTGTAAGGAAATGAATATGAATAGTCTTTCAGTGAGGAAGAGAAAAAGTGGGTTTGGGAGACAAGATCAAAGAGAATCTGCTATTGCCTTGGTGAGAAAGATGAGGTTGACTTGTGTATCTTTACTGCTGTCAGTCCTTTTACTGAGTTGAATGAATGTTTGGTTTTTATAGCCTCATGTAGGCTTCAGAAACCTGTGTTTATTTATTGGCTGTTTATTTTTATTAAATTGAAAATTTGAAGTATGTTTGAAACCATGGATGTTTGTGTGGAGCCGTTGTGTGGTGTGTTTAATTTTGTCATTTGAACCTTTGATTTGATACTGTTCATTTCTATTTACTCTATAATACATTCTTGTTCATTGCCAGTTTCAAATCATTCATATAAAACATATCATTAATAAGTTTATTAAATTTGTGATATTCATAACCCATGTTATCCCAATCAGTTGTTATCCCAACTAATTTTATCATTAATGTGTTTAACATAGTTTTCCACTTGTGTTTTTTAAAACTGACTTTCAAATAATTAATCATAGTCAGAGAAATTTTCATTAATTCTAATAACTTTATTCTTTTAAGTTTATCTTAACATTGCTTAAGATTTTTTTGGGGGGGGAACAGCATTTATTCAAAGCATCTTGTTGATCAGGAACTGATTTTTGCAACTGGAAGAATTTTTTTGTATCATTTTACACTTCAGAGATAATGTTATTAATTTTAAGGAATTCATGCATTCTTTTTTTCATTTAAAATCAATGCGAGTGTTTTGTATGTTGTGGGTAAGCACATGAATGGTTGATAATTGGAGCCAACAGTGTCATCAGGTTTGGGGATTAAATAAAGAATGCTTTGGGTTAGCCTTTCTTTGGGTTTGTGTATACTGGGGAAAAAATCATTTTACCAGAAGTTAGGTGCTTTATTTATTCCAGGGGGTTTCCATTTTTTTTATTTATTTATTTTTGGAAATAGATTTTAGACATCTTTAATGCCTACATTGTTCCATTCCTTTTCCTCTCTTTCCCTGTGTGTGTGTGTGTGTGCATTTCAGTTCAGTGTCCTTAATCCATTCTGTGCAGTTTTTATAATTCTTTTTATTTCCCTATATCTCTCATTGCTGTGTTTTATGGTATTTCTTCTGTAGAATTTTTTATTCTCTCCATTTCCCTATAGAATTTTTCATAGTTAATTTTGAATGTGTTGGCTTGTTTATAAAATGTCTTTCTTTTCTCATATCTCCTCTTTGTGCTTTTAGTTGGATGTTCTTTTAGGACCTTTTATAGTTGGTATAGCATTTTCTTCTTTTTTTTGTTTCCTTTTTAGCAATCTCCTGCTTTTCACTTTGAATTCTTATCATACTTCATCTAATATTAAGTCCTACCTGCAAAACTTCAATCTTTTTTCCATAATGATGATTTATGTTCATTTCTGGGGTTAGTTTTTGTTTTCCTAGTTATTTTTGCATTGATGTTTTGACTATTTCAACAGAATATATTACTTCATTTAGGATTCTTAAATCCAAACAATTTTTTAAACTTTTTCTTTAATTACCTTAATTGTTCATTTAATATTTTTTTTGTTTATTTCATGTTTTATTTTTGCCTTTCTTCCATTTTATTTTGTCACATTTTTTTTCTAGAGCCCCAATTGACATTTTTCATTTCCTTAACATCCGCCATATTTGTATCATTATTCTAATTTCTTAACTCATTTTGTTGTTTCTAATCTTTTTCTTGTTTATTTTCCCATGTATTATTTATTAGTCTTTCACTTTCAACATCATTCAGTCTTTTATCTTCTATTCTTTCAACTCTTGCATTTTCAATTCTAATATTCACCAATTCATTGTTCAATTCTGTTTTAACATTTTCTTTGAGCTCCACAGACTCTGAACCAGACAACCATTTTATTTAATAATGTTCCTTTTCATATTCATCAGTATTTTCATTTTAATATTAAGTTGAGAAATTTTATTCATATTCAATATATTTTGTTAATAACATTGTACTTTGAATGTTTGTGTACAGCAACATAATAATGTAGCATAACTTTTCTATAGTCCTTCCTAGTTCATTTTTCCCCTTTTTCTGCATTTTATATAAGAAATCTATTGTTCCTGACCTGGCATCTTAACTGCAGTCATTTCCCAACCATAATGTAGCTTCCTTGTACCTTTTCTATAAATACTTTCATGGTAATTGTTCTGATGAACATTCCACTACAGTACCTAGACTATCCTGGGTACGATGAAAAACTACATCCACGTCCTGGGTGTATTACCCAACTACATCCGACAGCAAGGCTTTTGATTAGAAGGTT
Organism: Acanthosepion lycidas; assembly: GCA_963932145.1. Lineage (NCBI taxonomy): Eukaryota > Metazoa > Mollusca > Cephalopoda > Sepiida > Sepiidae > Acanthosepion > Acanthosepion lycidas. Next base: position 87,783,413 of record OZ010584.1, read on the forward strand.
TTAAGGAGTGTGGAACTACCTTTTAATTTCTGGTGTTCCCAGATCAAATGCTGATCCTATAGGTAAATAGTTAACCCCTGCAAAAGAGACCAAAACACTATGAAAGTATAAAATTAAGTTTTAATACCAGCAATACTTTTTTGAAAATTTTTTTACCAATAATAAATTTTTGAATAAATAAAAAATATTACCAGCAATACATTTTTTGAAAAAAAATATTACCAGCAAAAAAAATTTTGTCTGCATTAAATAACCTATTGAGGTTTGATATGCCATAAAACAAACCAAACCAAACCAAACCAAACCAAATGGTACCTAGACTTTGTAAATTTAAGTTCATTACCAGATTGGCAACAAGGTTTCATAATTTTACAGTTGAGTTGGCAAAATGCAACTACAATTTCTATTCTAACAGTTTCTTCTATTACACTTCTTACTGTTGGTAAGTTAAATTGCAGTCATTCTGGACAAAGATGGAGCTTTTGGACTCTACATGAATTTGCCTCCTGTAGTATCTGTGCTTGCTTTCATGTAACATGACCTACACTGCGTTACTGCCATTTAATAACCTATAGCATTTTGGGACCTTTGATTTGCAGGCAGAAAGAGGAAGTTGGACGATGTTGAATAAGACTTATAGCTCAAATAATCATACATTCTATCATTATGTGTTTTGAAGTTTTTGTGCAACTCAGTTTTAGGAGGAGGCTGAGAATTTGATCTTGTTCAGTATAATGCTCATTTAGAACTAATATTTTGTGGATATGCATTGTGGTATAATGGATAATGGCTTGGAATGCAAAATTAAAAAGCTGAATTCAAATTCCAGTTAAATTCGTTATATTCACTTATGCAGAAATACTCTTGGGAAAAGTATGAATCAATCTCTTCTCCCCACCAGTTATGGGTTGAATAGCAGGACTGACTGGTTTCTATAGCCTTAGTTGGCAGCCAGTCTACTGCAGAAAGAAGTGGCAACCTACTGTGGGAAAATCTTCTGCCAAGTCAGTCATGAATTGAAAGAGACATCGTCGCCCAAGCATGTATCACATATAGCACTTAACTGACTGACTGATTTTGCAATAAAATTCACATTAAATTATTATTATTGTGCATAAAAAGTATTTTCATTTTTTACAAGCCTTATGGCTAGGTTTGTCTTTTTACAGAATTTATTGCAAAGTCTGGCCACCCTGAGTAGTGTTTTGAAAGAGATTATGGAATCCAGATGTTACAGGGCAGCTTACGAAGGAGTAGCCTCTAAACTCTTTTTTTGATTGTTCGTAATAGTTTCTTTTATCAGGATATAGGTTTTCATAATTTATTTATTTTAATAATCATTACTTAACACAGTGTTTATTGTCAATTTTGTTTTGGAAGCTCTACTGATGTTATAGAAGAAGCTTTCAAGCAATTGATTTAAACAAGTACTGTAGGAAACATTTTATAAGATTTACTTAGTTTTAATTTTAAATTGAAAGACAGTAAATTTCCAGTGATTTTAAATCTGAAAATAGATTTATATGATTAATATGAATGTGATAATCCTTCACAAAAGTTAATAAAGTCACATGATCATAATTTACATGATTTACATTCAGACTATTGAAATCCTCTTTGTTGTTGCTATCACAACGTTTCAGCCATTGTGACCTTCAGCCTTCATCAGATGTATATCAATCTGGGTAACCTACAGGGAAGTCTGAACTGAACCCTGTATTAAATCTATGGGAGTAGACTGTTCTTGTTCTACTGCCCATGTCGAATAATATCTTGTCTAGTTCTTATTTTTATTATTGCTCAGTTATTGTTCACTTCTTTCCACTCCAAGTACATACTGCTTTGCCCAGAGACTGAACTTGCAATTACTATGTCACTAAATTCATAAACCAACATTTTAATCCACTAGGCTATTGTCTCCTAGAAAGTTAAATGGTCAATTCAGTTTCCATTACCTGGTATCACATTAGCACTTGTAAACAAAGTAATATTCAAAATTCCATAATTAGAATAGCCTGTAATGATTTGAGAGACATGTCAAAAAGCAACACCAAAAGATCATTGATTGATTGATTTCTTTGCTACGGCTTATTAACTCTTTGCAGGTTATTTAAAGCCACAAAATATTTTTAGACTGTAAGAATTTTTTTTTGAGATGTTAATGATTTACTGATACAAGTCCTACTAACTAACCCATGGTGGGTTCATGCTTTTCCCAAAGGTATTTGTGCATAAGTGAATATAATGAACGTGACTGGAATTGGAACTCAGTTTCCCAATTTCCAATTCTGAGTAGCTATCCTTTACACCACCCATGCATCTACCTGGTATTCCCAAGCACTCATCCATCTAGGTGCTAACCAGGTTCAAAGCTGCTTACCATCATACAAGAACCAGTGTTTCAACATGATATGGCTGTAAGCCTTGAAAGTGGATATATATGTCAATTGCTGATACCCCCTGATAAGGGTCCGTCTATGAAACTCTGGAATTGGAATGCCGAAAGCAATATCAATCAGCCAAGACAAACCTTTTACTTGTATTAATTTGCTCTCTCTTCTCTCTCTCTCTCTCTATATATATATATATATATATATAGGTATGTGTATGATAGAAAATATACATACATGCATATATATTTCCACGTATGTATAAATATATTTCTACCTCAGGTGATATAAATACAGTGCTCAATGTTATGTGACAGAGATATTATACATAATATCCAATGTTGACAGCATGATTCAGAGTTTCACATGCAGATCTTGCAATCTTCAGGTGCAGAGAATAACTGCATGAAACTCTGAGTCATTCTATCACTGTTGGATATTATGTATATTCACTAATATATATATATATATATATATATATATATATATATATATATATATATATATATATATGTTTGTGTGTGTGTGTGTGTATGTATCCAGGTAAGATGAGAATGAATAGATTACCATTCCAACCTTCGTAACCTTTAATTTAAAAGAGGGCTCAATACAAAGTAGAGCAATATTCTTTATTTTAGGATATTACATCGAAAAACATATCAAAATTGCTACACAATTGCAGTAGTGTTTTGATGTGTATCAACACATCTCATCAGGCGATTGTATATTACTGGTGAGTGAATGATTTATTCAGATTTAAAAGCAAAATACATCCTCTTAAGAAAAAAGGTGGGGTTATAAGGTCTGTGGACTTTACTCAGATCAACCAATTGAATATAACCTATGTTAGATTTAAACTAAGGGAAAAAGCAAAAATTAAGAAAATATTTTTCATAAATGTGTCATGACCTGTAGACTTGAAGTCAATAACAGCAACAAACAATGTAAATGGATACATTAGACAATGTCATTTCCTAAGAAAAAATGAAGTAGTTATCTAACAAAATGCTAGACAAGTTATATGCTTTGTGAGTTTCCTACTTAAAAAAAATCTACAATTGATAAATAAGTAGCTTCTCTAAGAAACCAGTAAATAATTTAAATGTATAGACTTACTTGGCAAATTAATATGCAACTGTTGACTAAAGATTCTTTCTATAAGGTGTTAATAACAATAACCAATCAATTCAAAATACCAGCTAAATACCAATACATTCATACAAGATATTACTAAAACTACCAGGAGATTAATACAAAATTATATTAAATCCAAATTAATCTTACCAACAGAAAGATAAGCCATATATGGTGCAACACAGTTCATATAAAATCTAAGAAAACACATTGTCAAATTTCAAGTCTACCTGAATTGTAAGGTATAAGGTAGACTGTGTTTACAATTTACTGTTAACTTGGATCTTTGGTTTAATAAAGCATTTTTATCAAAAAACCTGATGATTTGCGATTTTTCAAGTAAACACAGAAAACAGGGTTCCTATAAGGATCTACATGTCCTTGCCATTCTTAAAATTTTTCATTTCACCTTAGGAGTTTTATTACCTTCTTGCAAACTCCAAAAATATTTAGAAATTGATGTATTATTTCTATAAGTATGATTAGTAAAGGACAATATATATTGATACCACTTAGTCTTGAAAGAATTCTTAGTACTACCAATATAGAACTTTTCAAATGTTGGATTTTCTATTGTAGAGACAAACTTTTAACTAAATTTCTACTTTATCTTTGTTCTATCTCTATTTAATTGTACTGAGCTTTGAAATATTGTCCAATTCACTACTCAGAGCTCAATAGCCCAATCCAATTTGTTTGCAAGTTCTATTTTTTGTGCTGATAAATATTACTACCCCACTCCTATATGCAAGCCTTTAAAGCATCTCATTTGACCTCAACATGGTAGGGATATAACAATGAGTCTGTGTCTGAGCAAAGCTGGGGGTATATACTCATGGCAAAAGGTAGACAATGGCATTCGTGTTAAAAGGGTCCCTGACTGATGAAAACTTAGCAACAGCTGTTTGGAATTGTGTGAAATCTGGTGACTTGAATCTCTTCATCTGCAGGTATCTCACGGCAAGTTGGAATTAAGTAAAAACTTTGTATTAATCAAACAATTGCAAAAATTTAAATATCTGGGAAGTGTTTTAACAGAAGACAGAAGAGTGACACTGAAATATGAAGACATATTGGGATAGCCAAGAAAGTAGAGTACTAATAAATAGAAAATTTGTTAGAAACAAGGAAAAGAGTTCTGAACTGCTACATGATATCTGTCCTCCTAATGGCAGTGAGTTCTGCCTATGATCACTATAGTATTTGTGCTCTTTCTCTTGGACATACTATATATATATATATATATATATATATATATATATATATATATATATATATATATGACAGTAACAAAAACCCAAAGATGCATTCCAAAAGCTAAGCAGAGTATTAAGAGACAGAAAAACTTTATTAGAAAAAAAAAGAAAAGAGTACTGAACTGTTATGTGATATGTCCTCCTTGCAGGTTTTGACTGCAGACTGGTTACCAACCAAGACTATAGAACACTGTCTATTCTATTATTTAACCCATAACTCAGGAGGAGTGGAAGAGATAGAGTCGTACCTTTCCCAAGGATATTTGTGTGAAAGTGATCACAACGACCTCAGTTGGAATTTGAACTCAGTACACTGATCCCATTTTCCATGCCAATAACTGCTACGCTACACACACATTTGAATGAAATATATTTACTTACTTCTGTGGGTGGTAATGGCATATTGAAATCCATGAACTGATCCTTGTGAGAATGTTCATCTCCCAAGTTATTGATAGGGAGTTCTTTCCTCACTGTGTGTTCTGTAAAAAAGATTTAATTGAATGATGGTGATGATGACTGGCTCCCGTCAAGGCTAACAACGGGTGTAGCAGCTTAATTTTACTATTGTCTAGGCAGTAAGGTAGTCATAGAAAAGTGATTTGCAGAAATGCTCATTTACCCAATATTTACTTTGCCAATGACCTTGCCATGCCAGTGACAAGACCTTTTGTCAAGATCTGGTAATAAGACAAACACCAGGGTAGTAGATTCATTCTAAGGCATTAATGCAATTTAACTTCGTTTTTGTCAATTCCATTTCAGTTATGCTGATGCAATAAAATAAATCTAGAGAACTATTTGCTCCTCACCACAAAATAAATAAAAATAAATGAAAAACATGATAGTTTATTCCGTTTTTCAGGTGTGTATCCACCTTAGATGACAAGGAGTCATTTAATAAATACTTAATGGTAAAATCTGCAAATTTAACCCACCTAACCGCACTTGCTTGTTACGCCCCATAATGGTCATTGGATATACTCCACCTTGCTTGCAAAACGATTTTATAAGCTGCCCCCTGTATTACTAGCTTTAATGATTCAGACATGAATGTGTATCCTCAAAAAACTCGATTTCATGCACCCAAATCAAACATATTGCAACAGCGAGCCATTCAGAAACACAAATAAAGAAAACACAATGTAAGTATAATGCTAAGTTAGTGAAACTAAAAATCTTTCAATTCTCCTTACAATCTTATTTCAGCTTGTCACTCCATATTGGCTCACGATCCTCAATAACCAGACTGCCTGTTACTTGCCACACATCTGACACGGCAATAAGATCTTCGTTAATCCCAACGTTGATCCTATAAAATTTTAACATAAAAACAAAAAGCAAACATTTTTAAAACACCTTGCATAACAGTATTCAGCCTAGCCCCAACAAACAAAAGGAAAAAAAAACAAACTCCGTAACGCTCTGTCATGAAAATGGTTGACCCACCCATCCATCCTCTGTTACATACTTTTCGAATGACCCCAAATTGCCCAGTTTACCCAGATATCAGGCTATAATCATCACCATACTTTATCTTGTTGCAATAGGAAGGTACTGTCTTATGAAACAGATCTCTGATTAGTAAAGTTCAATTAATTATTAGTTTACAGCCACAAATTGTGAGGCAATAGCATATGCACACATTAAGCACACACATACACGGGCATGCGTATTGTTATGTATGCACAGAGCCAATTTGTTAAGTGTCGAGTGAATTTTGTTTGTTTGTTAATCATTTCTCCCCAAGCAAAGTGGGAATGCTACTAGTATGCAGGTGGCTACAGGGAATTATTGAAAGAGAAGACTTAAAAGTGAAAAGGAGGATTTAGGAAAAGGATAAAAGCTGAACAGGGTTCAAGAAGACAGAAGATGGCATTTGATGTTGCATTTAAATTTTTGAAGTAGTTATCAAGGGAAATGAGTAAACAGAAGGGAGTTCCACAGACTGGGAGTGCGAGAAAGGAAACTGTTGGAGTATAAGTGGCGGTTGCATTCAACTATTTCAACAGTAAAAGGGTGGGACTTAGATGCCTATCTAGTAGTATGCTTAAAAATTCCAGTAGTCGAGACACCAGAGGAAAAAGCTTGCCATGAATATATCTGTAGAAAAGACAGAGGGAAAATACGTGACACTGGTGAGAAAGTGACTGAAGTCGAGATGCCTGGTCAGGATCGATTACATAACAGATCCTTCTTTGTAGAGTATAAAAACTTGAATTCATCAGTCTCAGTGCTAAATAAACACTGTATAAGAAAATAAGGTGCCTTCTCTAACAATTGTTTAAAAAAATACACGTAATAAGATTACCATAAAAACACTTGAGTTATTTACTTTGCCTATGCTTCCTTTCACATGAGTATACTCATATTCCCCCCTGTTCCCTAAACATTAAACAATTTTGCTTAATAAGTTAATGCAAGGAAACGAAAACGATTTGCCATCGTCCTAATTTAAGTAATGCGTTACCCAAACAGTTTAGGAATCTAACTAGTTGCGACTGATTGATACTATACATACATTCATGACTCTTACTTGTGTCTCTTTCCCCACACCCTTGCTCCGTCTAACACCCTTTTATGTCTAACCCCGGTCGCAGTTGGGAGGGTGTTGTTGCAAAAAAAAAAAAAAAAAAAAAGAAATGAATAAATTAAAAATAAAAAAAAGGGGAAGAAAAAGAAAGAAAAATACCCCGTAGGGAAATTTCTCTAGCGATGACATAAGACGGCGAGTTAGTTGAACAGCAGAAAACATTCGTTTCTCGTGGGTGTTCTATTGTAAATTTGTACAAATGTCTAGCCCTAATGCTGAAACTCATAGCGTCAGTTAAAACTGACACCCCCTCCACACACACACACACACATATAAAGTTTAATAAACTATAAACAAAGTATACTTTTTGAAAATGAAAATTACATTGAAATATGCTGGAGAATTTTCAGGTTTTCATATGAAATCAAAAATCAAAATGGTCACAAAATATGGGAAGAAGAAGGTGTTAGTTTAAAAAATGTTTAATGTTGAAGCCAGGGAAATACAAATTCATGGATATTACCCCTCCTCCCACACAAACTCTGTGTGTGTGTGAGAGAAAGTTGTTTGGACACATTTTTGTTGATTAATATGTAGACAAAACATCTGGCTTGATGTAGCTGTAAGTTCTACGCTAACAGTTTCTTTATCTCACACTTCTCGCTTGTGAAACTCCCTTCTAGCTCCATGCTTTCCAGCCAACTTTAATCTTCAAAAATTTAAATGCAATGTCAATCGCTATCTACTCTCCTCTTGATTATTCTTTCCTCTTCCTGTTCATCAATGTTTCTGTTCCCAATACCCTAACCCCTTGCGTTTTAGTGGCTTTATTGTCTTACTTGCTTTATTGTCTTGCAAGATTATTATCATTATATATATATATATATATATATATATATATATATATATATATATATGTGTGTGTGTGTGTGTGTGTGTGTGTGTGTGTGTGTGCGTGTAAAAAAGAGATTGGATTTTACATTTCACTAAAAAGCAGTTGACAGGGTATTTCTGGAAGCTAATGTTTTTAAAGTTAGCAGTCTTTCTAATTCTAGTGCTCGAGAGAGAGAGAGAGAGAGAGAGAGAGAGAGAGATCATTAATCATTAATAATAATAATAAAATTAAAGTTCATTTATTTTGTCTCTACAGACCCTTCTAAGAAGCTTCATGAATATAAAAAATTAAAAAAAAAATTATTTCTGTTAATTTTACGTCTGATTAACCTACTCCACTCCCTTAAACAAATAGAACATGTCATATCTGTCTACAATCACGATACATTCGTTGCTGCCATATTCTCCTCAATCATCAATGATGTCATGTCTATATGCCAATTTATCAGGACGTGAAAAAATAACTCACCCACCTTCACCCTCGACCTTATTTTTCTATTTAGCGTAGATGTGACATTTAATTGGTTAATTGAGATATACTCACAAGTTTATTTTTAATTTTTGACCTTAAGTCCCCAGCCTTTAACTTTAGGAAAAGAGGTAACGATTTGTTTTTAAATTTCCCTATAAAATCATTTTATCATCAGTTACCTAGCATCACCTGAAGAAGTACAATCATAATATTGAAACGTGAAAGCTTTTGTGTAGTGATTTAAAAATGTTTTTATTATATCTTATAATAAAAATATAATTATATATATATATATATATATATATATATATATATATATATATATATATATATGGGCAGCAAATTTTCATTCAAACATGGTACATTGAATAATATAAACATATTGTGTCTATTTTTAAACTGATTCTTTCCAGTTGTCTAATCAGTTTCTTGATATTAAGATGAAATTCATCAAGGAAGGTGCCATAGTTTTTTTTCTTTTTTAACCCAATTACTTTCAGTCTTTTCCAAGATCATCTTCTGGGGTAAATTACAAAAACAAACTTACTGTAACTGCATTAAAATCTGCAATCTGTTGTGATGGTGACTTTTAAAAGCTTGCGCGAACACACTCTGTTATATATACATATATATATATATATATATATATATATATATATATATATATATATATGACAATTGGAAAAAATTCTTAGTTCTTGTTGACGTATTTCATCTTCCAACTTTATCAAGGCAAGCAATGAAAGTGAAATGTTTTGTAGACATAGTTACATCAGATCCAAAATTTAAAAAAGAGACACTCCATCCAAAATTTAAAAAAGAGACATTGCTTGTCTTGATAAAGTTGGAAGACGAAATGCGTTGGCAAGAACTAAGAATTTTTTCCCAATTTTCATTTTGAAACCAATTTGTCTTATTTTCAGAATTATTCTGGGAAATGTAACTGTATATATATATATATATATATATATATATATATATATATATATATATATGAATGAAGACAAAAGGAAAACTTATCTTACCGAATGCGTTTTGTCATCTAATATATTTCATTTATATCTTAGATTTTTACACACATACACAATATTGGTGTGTTTGGTGGTATATATAATAGTTTGATTAAAGACTAAGGAAACCTTTTTGTTAAGGATTCAATTTTTTTTTCTATATTTGGTATTATTTTTCTGGCTTCTGGTACATATCTGAGTATACATTTTTCCAATATATATATATATCATGTTCCTTCAGAATGTAGGCAATTATGGTTCGCCACAGCTTTCTGTCTTGTTGCTTTCGTCATCGATTTGCTCAAACTTGTTGTTTTCCACCGCTTCTCTTACTTTCAATGCATCCTGTGAATGTAAAATTTTACAAGTATTCTTTGACTATAACACGCCCTCAAAATTTCAGCTCTCTTGTTCTGATTATTAACAGCAATTTTATCTGTAGTTCCTATTCTTTTTTTAAATTTCCCACATGTTGAATGCTGTGTGTATTGGATCTTCAGCTGTCATCAGTAGAACCACATCTCGGTTGTGTCATTCTTTTCCCATTTGTGATGAAATTGCCCAGTATTCACTGCTATATAGGAGAGAAGATATCACAATCTAACACCCTTTTTTTCATTTCTAATATTATTTCTTTTATTCTTAAGAACATTATTGAGTTTTTGAAAAGTATCTTTCGCTATTCCTATATACTTATAGATATTTGGACTGTACTATTCCTTGTTTGTTATTACTCTGCCCAGATAACTGAATTTTGAAACTGCTTTAAGACTAGCATCCATATGCCTAACTCCCATCTTATTCTGTTCAATTTGCTCACCACCATACATTATATGGTATTACCAGCTTAAAAGCCTAACTCTATGTGGACTTTAAAGCTAGATACTGCAGAGGGCTAATTGGGTCACTGGCCCAAAACTAAAGGGACCCCTAGTCCAGCATAGAAAAAAAAGCAATGATAATTTTAAAGAAATAACTTTGAATTCCCCAATTCACTCCATGGAACTTCAAAACCTCACTTTAACTCTGTTTCGGGCCAATTCCGGCTAAAAGACTGATTGGGGCTTAAATTTGGGCCAATTCGGGCCAAAAATTGAGTTCTTCAAATCACAAACTCCATGGAACTTCAAGACCTCATGTCTTGAAATCTCTCTCTTTAACTCTGATTCCTTGGCATTTTGAAGAAATAAAATTGATTTCCTCAATTCACAAAGTTTTGGAAATATTTTAAACTGAAATCAAAACAAATTGTTTTAAATTCACAGTTTTTGTATTACATTAAACTCAATATAAATTAAAAACTTTTAAAATAAATAATTTTCGGGGGTATTTTAAAATTTGAATTTTTTTTTAACTGTTCCCTCCTAATTCAGGCATAAATCACAATGCTAGATGTTCAAGTACTAGATGAAGGGCATATTTTCAATCCCGAGATCATCCTGATTCTAAAAAGGTAAAATATGTCTATGTAGAGAGCAAGCATGGTCCAAGTTAGAGCAGTTTGAGACACATGGATGGACAGACAGAATTTGCCATTTATTTTAGAGATAGATAATTAATGGTTAAGCCTATCTACTTTCATTGACTACCTTGTTTAATCATACTTTCAGTTTCTCTTCTGAATCTACTATCAATATAATGACAATTCCCAAATTACAGGAGAAGATAGCATCTTTTTTTTTCTATTATGTGCAGTATCCATTCAGGAAGTGAGTGATCATGGCTCTCTACAACTTCCTATCCTTTTCAGCTTGCAACAACATTTGGCACCTTACCATCCCTCCTAGTCCTTATCTATTTACACAAGCCTGTTTGGTAGGCTATTCCATTTTTCCCTTTGCCCTTGTTAGCTTTAATATGCCCTGTAATGCTAAATTTTCCAACTTGTCTTTTCTCATTAAGTGTAACAGAATTTTCAACTGTCTCTTTCTAAGTAGAAGTGTCATTTTTGCCCCGATGCTGAGAATACTATAGATTGATCATGTGAACAACTAGAATGTTTTAAGGTAATTAAAATATTCTTGTTGCTCACTTGCTCAGTCCATATTATTCTCAGTATTCTCCTGTAGTGCTACATCTGTGTTGCCTCAAGTCTCTTCTTCATCTTTGAGGAAATATCCAGTATTCACTATGATATAGGATGATTGATATTACACAGCAGTTCAGCACTCTTTTCTTTGTTACTAACAAAATTTTCCTGTTTCTTAATACTTTGTTTAGCTTTGAAAATGCATCTTTCGTCCGTCCTAAGTATAATGATAAACTATAATGGGCAGCAAGGCCTCTGATTGGAAAGTTTTGAGGAGTATGGAACCACCTCTTAATTGCTGTTGTTCCCGGGGTGGTAACACTTGTTAGGGTACCAGCTATGGGCAAATAGTTGACCCCTAAACTGAAATCAAAACACTATAAAAGTATAAAATAATTTTATAGTAAATATACCATCAATATATTTTCATAGTAAAAAAAACAAAACATTACCAGCAATACATTTTTGTAAAAAATAAAAAAAGAATTCTGCAATATAAGGAAAAAAACATTACCAGAAATAGATTATTGTAAAAGAAATTACTAATGCTCTCAAAAAAAGTTAAATAAGGAGTTTATATGTTGCTAAAGAAACAAACATCTTTCGCAAGTTGTTAATTGTGGCAAAAAGTGGTTTGTAAATTTTAACGTTTCCAAAACGAAACTCCTAACTTTTAATAGCAAACCATATTTGCTTTCTATCAGCATGGCTGATGCTAACCTTCTGGACAGCAACTCATAGCACCTTCTTGGTCTCAAATTTTCCACTAACATTAATTGCTACATCTACTGCAAGGAAAGTTGGTTTAATGTGTTGTGCTAGATAATTTTTCTTGTCAAAATCCATCTTTTACATTTATAAATCAACCATTTGTCTGTGCATTGAATACTGCTGTCATATCTGGTCTGGTGCTCTGGTTTCATATCTCAAGATTCTGAACAAAATGCAAAGAAGGATGTGTAATATTATCAGTCCTGACCTGGCATCTCGACTTCTGTCACTTTCCCACTACCATGACATGGCTTCCTTCTGTCTTTTCTATAAATCTTTTCATGGTTGTTGTTCTAAGCAGCTCTTCTCCTTGGTATCTCAGCTGCAGGAATTGAAGTGTACTACTAGATTATCAACAAGATCTCATCATTTTATTGTTGAAATAGCAAAAGATGTAAACCATAAGTTCTATTCTAATAGTTTCTTTACTCACACTTCTTGTCTGTGGACCATCCAACTTCTTGCTACCTTCCAACTTCCATTCAAAAATTTAAATGTAACATCAGTTGTCATCTTCCATACAAAAGCACATAAAAATATTTTCAACTGTGTGTCGGAGGTGGAGGTGTGTGTGTATGTTTGGGGCCCTCCTGGGGAGAATATAGCCACAACCCTCGACTAGATGTTGCTGTTGTGCTTGTGGTTTTTCTAATGTCGGTTTTATGTGAGTGGAGTTGAAACAAGTGGCATCCCTCTGTTTTTTTTTTTTTGACACAATGTTAATTGTTCTTGAGGCTTGGCGGTGTAATGTATAGCAGCTCAGATTGAGAAATTGGAGAGCTGAGTTCAAATTCTAGTCAAATCCATTACATTCACTTAAGTGTTAATACCCTTGGGAAAGGTATGAATCCTCTTCTTCTCCCCGACCCCAAGTATGGGTAAACAGCAAAACAGACCAAGCTCTATAGCATTGGATGGCAATTGGTCTAGAAGAAGGACAACTCTGAATTCAAAACCTCATCAGTCAAGTATCAAAAGATACATGATTGCCTAAGCATGTATCACGCATGGCACATAACTGACTGGTAATTTTTTCAAATGAGATTCCCTCCTTGGTGCCTCAACTGCATGAATTTACTGTTTTACTGTTGAACTAGCTAGATACAACTGTATATTCTATTCTAATATTAGGTAGGTGCAAAAATAATGACGTAATAATGTCATTTTTTAACGTATTTTTTAACGTCAAAAAACATTATTATGTCATTATTTTTGCACCAACCTAATAATTTATTTTCTTGCATTTCTTATCTGAGGAACTCTCTTCTGAATTCAGGCTTCCCTGCTACCTACAATCTTTAAAAACTTAAATGCAATGCCAATCACTATCTTCTGTCTTCCTGATTTCTGTTCTCTTATTGTTTAATCTTCATTAACCCCTTCCCTGTCAATTATTTTGGGAAAAACGTTTAATTTTCAAATGATTTTTTTTATTTGTTTTTAATACAGTAACTAAGAAACTGAGGCACCTTGAAGTACTCGCACCGTGGCTAACACATCTACCAGACGTGTGAGTTGACAGTTGGACTCATTTCAAGCTCAGAAGAGCATACAAAGAATCAAGATCAACATATAAACACATCTGTAGCTGGTTTTTGATGTGTTTATTTGTCCTTGACTGAAAAAGACACTTTCGTATATACACATCTACACCGGGGAAGTGGTTAAATTCTTCTTATCCTTTTTTATTCCCAGTAACTTCTTGCATCTTAGTGACATTATTGCCTGGCTTGGGTTGAAATGATTAAGAAAAAAATTCCAATGCAGCTTTGAATTTTGGTGTTACATTTTCCAACTCTAATTGTTACATGTTTTTGTTATTGCTTGATTCTGAGGGACTGTAATTCATAGCATGCCTCTTGAACTGTCCATCTTGCCAATGGAAATACATTCTAGCTTCTTACAATTGAAGGTTAATCCTTTCTCCTCACTTTCTTTTACTATCTTGTCTATGAGTTTCTGCAGTTTTCTTTCTTTGTCATTAGCACATATTGTTATGATTGTGTCAATAATAAATCCTGGTAGGACTTCTAGTTCCCTTTGGACTGCTTCATAATAGAGCTCCATTTTTACTTTGGATATTTGTCTCACTCTTGTTTTTTTCCTCTCTCCCTCTATCTATCTATCTATCTATCTATCTATCTATCTATCTATCTATCTATCTATATATATATATGGGCACACGGCCAAGTGGTTAGAATGTTTGCCTTCTGACCATGAGACCCAGGTTTGATTCCTATTATCGTCAATTTGTCAGAAAGGAGATTTCCTGATGTTATCAGACTGGAAGAGTCGAACCCAGCATGGAAATTGCTTGAAAACCATACCATGGATTGACCCAAGCCTTGAATGAAATTGGGTAGGTGGAACCCTTGGGTGCCGTTGATAGTTGTGCTAGCACAAAGTCACAAGTCATCATGGCTTGAGCGTGCTGGCCTTGTTCAAATTGTTTGTCATGCGAGGTAACACACTAGGTAACTTTCCCAGAAACTGTAACTAAGGTCTGCTCAGCATAGTTGCAGTATAAACCACAGGTGGGCTCTGTGGGTGTTGAATAAACACAAATGCATCTGAGTTGCCAGCTATATTGTACTACTATATATATATATATATATATATATATATATATATATGCGTGTGAGCAAATGTCAGACAACCAATTTCACACACACACATATATACATACACAGAGAAAGAGAGAGAGAAGATGGGAGAGACATATATATGGTTGCATGATATCTAGAATAATCTGTTCAAGAAAGAGAGAAAGGAAAAAACCCTTACCAGATGAATTTTAAATCATGGTTGAGCCTATAAAGTAGGAACCCCACATTTCAAGGGTGCAGGATAGCCTTCGGGATTGTGTCAGTGAAGTTTTAGGCAAAGTGCAACATAACGACATACACCTGCAGAAAATTATATATTTGAAGACTGACGAAGAGCACACTGATAAAAATACCAAAGTTAACACGCTGACTGTCAGAGGTCAATTATGAAATCTGACTTCAAACGCCAACTTTAAAATAGGCAGCTTAGGCAATAAAAAATATATGAGTTGATTTATAGCACCAACATTAAAAGTAACACTGCGAATTAGACATTATCAAGTATGATTTTTATTTTTAACTGAATAAATGGATTTTTTATGTATGTATTTAGAGTTATAGAAATGTGTTGTTTTTTCAAACACAGTCAGCACATTGTGGCTGTGTTCATAGGTATTGTTAGCTTTTTCTTTTTTATTATTAGTGCTGCCATTATTTATTATTTTTAGTCATTTTTTAGATGTTGATGATGCTATTATACTTGTATTTTCTACAAGTATATTGTTGATGGATTTTGGTATGTGTCTTTGTTTTAAAATTTTTAATTTACCTGTGATAGCTATCACTAGAAGATTGAGGAGATTGAAAGTACTTGGATAGGGAAAAACTGTCGCCTTCCTTGATGAATTTCAACTTAACATCAAGAAACTAATTAGTGAACTAGAAAGGATTATTATAAAAATAGATATGTCTATATTATTCAATGAAACATATTTGAATGAAGATATGCTGCATATATATATATATATATATATATATATATATATATATATATATTTATGATAACAAAATGTATTTCACTTGACCTTTCAGTTGTCTTTACAACTTCAAATTTCATATGCAGAGAAGTGAGCTTCACCAAACACAATGTTCAGATGATCAGGAAAAATAGTAATATATATATATATATATATATATATATATATATAAATTTCCAAGAGAATAGAATCCAGGTAGAACTCAATGTCCAGGACAGAGTAAGAATATAATATAAAAGGCTCAAACATTTGTAGGTCTGATGAATTGGATTGTGATTACAATTCCAGAGTAATAATTTATAACCATGGAATATTAGTGTTTGAGCCTTTTATATTATATATATATATATATATATATATATATATATATATATATATATATATATATATATATATATTTATATATACAAATATAGATAACTAGACTCATTTTGAAAAACCCTCAAATTTTTGATTTGCTAATAATCAAATCAATCTCGAGGAAAAAAAAGTTTTTTAAAAAAGAAGAGCTACAAACATGAACTACTGCCGAAAAAATCACACAGACGTAGATCTGAAGCCCAAAGAAAAAACCCTGATACGAGTAAACAACTAACTAACAAAAGAGCTCAATACAACCGTAGAGCAGACCTAGATACACCTAGTGAGCCAGACAAACCTACCTAGGTTTCACCTAAATGGATCGTCCGGGAAAGTTCGAACTTTCCCTGACGATTCATTTAGGTGAAACCTAGGTAGGTTTGTCTGGCTCACTAGGTGTATATATATATATATATATATATATATATATATATATATAAATCTGACTTGAGGGTTAGTGTTTATGTGGGTTGGTCCGAGATTTCTTGGGTCAATCTCTGGAATCAAGAAGTACCCAAGCAGTAAAGAAAACAAATTCTTGTAATGCTTGAAAAGAAAGTGTTTTTGTTTGTCATTTGGACTGGAATTTGGCTTCTGAAACATTGGCAGATTGTCTGAGTGACTGTTCTACAAGTGGCTTTTGTTCATTCTTGATATAAGTGCCTTTTTCTTACAACAGCCAATTCTTGACAACATATGTTTGCATTTCAAGAACACTGCTGGTCATTTGTTATCAGAAAGCCAGCAAAATTCTCTTTTAGGAAAATAGAATTTTTCCTAAAAGAAAACCTTAGCAATACATCACTTGAATGCCATCAATAAAATACTACATTTATGTTGGAGTTGATTCCTAATGTCTAGTTGCTTTGCTGATGGAAAGATGAGTGAATTTCAAATCTTCATTGCTTGTTTAAATTACTCAATTAAATTACTAAATTTATTATATATATATATATATATATATATATATATATATTAATCAAGTTCACCCCAAGCAAGAATTAGAAAAACAGAAACATTACAAATGAGCAAGTACAGAAGAAGAGTAATCAGGAGAACAGTAGATAGTGATTGACATTGCATTTAAATTTTTGAAGATTAATTGACTGGAACACATGGAGCCAGAAGGGAGTTCCACAAGGGAGAAGCATAAAAAAAGAAACTGTTAGCATAGAACTTATGGTTACATCTAGCCAACTCAATATCAATGAAACCTTGTTGCCAGTTTTATACTGTGCTGATATTCCTAAAGTATAGGTACTATATCAAAGAGCTCATCCAAACAATTACCATGAAAGTAATTATAGAGACGGCAGAGGGAGATAACTTTGCAGCAGTGGGAAAGTGATTGAAGCTGACCTGCAAGATCAGGACCAATAATATTGCTGATTATTCTTTGGATACAAAAGGAGTCACAATGGACAGCTTATATGCTTTTCCTGTTATCCAGATATTGTCAGACAGAAAAGGAAATGCAGTCTTGTGACACGGATGTTCAGTTTAATTTTATTCAAATTGTATCTATATGTACATTTGCCTATGTGCTTGTATATTTTAATTCAATGACAAACATCAAAAGATAATTCTATTTATTGCCAAATAATATGTAAAAAGTTCAATAAAATCTTATAATTATCTATTCTTTTTTTTGAAGGTTTAAAATATTTTTTCTTTTTGTCTTTATTATTTTATTGCTCATTTCTGGGTAGGGGTTTGGCCAGTGCAAAGGGAATCTCTTCATAGATGAAGAAGAGACTTGAAGCAACAGAAATGTGGTTCTACAGAAAGATGGTGAGGATACCATGGATTCTGTGCTGTGTACTTTCAGGACGTGGGTGATCATGGCTCTTCACAGCCTCTTGACCTTTGCAGCTCTTAGCAAATTTTTTCTTTTTGTGCTTTTGGATTTCAGTTACAATTTTTTTCCACTCTGTTAAAACACTTCCTAGGAATTTGAATTTTCATACTAGCATCATATTACTATTTCCAATTTGTAGTTCAAATCTTGGGCTGTTCCTTTTGTTAACGACCATCTATTGTATCTTCTTAGTCCTTTCTTCTTACTTTCCTTTACTACCTGCTGTAGGAGTTCCTGTAGTTTCCTTTTATGTGTCTGCTTTGTTTATTTGTTTGTTTAGCAGCATATCAACATCTTACGGGTCATTTAATACTGAAATTTAATTTTCTTGGGTGCAATGGTAATTTCTTTTACAAAAATGTATTGCTGGTATTTTTTTTTTTTTTTTTTATAAAAATGTGTTGGTTGCTTTTTTACTATAAAAATGTATTTTTATACTTTCATAATGTTTTGATGTCAGTTTGGGGGTTAACTATTTTCCCATAGTTGAGACCCTAAGAAGTACTCCCCCCGCCCCGGTCAGGGTGGATCTAGGAACAATAGCAATTAAGAAGTGGTTCTATGCTCCTCAAAACCTCCCAATGCCGGATGTCTGCTATGAACAATGGGTTATCTGTATATCTAATGTTATTAAGATTGTGTCTATTATATTCAATAATGAATCCTGGTAGAAGCTCTAATTTTCTTGGAATTGCCTCACTGTAAAGATTGAATAAGTCTAGTGAGAAGATATTCTTCTTATACATTCCTTAAACTTGCACTTTGTCAATGTCTGATTGTAATTTTGAACATTTAAAAAATGATGCAATTTTATGGCTACATTAATAAGAAACAATGCTTTCTTTATATTTAATTTTCATTATAAGTATACAAGAGGTTTTTTCTTTCTTTCATCGGGCACTTTAAGTCTTGAAACTTTGCTTAAAAATCCATTGACACATACTTTACAGTAATCTTAAATCAATTAAAAACAAAATCAGCTAGACTGATGTTTAGCCAATTTGGGCTCCCTCTTCATTTTCAAGGGCACAACCCATGAACTACTCATTTATTACAATTACTGCCTACAACTGGTGGTAACTAATTAGGTCATCGACTTTAAGAAAAAGAAAACAACCATTGGGCATGGAGTAAAAGTTTTCTTAGTTCGCATATCAAAGTTCAAATTGCTTGAACAAAAAGAGATTGTTGCTAATCAGTGAAGCATTCAATGATTCAGACAATATTCAGACAATGACTCAGACAATATTCAGACAATGACTCAGACAATATTCAATGACAATGACCAGATTTTGGCAATGAATGTCACTATAACTAATTAAACGTTGGCCTTGACCTTGAAGTGCCCACTTGTTACAGTCAACATCTTACTACTGTATGCACGTGGACATCCAATTTTGGGAAACTGTGGAGTCTACAGGGCTTGCTAACCAATCCCTGTTGCAGATGCTTGCTCAGGCACGTTTGTATTTCTTCAACACCTGCAATGCCAAACTTTGATTTATACTGTAACTATGTTGAGTAGACATTGGTTACAGTTTCTGGGAGAAAGCATACAATTTGGTCTGATCACCAGTTCGAATAAGGCCAGTATGCTCACACCCTCGGTCGTGATGACTTGTGACTTTGTGTTAGCACAGCTATCAACAGCTTTCAGACAGTTTCATCTACCCAATTTTGCTCACAAAGCTTGGATCAAGCCATGGTACAGTCTTCAGTCACTTTTCAATGGTACTGTATGCTAGGATCATCTTCTCAGGCTGATATCAAAACATCATCTCCTTGATAAATCGACCATTATGAGATTTGAACCCAGGTCTCCTTGTTGGAATTCTAACATTCTAAACACTCAGCCACTGGTGCTAGGTTAAAATGTAGGACATCACCTAATCTACCAGTTTACCAAAATGAGTTATTTGTTTTCCATCCTGGCCTTTGTGTCAAAAATCATTATTTTTGGGGAGGCTTATGAAGTGGGGGATAATTTTGCAATGAATTTACATAGCAAAGTGAACCGGCTCTTAAAATTTAGAAAATTAAAAATGAAGAAATTATTTATGGAGAGCTTGACAGCAATATGAAAAAAATTGCAATAAAATGATTATTTCTTGGAGAGGTTCATTTTTATAGAAACATCAAATTTTGTTTTCAGATTTACACTTGAAGTTTAATTGCAAATCCAAAGGCTCAAAAAAATTCATTTGACCTTTTGTAGCTCATGCGATGTATCTAATTTAATCTTTAGTTAGTTTTGGTACTTCTTAATTAAATCTTAAATTATTAAAAAAAAATCTATTCATTTTCTTCTAAAAATCGTAAGTGTTATTTGCTTATGGCAACATATTTTACAGGTCAAGTGACACTAACACACATTATTGTTGGCAATCACTGAAGCATTTGGACAATGCTTGTTGATAATGACTATATCTTGATTCTCAATGAATGGTATTAAACCTGATATCAATATCATGACTGCTTGATTTATCCATTTGTAATGAGAACTTGAAGTCCGGTTCAGCTTAATGTGCCTTTATTGAACGTAACTGAAAAGTATTTTCGTTTTGGGTGAGATGGTATGACTTATTTATACAAATCATAAGACAGGGGAGGTAATCGGGTTTTCTTACCACAATCTCTCTGGCTTTGTCTTCTCCTAGTCTGACACAAAATCATCCAGGTGACTTGGCCTTTTGACAGTTTTCTGGGATCATCTCAGTGGCAGCTGATCTGGGCTTTCAGGTGTTACAGAAATGGACGCCAAGAAGTATTTCATCTTATTTTGTTTTTTGACTTTTTCTTGGAATGGGATGCTTTGATTCTGAAAACCTTGAATATTGAGAACAGTGAGCAAAGACAGTGTATGACTGTTGTTGCACTTACATCTGGACAGGGAAAGGCAAAAGGGAAACACAAGTACTCATCAACAACAGTTAGTAGATATTTATTTTGAGATTTAGATGGAAGAGGGCCCTCAAAGTCTATGCTCAGCCTCTCAAATGGCTGTGTAGCTTTTACTAGGGTTCCCAGTTCAGGTTTATAGAACCTTGGTTTTAATTGAGTGCAAATCTGACAATCGTTTGTTATTCGTTTCACATCCTCAACTGCAAAAGGCAAATTCTGGCTTCGAACCTCATGCATGATTCTCATGATGCCTGGATGACAGAGATCATTATGAACTTTTTGTAGATCTTTGGTGCTGTTTATTGATCCACACACTCTTGACAGCATGTCCACCATGCATGTTCTTTTCCTGACTTATAGAAAACATCAAATAAAAAACAGAAAAGCTCTACCCTCCATCTCGCTATCTTTTCATTTTTTATTTAGCTTGATATCCTGGGATTAAACCTAAAAGAGACTGACTTTTGATCAGTGATTAATTTAAATCAGTTATTGATGTAATTGAATAACCTGTCACCCCCATGAGTGACTACACTATATGTAGTAACAACTTATAAGTATCTATAAGTCAATGGACTACAAAGACTAGCTGTGTCCTGTTCCAGCTAAACAGTTGAACTCTATGCCTTTGGGCAGAGAGGAACCCAGATGAGGCTCCGCCGAAGAGCAGAATCTCGTTCGGGGAGGTAGACTGCCACTGAACCTGTTTATGTGGGTTCAAAAGGGAATATTTTTGGCCGAGCCTACAGGCCTTGTGCCACATGCAACCCTCGTGGTGGGGGGTAGCTAAGTAGACTAGCTGGGATCTGTTGAGTATGACTCAGTCTTACGCAAGAACTACTGACCTTCCAATAGTAGCACTCACTACCAGATTGACTTGTGATGATCATGCGCGTAGCTGTTACCTTTATACTTATTGTACTGGTTTTTAC
Source organism: Acanthosepion lycidas (assembly GCA_963932145.1). Taxonomy (NCBI): domain Eukaryota; kingdom Metazoa; phylum Mollusca; class Cephalopoda; order Sepiida; family Sepiidae; genus Acanthosepion; species Acanthosepion lycidas. The sequence goes on from OZ010584.1 coordinate 87,805,536, forward strand.
AATAAACCTTTACTTATCTTATCCACAGTGTTTGTCAAGTATATATTCCTATTCGCATGGAATATAACAATGACCAAATGAGAAATGTCATCATTTTATAGCACCTCGACTATGGCATAAGCCTCCTTTTTGACAGATGAATATCTGCACTCAGATTTTGACAATGTTCTGGAGAAGAATATGACAGGGCATCCAAATTGTCTTAACATGGCAGCTATGGTGTGGTTGAAAGCATTGGTCTCTATTTCTAATGGATTCACTGAAGCGATAGCTGATTTGGCAATGTCTCTTTTTAACCCTTCAAAGGCTTTAACAGCAAAATGTAAAGGAAATTTAGTAATTTTTGTAAGTGAGTGTATTTTCTTTGAAAAGGAGGGTATCCACTATGAATACTGAGCAAACATATCCATGATTCATCCCAAGATGGCTATGGTGCTTCAGCAGTGGTTTTAGCCATTCAGGATCCAGCTTCTTGATTCTTTTACCCACAATATATCCAATTAGTCTGATGGTTGTCGACCCATATGAACTCTTGTCAAGGTTGAGCAGATGTACTAGACAAATGGAGAAATGATTTTTAATAAAATATAAAGTTTTGCCAGTAGATAAAACATTGTAGAGGAGGACAGATATGGTGGCAAGTTTTAACTTCACATAAATATGAGGAAAGTGGAATCATCAGGCTGAGTTCAAATTCATGGCTAGTCTTCTACCTTCACTCTTACACTAATACCCTTGGGGAAGGCATGAATCAATCTCTTCTGACTTTTGTTAAATAGCAGGGTAGACTAGGTTCTCTAGACTTGGATGGTACCCAGTCTGAGAAGGAAAACTTTGAATTCAAAACTTTGGTGAAGACAATAGAAAAACACTGCATTTTATTTTCCAAGAATTCATGGCAATTCATAGATATTAAAAATAAAATGATAATAGTAATGGTAATATCAGCTGCTTCCTCATAAGGAAACATTTGTCAGTTATTTGATCAAACTGACTGTACTGTTATAAAAGTTCTCTCTTAAAACAATTTTTAAAAAATATAGGTTTTTCAAGTCTAGTAGCTGTTATCACTTTTTCTAGCATTGATGGGGGTTTCCTTCCTAACCTTTTGTTTGAAGTAGTGTGGAATGTCAGTTATGTTATTATTTTCTCTTTGAGTTACACGTGAAAAGGAAACTATTAAAAAACGAAAGATATTACTAGGAAAAGAGGTGATACGATCATCTACACCCTGACAAATCATGGCATTTAAAAAGAAAATATGAGGAATTTGCTTTGAAAATAGTTATATTTTTAAAGAGTTTTAGTAAAACTCAAAATAAATTGCATTATATCATTGTACACATGTTAAAAGTGAAGAGAGGTGCATTTGTGAGAAAGATGTTTCTTCTGAGAATATCTGAATAAAAATGATCTCATTGCTTGTCTGTGATTTTCATTTCAAGTGATGATTAATACATGAAATATCATGCTGTAATGTGTGCCTCTCATCTGGTAGATTGAATATCAAGAAGATCACGTTCAACATTAACTGTTTTGCAGTCATGTGATTTCAAACTAGATTCCTACTCCACCAAAGGTTAGATGTACAACCTTCTCATATTTCTTATAGAATGTTTTTTTATGTTGTGGGCAGTTCTCTCCTCAATGAAGCACTTCAGCTAAAGATAACACAATGACAAATATGGGCGGGGAGGAGGTAAAGGGACTCTGAAAATAATTGTGCTATGAAAAGTTAAGTGAAACATAAAATCTTTTATATATCTACCTAAAGTATATTCCTGAAGATTCAAGAGACATGTAAAGAAAGAAACGATAGTAATAATAATAATAAAAAGAAAATAAGAATTGTCTTGATGCAACACCAGGTATGGCTCTCATGGCTTCTGATCTTGATTGAACATGTTAATATGTAAATATTTTGTCTTGATGAATTAAAATGGGCTACAGTAAATATCCCATTCAGTACATGATGTAACAGAACC
>OZ010584.1:87815020-87822520 GCA_963932145.1 Acanthosepion lycidas
AACTGAACCTGTAAATAGGGCATATCTTCTATTACTTACCTCCACCCACAAATAATCCAAGCATTCAAAATCTCCTTATTTAGATAAAGTATGAATCATACAAAATTTGGTAGTGAGATTGAATTAATTTTTTTTTTTTTCTATTTATGAGGATCCAAGCCTAAAATGGGTATAAAAATTGAAGAAAGCATTCAGGAAAGAAGTAAACATTATAAGAAATAAATATTATAAACACTAAAACTTTCCTTTCCCCATCATTCTGTCTTCAAAATGGAGTTTTTTGGTCAATTCATCTCAGTTAAATGTCATTGTTCATTATTTTTTTTAAAAGTTTCTCAGAAATGATAATTTTTGACAAGTTTTTGAAATATTTTCTGATCACTTGTTACCAGATAATATAAAAGTATATGTTTATTTTATTTTAAAGTAAACTTGATTAGGATAAATAATAGTTGTGATTGCTGAGGATGAATCAAACTGAGGTTCAGTTTTATTAATTTGTTGGTTATTTTATTAATATCTACTTAGCTGCGTATTTGCATTGTTCAGAAAAAAAAAATCAAGATGGCCAGTACTGCTTTCAGAAAGTTGAATTTGGATGTCTATTGAATTTTGATGGAGACGAATTTGAAGGTTTAAAATATTTGCGTTTTGTTTTCCTTATTGCATGCATGTGAGAACAGCATCACTCACTGGTGACACATGAAAAGGCTGGAGCAATTTCACCAACAGAATCTTTTTTACTTTTGTTTCTTTTACAACGATGTTAATCCTGTACAAGGCCCAAGAGCCACTCTAGATATAGGGTTAGAGAGTAAGAGTTACAACTCCAAGCAAAGTGATAATGACACCAAAATGCAAGAGACCACTGGAAACGAAAGAGAAGTAAAAAACTTTATTGAGCACTGGAAACCTAATCCTAAACAGGAAACAAGGGATAAACCTCTACTCCTGTTCAAAAGATCTGGAAGGAGTGTGAACCAGATGATAAGCAAACCTGTCTACTCCTGTTAGGTTGGTGCAAAAATAATGTCGTTTCCTCACATATGTTACTATGTGAGAAAACGACATTATTTTGGCACCAACCTAATATTTAGGAAAAAAAAATAAAATAAAATAAACAGGAAATAAAAGTTTTAGGCAGAGTTAGCAGTATAGAGTTGAAGAAAACTTTAAAAGGAAAGAAGGGGTAAACCTCTACACCATATATTGGATATCTAGTGGCAAATATAAGTGAGTGACAATAAGATCCTCAAACATAGTCTATTAGTATAGAGTCTCTGGTACTTCAGTACCAGTTGCAATGAAGTAGTCATGTTGTCAGGATGAAGGACAATAGGATCCCTAAGAAGTTTCTGTATGGTAAGTTGGCTGAAGGAAAAAAGGCCAGAACACAAGCCAAAATTGTAGTATAAAGGTACACACTGAAGAAGTCCAACATCATGCAAAATGACTGGGAAAACCTAGCTCCAGATCATTCACCCTGGAAGAAAGCATAGCACAATGGGAAGAACAGAAAACATGTTGAGTATGAAAAGCTCAAGAGAGAGATTGTAAGCATTTTGATGTTAATCGCTTTGAAAATGTTGGCCCAGATTTTGATATAATGTATAACAAATGTGGCTATATCTGTCTAAGATGACACACACAGTGAGAGAACATTCGCTATGTGAAATATAGCATTTCTACATGCAGTGTATGTGGAAAAGGATGTGCCTCAATTGGTAGACTAAAATGTCATGTGATAGGCCACCAAAATATTACTGTAACACCTACTACAAGAGGCATCCAATTTTACCTTATCTATGCAAAATAATGTAAGAAACCAGCAAGACTAAAAAGCTACATCTGTGTTGTCCATACTAAAAAAAACCTCAAGTGATGACATTACTCAAAATTGAGTCAAAGCCATCATGTATTTTAGATTTACTTATATATCTACTGTGTGTGTGTGTATAGGTTTGTTTGTGTGCATATGTGCATTTTTAGCATCTATTAGTTATGGGATGTGTAGGTGGTGTTAAGTATAGTAACTAGGAATGAGATATTGGAGAGCTGAGTTCAAATTCTAGTCAGGTTTGTCATATTAACTTATATGAAAATACCCTTGGGAAAGGTATGAATTCAACTCTATCCCCAATTATGGGTTAGATAGTAAGATTTCTATCTGGAAAAATCATTGCAGTTCTCAAAAAATTATTAATATAACATTCACTCACATAAAAGGCATTATTCTTACAATACCAAATATTTTTCAACTTAAATAACCCACAAAGGGTTGATAAGCCATATAAAGCACAAACCAATTATTTTTCTGTCTGAATTTCTGTCTCAAATTAATCAATCTATTAGTTATGGCCAAACGTTTCCAGTATTCTTTTCTTGACACCAGAAAATGAATACACAATAGAAAACTCATTTTTATTTTATTAAAAATGATTCTGGACACTTTTGCTTGCACATAATGTTTGTGAATAGAGAACGGTTTTAGTAGATACATAAAAATAGAAAGAAGAATACAGCAAGGATTATTAACATATACAGTGAAACAATTCTAAGAGGACTAGAAGATCTGCTGTTTTTTTAAAAGATCTACAATCTTCCAAGAACCCCCAAATTTTTACCAATTGTAATATTTTTTACAAGGTTTCAAATAAAAAGAGGAAGAAGACAAAAAAAAAGACCCTGGCTGAAAAATACCAGATATTGACAGTACAACTGCTAAATAATTTGTGGCAAAAACCTATGAAAAACAAAGTAGGATCCAGACATAACTTCCACTATATAAAATAATTTTTTTGGACCCCTACCCAAAAAAAAACATTTGTCTCTGCTATAGTCCTGCAATGGTCAGCTTTTATTGACATTAATGTTTTCTCTTATACATTTCTACCTTGTTTTCTCTCTCTCTTTCAAATGAACATATGCATGTATACATTCACATGTGCACACATCTATCTATCTATCTATCTATCTATCTATCTATCTATCTATCTATCTATCTATATTTAGGTAGCATATTTTCATTCAAGCATGTTTGGTTTCAGAAAATTTTTATTTTTCCAAATACTATCACTCTCATCTAGGACCATCTTCGGGGACTTAAAATAACTGTGGATGTGTATACAGCAGCTCCGTAAATTCAAAATATTTTTTCACTGTTAATTTACAGTGTTCCAAATTCAAATATGCAAAGGGGGTAACTTTTGTAATTTTTTATTTTAATATTTAAAAAATGTAAAGGATTTTTTGTTTTTTAGTTATAATATTTTAATTTAGTATTTTATATAAAACTGTGCTGCTACAATCATTTAAGAACTTTGTTGCTATACTCATAGCTGACTTTTTTATTTTTGGTCACAATTCTCTTATATAAAGGGCTTCCAGAATTTTAAGTTTTTGCTTATTATTATTATTTTGATGAAGTACTAATGTATTTTCGACTAATATCTGTCTAAGCTGTGAATGTGCACATGAGTGTTTCTTTAAATGTTCTGAGATTGAACTATGCTTACTCAGCCATCTCATCAACATTGGCATTGTAATACCAACATTTGTATTAACATTTTTATCAGAGATGCAATTTCCCAAAGGACATTTAAATTGGTATACAATGTTTGTCTTTTGTAAGATGCTAGTTGACAGAGAAAAATTGTTTTGGATGACTAGGTTGATTGTATCAAATTTAGTATAGTATATAATTAATTTTATTTTTTTACTTAGGTCAGTGTGGGATATATTAGTGTTTATGAGTCTTTTTAGAATTTTTTCTTTCTGCTTATAATTAAAATACATTTGATTACAGTATAGTAGTTTGATATGTTTAGAGTTATTTGATGATGTATTATGTTCAGTTTTATTTATGTCTGTATTCTCAATAGCTCATCTAATTTGTTCATCAACAATGTAATTAGGAAAGTCATTATTAATGTGGGTTTGTTTAATATTTTTTAACTCAGTATAGAAAATCATTCTTCTTGAAAAGTTTGCTTTTGTACAGTTTATTAAGTTTTCTATAACAGATATTTTGTAATAGGACATTCACTTTTATAGTTGAAAGTGCATGTCTTTATACTAGTTGCTTTTTTTATATGGTGAGGTACTAAAGAAATTACCAATAAATTAATTTGTGGATTTAAAAAGATTAAAACTAAAATAAATAGACATAATATGTCTAAATTATTTAACCAAACATGCTTGAATATATATATATATATATATATATATATATATATATATATATATATATATATATATATGTAATGAAAAACAAACCACTTTAATGTACCATCACGATAATTTATTTCACCTAAATCCTTTTTTAAGGATTCAGGATCATCAGGTAAAACTTCCAACAATGAATTGAGAAAAAAAAAAAAGATTTTTTTTTTTTTTTCTCAATTCGTTGTTGGAAGTTTTACCTGATGATCCTGAATCCTTAAAAAAGGATTTAGGTGAAATAAATTATCGTAATGGTACATTAAAGTGGTTTGTTTTTCATTACATATTAGCTCTGTCCTAACATTGAGCTCTCAGGATTTCATCCTCTTTGGATTTACCAATTCAGTTTACCAAGTTCCTTATAACTTAACTATACATATATACATATATATATATATATATATATATATATATATATATATATATATATATATATATATAAGTGAACATTGAAGTCAACACTCAGAGGCGACAGGCTGTTTCATGCTGGACACAATCAGGCGGGCCTGACGATTGTGTCCAGCATGAAACAGCCTGTTGCCTCTGAGTGTTGACTTCAATGTTCACTTTTATATTTATATTTACATACGCTCTATCTCTGATATTGAGCACTTTATCCCATAAATATAGCACACCTTAAAACTATATTTCTTTATATATATATATATATATATATATATATATATTATAAATTGATTGATTTAAAATATGGTTTTTTTCGCTACATAGTTCTAACCATGTTTCAAAAATATCTTACTGTTCTTTCTTTTTATTTATATATACATATACATATACACATATATATATATATATATATATATATATATATATATATATATATATGTGAAAAGTGTGTGTATACACCATGATGACGTTCCCACCTCGCTTCCATAATAACACCAATACACGCAATCTACATAAACCCAAAATTAAAAGAAATATTAATCAGTTTGTTTGACGATCGCAAAAGCGTGAAAACCAGGGTCACAAACTCACATCAATCCAACCAAATATATATATATATATATATATATATATATATATATATTAGGTTGGTGCAAAAATAATGACGTAATAATGTTGTTTTCTGACGTATTTTTAATGTCAAAAAACAACATTATTACGTCAATATTTTTTGCTCCAACCTAATATATATATGCTTGAATATATATATATATATATATATATATATATATATATATATATATATATATATATATATGTATATAAATATAAAATAGTGTGTATTTGGGCAGGAATACCTCTTTTATATAAGTTTCATTAAAAACAACTCAAAAGATAATGAGGTTAAGTTTTTGTATTTAATTTTTCTTGGGTTCTTATGATTTTCTTCATTTCTGGACTTAACTTATTTAGAAATTGTCAAAATGTTAAAAATAAAATCATCCTTGATAATGGCTAAAAGAATAGCTGAAAACACTTGTACATACAAAACATTTGGATGACTTCTACATAATTTATGTTCTAAAAAAAGGAAATTAAGAAAAATTAAATAAAACTATACTGCAGTACTTTGTCAGTTGTTTTTTTAATTAAATGTGTAAGTATATATATAAATATATATTTTAATATATTTTATTGTTATACATTATTTATATAGATACAAATATTTAAGTAAATGGTATGTTTATAATAAACAGTATTAACAACATTTACAAGCCTGAACATCCAAGAAATTTTCATAGAAAATATGTCCTCTGATAGGAATTGAACCCGTATCCTACATGGAACCATCATATAGCCTGACATGCTATACCAGTTTAGCTACAGAGGAGCGCTTGGTTAGCAAGGTCGATTTTACTGCTTTTAAACTACAATCTTCCATGATTTCCCTCAAATGCTCATACCTGCTCAAAGCATATCTAAATGTAAACAAATGATCTCACACTCTATGAAATGGACAAAGTCCCCCAGCTGTATGGCCCTGTATTGAACATTCGATCAATAATAGTAATGAAACCTTATTCACCCTCCACAAAGAAAAGAAAAAAATAGATTACACAAAGCACATTAAAATGATAATCAACAATATAAAACAATTATAAACATCTTTTTCTTTTAACCAGTGAACTAAAAAGAAAGTAAAAATTTGAAAGCTGTTTGCCAACTAACCAGGCATCAATATTATTTTGATATCCGTTTTATATTTCTTAAAGTTATAATTAGAAAAAATCAAACAGAACAAATTAACAAGCTGTTAGAGAATAATTGTATTTTATAAAATTTTGCATAAATAAATCTATAAATAGTAGATATGCTTAAAGACAAAGGCATAAACATATAAACATACAAATTCTCTTAAGCATATAGATAAAGTTTTTGTCCATATAAATTTTTCAGATATTAATTTGGGAGAAGGTTGGCTTATCTTTCAATTACGTTTTTTTATTGAGCATACATTTTTTTGTATTTTTTGTTTCTTTTTATCCAGCAATATTTTATTTTTATTATGGATATCTAGAGATATATTTCATTCAAAATATTTTTGTCTAAGGCTTCATTCCTTGTCTTTCTGATAGCCATTTTTTTTCCTTTCCAAATTTTCTTGTTACAGAATACAGCATCAAGTAAGAGATAAGACTGATAATGGCTGTAAAGATGATGCCTGAAATTCATTTCTTTTTTTTTCTTTCGTTAGGGAGGCTGATAAATGGGACACAAGGGAAATTGAAAAAAAAAACAAACCCAAAAACACTTAGAATTACTTATATTCTGGAAGGGGCATGTGAATATGTTAATTTATATATGTGTGTATGTGTGTGTGTATTTAGATATAGATATGAGCAAGCCCCAAAAAGTTTTGGCTTATTAATAGCGGCCATGATTACTTAGGGAAAGTTAATTAAACCCTGATAATAAACAATAAATATTAAACATCAATTAATTTATCTATTGCAATGTATATTTACATAGATAGATACATACATACACACACACACACACACATATATGTATGTATATAATTAATAAGAAAATATTTTTTTCACTAAATTCATGTAAATATACGTAAATGGATGATTTATATATCTAACAATGAAAATGTACATTAAAACTCACCAATTGTCTGTACCTACCCAGATAATGAATTAAGAAAATTAAAAGCTTGGACCATATTTTTTTGTACTTTTCTCCCAAAATGAACTACGGACGATTCTGATGGACATTACTCCTTGTCTGAGAAAGATTATTTATAATGTGGAAAAGTCAATCATTAAAATGAATTGCTCCAAAATGCCTTTTCATTTTAATAATATTTGT
>OZ010584.1:87827520-87917520 GCA_963932145.1 Acanthosepion lycidas
ACTTGAAGCTACAGAAATGTGTTTCTACAGAAAGATGCTGAGAATACCATGGACTGAACATGTGAGCAACAACAAGGTTCTGGAAAAAATAGAAACAAAAAGGAAACTTATACTTAACATCAGGAAAGGGCAATTGAAATTCTAGGGCATGTAATGAGGAAGGAAGGCTTGGAAAATCTGATACTCACAGGACAGATTGAGAGAAAGATGGTCAGAGAAAAGCAGTGTATAGCATACATGATGCACTTGAGTAAATGGATGGTAGAACAAGGTTTGGGAGAAATAAAAAAAAGACAAAACTTATTAAGAGCTACAAGAGACAGGAAGATGTGGAGGGACATGGTACTTAAAAGAAGAAGAAGAAGGCTAATTCTGGAAGACAGAATTTTACATCAATTGGTTTTAGTAATTATAGCATGTAATATAGATAGAGTATAAATAAAGGGTGTTCCAATAACTAGGACTGATTTTAAATGTGAATTAAGTTTAAGCATCTGATGATTTTTTTTCTTTTTCTTTCAGATTTAGCAACAAGTCTTTGGCAGTTTCAATCATGGAAAGATTAACAAACAAGCTGTTAGAGTTATTAAAGCCTATTATAAAAATGGGCATTCAAACAGAAATTGAATGAGAAATTCCTAGGCTGCATTATCTCTCGAAACAGCAATGTCAATTGGCCACCATGATCATGCAACTTGCCACCTTTAGATTTCTTCCTTTAGGGTCATCTCAAAAGTAAGGTCTATGCTAACAAGCCAAAAACAATTCAACAGTTGAAGGATGAGATAATAAGGCATATTGGTGAGATCGAGGAGTAACTATGCAGAGACGTCACAAAAAATTTTGACCATCAAATGGAAGTGTGCCGCCAAAGCCTTGGCAGATATTTGGGCGATATTATTTTTCACACATAATTGCCATGACATAAATAACATGATCCAATAGAGAAATAAATAAATTTTCACCAATAGCACTGATTTATTTACTGCTGACTTTGATCCTTCTTAATGAAACACCCTTTAAATTAAATTAGTTCACCGCTGTGCCTCTTACTCTTGGGCCTTATATGGGAAGAACATTATTATAAAAAAAAATGTGTGAATATCCTTGGGAAAGGCATGAATCCATCTTTCTCTCTCTGCTATGGGACAGACTGGATCCAAAAGCCTTGATAGGCAACCAGTCTACTGCAGAAAGCAACAGCAGCCTGTTGTGAGATTTCTTCTTTCAGGAATTGAAAAGAGATGATCGATCAGGCGTGTATCACACATAACACCTAAAGAAGTAATATTTCCAAAATGAGATTTTTAAGGTTATGAAATAAGAAACAGTCAGAAGGTGGTAAATCAGAACTGTATGGTGAATGTCTAATGGTTTCCCATCAAAATTCTGGCAATGTTTCCCTTGTTTGATGAGACAAGGCACTATCATGGTTAAGCTTTTCATGACACTTTTTTGTTCAATTTTTAGCTAATTTTCTCAAAACCCTTTTGTAATAAGCAGATATTACTGACTTTTTCTCCTTTGAAAGGTCAACTAGCAAAACGCCCTAAGCATCCCAGAAAACTGTCACCATAACCTTTTCTCCTGACCAGCTTGCTTTTGCTTTGACTGGACCCTTTCCACTTTTGGGTAATCATTGCTTTCACTGAGTTTTATCTTCAGGATCTGACTAGTAAAGCCAAGTTTCATCTCCGGTTACAATTCAACTCAGAAATAAATTATAGTAGATTAAGTGTCACTTTTACACTATGGTGAATTTTTTTCTGAATTTAATCACTTTTTGTAAGTTTCACATTATTAGTCAGGTTAAAAAAATATTGTGATATGATCAATAATTATAATTATGCAACAAGTGCCAAATTTACAAAAAATAATGATTTTGAAGAAAAAATTGAAGGTTGGGGCATTGGTAACATTGTAATAATAAATAAATTAATAATTATTTAAATTATTCATATTGTTCAGACTGTTGTCCTCATCTTTATAACCATATTCACAATGTTTTGGCCACTGTATGCTCTGACCCTTTTCAGGTGACATATGTTTGAATTTTAAACTGAACCCTTTTTTCAGTCCATGGGGTAGACTGTTCTAGTTCCACATGCCATGCCTTTTCTGGATATCTCAGTTACAGCTATTTCCCTTGAGTAACTGAACTCTCCAAGTTTTTGTTCATCTCTGCTGATGCCAGGTACTGAACTCACAACTTCTTGGGTCAAGTCACTGGATTACTTCAACCATCACTTTTAGTTGTACTTTTTCACTACAGTAAATGGATATATAGTTTGGTCAATGGCATAGCCAGGACCAGCAGTACATATGCTCATTTTATATCTCATGTAAGATGTGATACCCTTAAAATTAGCTTTAAAATTAGACCTTCAAAAGTCGCATGATACATGAGCATATATGGTATAATCGAGACTACATCACTTGAAGAATACCAACAGCAGGAAGAACTAAATTGGATAGCACATGTAACTAAAAGAGAGAATAATGACATAATCAAGATGTAGATTTCCACACTACTTCAAACAAAAAGCTAGGAAGGAAACCCCCACATCAATGCTCGAAGGAGCAATAAAAGTTACTCGATTTGAGAAACCTTTTTCCTAAGAAATTGTTTTAAGAGAAAAATTTTATAAATTTAAACTAAAAGTAATACTGGCTGCTTAGTCGATGAATGCCAAATGTTTCCTTGTAAGGAAATGACTAATATTACCACTAACTTTAGAGATGAGGTGAACAGATACTACACTTTAATCCCAGCCCAATGGCCAGGGAGTGAAGAAATGTGTAACTAGAATACTACTGGCTGCTTGACAATAACAATCCTTCGCAAGGGGAAAATGTTGTTACAAAGGCTAGATGGACCAATCAAAACACAAGTACAGGAAAATTCAAAAAGCTTGATAATGAAGTCATGTTATAATATCTATTCAGATGTTTAAAATATGGGTAGTATTAAAAAAGAATTTATTCCAACCAATAATTACTAAATTATATGATAAAATTTAATATTCAAATTTAAAACCGCTGATTACAAAATCAAAATTTAAAATTTATCACTATTAAGTTTACAACTATAAATTTACTGAGGAGAAAAGAAGAAATATATATGTCATTCAATTTATTTCTTCATTGAAGTTACTTTAGCTAATTTAATATCTGGTCCTTTTACAATGTATACATATTAATCCTAATAGTGTGTGAAGGGGGTCCTAAACTCACGCGTAAAACAAGCGCAATCAGATTCTAATATATAAGCACCAAGACATATTTATATATATATATATATATATACACACACAAAAAGAGACAAGACAGAGAACATCTTCACGGTCTGTCATGAAAAAAAAATATGACTTCGTTATCAAGCTTTTTGAATTTTCCTGTACTTGCGTTTTGATTGGTCCATCTAGCCTTTGTAACAACGTTTTTTCCTTGCGAAGGATTGTTAATTAATTTGAAACTTTTAAAACCATTTATTTTACATTCAACGTCATCACTTGATAAGACACCGAGGGTGTTGAAACAAAATGGCTATTTTTGTAGTGATTTTATAACATATTTATGTTATAAATTTTTTTTAAATAAATAATTATATCTGCTCTACTTTGTATTGAGCACTCTTTTAAGAATAGTAATTGTTGGTTATTGGAATTCATTCCATATACACCAATCATATACTTGGATATATATATATATATATATATATATTTATTATACATACATATATATGTATGTGTGTGTGTATGTATGTATATATGTATGAAGATATGAAGAGGCATATGGTGGTACCACAGCAACATCCGCTTAACTCTGTGACAAATCTGGAGCACATCTGTCATCTGTACTATAGGCCTTGCAAATCAGCTGCTGGTTTGAAGAGCCACATTCAAAGTCATTTGAGAGGAAACAATGATCTGGACTGAATGTAGGTGCTGATGGGCAAGACGGCAGTCATCTGTGAAGAGGGGACAATCAACATATATGTATGTATGTATATTTAGGCAGCATATCTTAATTCAAACATGTTTCATTGTGTAATATAGACATATTGTGTCTTCTTATTTTTATACTGATCCTTTCCAGTTGGCTAACCAGTTTCTTGATGAAAACTATTAAGGAAGGCACTGTAGTTTTTGTTAACCCAAGTACTTACGATCTTTTCCAAGATCATCTTCAGGGGTAAATTACAAACACAAACTGCAGTAAAATAATTGGCATTCCATTGTTATCATGATTTTTAAAAAAACATGTTCAAATGCGCTTTGTAATTATTTTTAAATTTAAATTTCCATTGTAGATATGGAAATTTTTGCAAAACAATATATATATATATATATATATATATATATATATATATATGTGTGTGTGTGTGTGTGTATATATATGATTATTTTAAGCATGTATGAACATATTCTGTTATAAATAATTTAAAATTAATTGTTAAAGCTATTATGTTTGGGAGCTAACATTATATAATTGAGATTTTTTATAATTATAATTTAAGCATTTTTAAAAATATTATTATTAAGGCATTGCTATACACATAACTAACCTTATTTAGTGTTGGTTGTATGTCCCTTATATAGAAAGCTTCAAGAATTTGATGTTTTTGTTTTTTATTTTCATGGTGGTATATACTTGTATTGTTAATTAATATTTTTCTAAATTTTGACTATTTCTTTAAATGTTGTGCAATAGAGCTTCATGATTCCAAGTATCTTCCTAATATTTTGTTAGAGTGGAGTTGCCTGAATTTGATAGATCTAAGGTTTTTTTTTTGCATATCTTCTTTCTTTCCCACCCGTAATTTTGTTCTTTTTTCTTCCCCCAGTTTGATTATTTAAAGTTTTTTAGTTAGTTCTCCTTTGATCTATTTTGTCTGAAGATCCCTTTAGAGCAAATTTCAGAGATTGGAGTCCCTCAGCCCTTTCTTGGGGTTGTCATTACAGTTCTGTCTTTATTGACTTTTAGAGACATTGAGCATTCTTGTTTAGGTAGGTGTCTGTCTTTTATTTTTTTCCTTTTTTTCATATTTTCTTCTTTGGCAAGTATGGTATTTGTAGGGCTAGTCTATAGCACTTTCCCTTTGTCAATCACTTGGTTTATATTATTATTATTATTATCATTATCATCATCATCATCATTATTATTATTATTATTATTATTATTATTATTATTATTACTACTACTACTACTACTACAATTATTATTATTATTATTATTATTATTATTATTATTATTATATTACAACTAAGAAAATATGTGAAAATTATGAGAATTTTATCTTTCAATATAAAACTCATGAGTCAGTAAACCAGAGAAGCCATGTGAACTTTTACAAACTTTGGGGGTAGGTTCCTCACACTAAACAAGGACAAAAGTCCATATAAACATACGTCTGCAAATCCTTTATTTTTGAGTTATTAAGTTTAAAGAAAGTTTATGGTAGATGTTGCTGTGTTGCCATGTAGACTAAGTGACATTTGTCATTCATGTACATTTGTGACCTTTATGTCTTCAACCTTTAACATGTGTAGTAGTGAGTTAACTGAGAAGTGTTCTGTTTAACAATAGCCGGATACTCATATCATGAGCAGGCAGATATGATTTTTACATACAGCTGAGTGAATGGTAATGGACACGAGGCTGCACAGTTGTATCAGATTGCGTTTTCAGACTGAAGGCAGCCGAGTCATCTAACCTTTGCTGTTGTTTATCATCATATTGTCGATACAGCAGCATCTGTGTCACTATAAAACTATACTAATAAATATTTTTCAATTTTATCTTGCCTTGTACATTTAACAGTGTCTACCATAAACTTTAAACTTAATAACTCAAAAATGAAGGATTTATGCACATATGTTTATGTGGATTTTTGTCCTTGTTTTGATGTGTGGAACTCGCCCCCTAAGTTTGTAAAAGAATTTTTGATACACTCTTTCTCTCTTTCTGTATATATATATATATATATATATATATATATATATATATTATATAAATTAATTGATTTAAAATATGTGTTTTTCGCTATACAGTTCTAACCATGTTTCAAAAATGGAAGCTGAAAGCTTCGAATTTAATTTTGTAATTAAATTAAAGACATTAGTTCCATTTCATCCTCAAGCAAATTTTACCAATTCGGTTGAGGATGAAATAGAATTAATGTCTTTAATTTAATTACAAAATTAAATTTGAAGCTTTCAGCTTTCATTTTTGAAACATGGTTAGAAATGTGTAGCAAAAAAACATATTTTAAATCAATTAATTTATAATATTAATGCTCTGTAAATTTACATTGAGCACTATTTTGTAAAAATAAAAATATCTATAAGAACACCGGATTATATATCTTACTGTTCTTTCGTTTTATATATATATATATATATATATATATATATATATATATATATATATATATATATATATATATATATATAATGTTAAAAATAACAGAATTTTATATCTATTAAATTTAATTATATATTTTTTTTAATATGCCAATAAACTTTTGCAAAGCTTACTGCGGATAACTCTAGTATGAGAATTTGTGTTCTTGAATGCATATAAAAGAAATAAATTATTAAATGTTACTGCATATTGCTGCCGCATGATTAACTGAATTTAGTTGCATTTGAAAAAAAATATTACAACACTTTCAAAAATAATGATATGATCTACTTCTTAAACCACACTTAATTTTCCTTTCTTATTCACACTTCTGGTAATGACTCATGTGATTCGAAAGCTTAGATTACACGATATGAATTTTGGTTAAGTTATACGCATACAACAACCACATTGTGAAATGATATTCATACATCAGAAAAAAGATCATAAAATGTCTATTGTTTTTAACAACTAATGTTTAAAAGAACAATAGCTTCCTGAATATCTATCTCTCTCTCTCTCTCTCTCTCTATATATATATATATATATATATATATATATATATATATATATATATATATATGCATATAATTAACAGACATATTGTTTGTAATTTATTCAATCAGACATGCCTAAAAGCAAATTTACTGCCTATTTACACACACATTATATATATATATATATATATATATATATATATATATATATATAGGTACAAGCATGCCCATGTGTAAAAATTATAATAAATAAATATTGCTCTTCTCTTGATATAAAGCCCTTTTTTGAATTAATGCTGTGAACGTTAGAGTTTATATTATTTTTGTTCTCATTACATTCATATATATATATATATATATATATATATATATATATATATATATATATTCAGGAGATTATTTTTTATGATAAGAATATAGTTTTAAGGTGTGATATATTCAGTAATAAAGCATATGTATGTATAAAAGTGGACACTGAGGTCAACACAGAGTGGTGACAGTCTGTTTCTAGCATGAAAAAGACTGTCACCTGTCAGTGTTGACCTCAGTATACACTTTTATATTTATATACACTCTATGCCTGATATTGAGCAGTTTTACCCATAAAGATAGCATACCTTAAAACTATATTTTTATCATATATATATATATATATATATATATATATATATATATATATATATATATATAATAAAAAGGCTTAAACACTAATATTCCATGGTCATAATTTATTCCATTGGAATCGTAAATACGATCCAATTCATCAGACCTACAAATTGGATCGTATTTATGATTCCAACGGAATAAATTATGACCATGGAATATTAGTGTTTAAGCCTTTTTATTATATCCTTACTCTGTCCTGGACATTGAGTTCTACCTGGATTCTATCCTCTCAGAAAGTTTTTATTCTAAAATATACATGTGTATATATGCACCTGTGGATTTTGCATATATATGTATATTTACCTCTAATATTATCTATATATATATATATATATATATATATATATTGATTGAATATGAACAATGAAATAAGGATCATTGATAAATTTAACATTTTTCCTTTTTATTCAAGCTTCATCAGAAAATTTTTACTTGTAAAGGAACTATTTCCTAATCAAATTATATATAATTTTCTTTAAGGTTTATATATATATATATATATATATATATATATATATATATATATATATATATATATATATATATATATATATATATATCCTTCTCTGATGAAGCTTTAATAAAAGTAAAATATGTTAAATAAATGTTTCTTATTTGTTCTTTATCTTATCATTCTGTCAGATCCTGATCCATATTTGATCTGTATTTGATCCCAATTTCAACATGTGTGTGTGTGTGTGTGTGTGATGGCTGCTACCTCGTTATTGAGTATAATCATCAAAGGATATCAAAATTGTAAGGCTTAGTTATCTTTTAAACAAATATGGTTCCTTAAACTGAACAAACATTTATAAAATTTGATTAAACCTCAGCAACTTCACTCTGCATATAAGTGTGGCTTAAGCCACTCAAAAAAAAAACAAAACAAACAAACCCCAAAACATCAAATTAAACAAAAAGAATTAGTAAATACATTATTCTATTACTCAAGAAAAATCTAGCAATTGTAATTTTTTTTAATCATTTCAGCTGAAGCAAGGTATTTTGTCTTAGTGACTTTATAGTCACTAGAACAAAATGAGTTATTGAATGTGAAAACATAAGAGAAAAATAAAAACATAAAGAAGAGAGAAAAATAAAAAGTTTAATGGAAAGTAAGAGATCACAAGAGAGTTCCACAAGTGAGAAGTGTGAAAGAAGAAACTGTTAGCATTGAAATGAGTTGATTAAATCCAGCAGAATAATTAAATAAAGAACAAGTAGGAAATCTTTTATAAATTTTACATGTTTTGCTATTTGTTTAGCTTCATCAGAAATTTGGGAAATGGAATAATGTTGTGTTGTTTCTATTCTAAAATTCTATGTGCTTTTGTTATCATTTGTTATATTGATGTCACGTGTTCATTTTACATGTATGGATATATTTGCATGCATGCATCAGTCATGTTGTGTGGGCATTAAGTAATAATAATAAGTAATAAGTGATAATTAATAATAATAAAAATAATAATAAATAATAAAATTTATAATAATAATAATAATTAATAATAATAATAATAATGTATAATATATAATAATATATAATATATATAACATATAATATATATAAATATATTTATATATTTTATTTATATATTTATATATATATATATATATATATATATACATATATATATATATAATATATATAATATATAATAAATATAATAATAATATAATAATAATTAATAATAAAAGTGATAAGTAATAATAAATAATAAGTGATTCCCTCTCAGCATCAGTGTGGTATGGGTGTGTTTAATTCTTGAAGAGTTGGCATAATTTCTGTATGCATAAAAATTAGCTCTATTTGCACATTTTAATTGCATAATAAATATGATAAATGTTGAAAGTGATTGTGCAATACAAGGTTAGATAATTTGCAAATGTTTGCATCTTACATTCATAAGTGTTGGACTTTACAAATATTAGTGATATGAAACGGGTAAGTTATTTATTGTATGTTGATTATTTACTAATATTCTTTCTTGGTATTTTCTCCAAAATTGAAATGTTTTACTTTTCTCTTTATTTGATTCAAGTATGAAACATACTTAAGCAAATTCCGTACAACTTCACAAAAAATTAAGCAACCTCAAAATTGGTTCAAATTCTACATTGCTTATAAAAAAAAAAGTCAAGAAAAATACATGATCCCTGGCAGAACACTTGCTGTTTGCCCAACGAACCTCGCAGAGAAGACTAATGATGTTAATGTTGTAGGCGGAGAACACACAGGAGAGAAGGTTGGCTGCACCAGTTGTGAGCAGAGTGAGGATGTTTTGGTGTGTATGCCATGTTGTAGGTGTAGTCTGTTGTCTATAAGTTGTTATCTGTCATTCAAAGCCATGGGTCCAATTTGTCAAAGGGCAGTCCAGTTAAAAAATGGATTGTATGGCATGGGGTAGAGTGGTGTTATCTTTGCAACTTGCTCAATTAGCTTGGCTGCACCAGTCTACCTGCCATCCAGTCCTCATGCATGGCTTCTTGAAAGTATTTGGTGTGATGGCAGCCCAGACAACATTGACCTGCTGACCAAACTATGTGAGGGCAGCCAGTCAGGGATTCCCCAACTAGTGAAAGGCAATTGCATCAGCCAAACTTGCACCAGTGCCCCACCCATGACTTGTTGATGGGCAGATCACAACCTGGTTGGTTATCAAGGTGGCAACCTCACCACCCAGTTAGCCTGCATTGAGCTAACAATCCAGCCAGCTAAATCCTTCTATTGTTACAATACTCACCAGATATTTTAACTTGAGAGAATCCTAGTAATATATATATATATATATATATATATATATATATATATATATTGATTGTTTTTTATGGCTTATCAACCTTTTGCAGGTCATTTAAAGCCAGAAAATATTTTTTTAGATTTTAACAATTTTTTGGAGATAATAATGATTTTTACTGAAATAAGTTGTTGTAATTAATTCATAACAGCAGGTGAAGAAGAGATGGATTCCTAACTTTATTAAGGGGGTTTGCACATAAGTGAATATAACGAACCTGATTGGAATTGAAACTTGGCTCTCCAGTTTCCAATTCTGAGCTGTAATCCATCACAATCAAGCTTACAAGCCCTGGTATTCCTAAGCAGTCACCCATCTAGGTACTTACAAGGCTCGATGCTGCTTAACTTCAGTGATTGTATGACAACTGCTGTTTGAACATGATATAGCCATAAGCCTTATATATATATATATATATATATATATATATATATATATATATATATATATATATATATATATATATATATATATATATATATATATATATATTGCATATATAATGCTGGTGTTAATAAAACAGTGCTCAATGTAATTAAGCATATATCAATAAATATATATATTATCCCTCAGCAATATTACATACATATATATATATATATATATATATATATATATATATATATATATATATATATATATATATATATATATATGACTTCAGTCAGAACCTGATGATTGTGTTGTGTATGAAACTCAGATTTGTGCTACTGGTGAAGAAAAAATGTATATTTATTATTAATATAAATTATAACTCTGTTATTATATATCAAGCACTATTTTGTTAGCACCACCACTCTTTGTGTGATATTATATATATATATATATATATATATATATATATATATATATCTGAAGAAATATAGTTTTAAGGTATGCTATATTATGGGATCAAGTGCTCAATATCACAGATAGAGCGTATGTAAATATAAAAGCGAACATTGAAGTCAACACTCTGAGGCAACATGCTAAACGCAATCATCAGGCCATTTTGTCTGAGTGTTGACTTCAATGTTCACTTTTATATATATTGATATATATATATATATGTGTGTGTGTGTGCACCTGTGTATATATATATATATATATATATATATATATATATATATATATACTATACTTTAAATGTGCATATTTCTTTCAGTAATTAAAAGATCTTATCTGCATATAAATTCTGTTTCCCTTCTTGTTATGAAGTTTCTGATAGCAAAATAAAAAAATAATGGGATGTATTAATTTCATTCATTGATATTTTGGGTCTACGAGATAAAATAAGAAAAACGGGTTCGTGGGATAAGGGTATGAGGTAGTCAAATTTTCGTAAGCAAAAGGATGATGATGATAATAATAATCCAAATCATTCATAAAATACTTGTAGTTCATAGTTTTAAACAGTAGATATTGTCGAAATTTGGAAAGATGTTTGTGTTCAGCACTGTGTCCTTTGACTGGATTTGTTAGATTTAATCTAGCAATTCCTGCATAATGACTTCTAAAGAAACAGCCTTTGTGGAGAAATTGTAATATGTATTTGTGAAAGGGAAACACGAATGTCTTCAGTGCTTCTGAATCCTGCAGCCTGAAAAATATTATTAATGTGAAATGCAATCTCTGCTCTATGGCAACATGGCAGGCAGGGAATTGCAGTCTAAGCCTCTCTCCTACCCCTGATCTCTGCTTACTGTTGCACAGATTTTGATTTTTGGTCAGATTTACATATGACGCACCACAAACAGAATTAGGGGCACTTGACTGGCACAAGGCATTTAGAAAGTAACAAGATGCACAAACAGTGACAAATGTTTTGGTTCTTTGAAGGCAATTTGTGCATATTTTGTTGTTGTGCACTTTGGCTTCTCAACAGAACAGAAACATGTGCAGGCAAGAGTTTTCATTTGACAAATGTTACGAGAATCAAATATCATTACAAAATAAAGGAGTATGCTCTGCTTATTTTCCTTTATCTCTCTCTTTTATTCTTGCTTTATCTCTTTCTCTCTCTCTCTCTCTCTCTCAATCTTTAGGCTGCCTTTTTTCTTCCTTTTCCCCTATTCTCTTGTTATCTCTTCATGCATCTGTTCTTCTTTCACTTATTCTCTCCCTCACACTTCCACCCTTTTTCTTTCTTTTTCACACTTCTACCTGTCAGCCTGCCTCTCTCCCACTTCTGCAATCCCTTCTTTCCTTCCTTTCTTTCTTTTTCTTCTCCCCATGTTATTCCACCATGCATCTTTTCTTCAATTTCACTTTCTCTCTCTCACACTTTATAGTCTTTTTTCTTTCTTTCACCTTTTAGCTTGCCTGCCTTTCTTTCTTTCTTTCTTTCTTTACTGCTGTTTTCTTTCTTTTTCCATTCCTATTCTTGTGTTCTCTCTCTATGCATTCTTTCTTCTCTTTCAATTTTTTCTCTCATACTTTTGCTTCCTCTCTTTCTTTCTTTCTCATCTTTTAGTCTGCCTGCTTGCCTCTCTTTCTTTACCTATATTCTCTTATTATCTCTTTATAAATATTTTCTTCTCTTTCATTTTTCTCTCTTTAGCTGTTTTTCTTTTTTCCTTTACCTTTTTCTCTTGTTCTCTCTCTCTTTCCACATTTTTCCCTTTTACCCTTGCTTTCTCTCTGTCTCAGTCTGTAACAGTTTCATTCTTCCATTTCTTGCCCTTTTCTCATGTTCTCCCTCTTTTTATTTTCCTTTTTTGGTTTCTCTTTCTCTCACGCCTTTTCTCTTTCTTTGTCTGTGTCTCTTGTTCTCTCTTTCAATGTTTTTCAATTTTTTACTGTTTCCTTTTTACTTTCTTACTCTCACCTGTTGCTTTTTTTCTTTTGTTTCTGTCATTGGTCTTTTCTCTTGTTATCTTTCTCTCTCTCTATATATATATATTTTCTTTTTTCTCTCTTTCATTCTTTAGCATTATCATTTTTCTCTTTTGTCCTCTCTTTATTTCTTTATCTATCTTTCAATTTTGCTTTCTCTCTTTCACTCTATAGTTATTTATCTTTCTTTCTTTTTCTTTTTTCCTTGTCCTTTTCATTATTCTCCATTTTTATCTCTTTCATTCTTCCTCTCTAGCTTTCTCTTTCCCTCACTCTTAAATAATTTCTTTCTTTCTTTTGTTCTCTCTATTTCTTTATCTCTCTATATCACTCTTTATTTCTTTATTGCTTTCTCCTTTTTTTTTCACTTTTCCTCTGTTTATATTTCTTTTTCTCTCTTTTGCTCTTTCACTTTAGACTTTATTCTTTCTTTTACATTATCTTTTTCTCCTGTTCACTCTCTTTATTTATTTCTCTTTCACTCCTCCCCTTCTTCTATTTATCTATCTATCTCCCTATTTCTTTTCACTCATATCTTCACACTAGCTGTATACATGGAGAAATTTGTCTATATGCAGGTATTTCGAAAGCATAACTTATTTGGGACACAAAACCATCCACACCCAGTGAGGATTGAGCACACATCTCATAATTTGCTAGATTACCTCATTAACAATTACATTACAATGCCTAATATATTTATATGAATGTGTACATAAGAAAGTAAAAGTATATATGCATGTATATTAGAGATTACATATTTTATTTTACATAGATCTCTCTCTCTGTAACTATATCTATCTCTCTACCTCTCTCTCTCTCTCTCTATATATATATATATATATATATATATATATGCAAGTAATGTGAGTCAATGGAATTTGTGCTGAGATTATTAAATATCTCTGATACAAGATGATTATTTCCTTGTAGAATTTGGCTTTGGTGCCAACAAAATACTGTAGCCACAGAATTGAGGTTTAGCTTCAAGATAATAATCTTGATAATAAAAAAATGGAAAGAATTCACGTCTGTCAATGCATGTCTATAAATAAGCAAGTAGATGTACTTGTGGTTTTATTGGAGTCACCAAGATTCAAGTTTGCATTAGTAATGCTGAGAATAGCCGTTTCCATACAGGAAACATTAGGCATTCATTGACTGAACAGTTAGTGTTACTGCCAGTTGAAAAAAATCTTTTTCCTGAATTAGTTTTTCAAGAGATACTTTTCTTCTTTTTCTTCTGTGTGCCATTCAAGACATTGGCGATCATGCCTCTTCATAATTTCCTGTCCTTTGTAGCACTTAATAAATCTTGTTATCTCTTCTAACCCTTACATTTGCTCAAGCTCGCTATGTAGGTTATACATTATTTTCCTCAAAATCCTCTTCCCCATCATGTGTGTATCAAATTTGCCAAGTCCTCTTTCCTTATTAAGTGTCCTAGAAATTTCCACTCTCTCTTACTGATGTTAAGTATAAGTTTCCTTTTTGTTTCCATTTTCTCTAAAACTTTTGTTGTTGCTCACATGCTTGGACCATGGTATTCTCAGCATCCTTCTGTTGAATCACATTTCTGTTGCTTCAAATCTCTTCTTCATCTGTGAGGAGATTGTCCAGCAAACTTTTTGGGGACCTTGTTCCACACTATGTGCATGAATTCTCAGTATTCAGATTATCTAAAATGTGCAGTTGGTTCTATACAAGCCTTCACCACTATAATCAAATCATATCTATGTATAGTAATGACTGTTCAGTTTTAAGAAGTGAGTTGCTGTACCCTCATATGTCAATAAGAACAGGAGAGTCTGTTTTTTATGTGTGTAACATGGTAATGGTGAAAACAACCATTTTCATACAGGAAACTATGGACATTCAGTGACCAAACAGCATTCTTGTCAGTTGGAATAAATAAAATCTTTTTATTAAAGAAGTTTTTCAAGAAATTAGACTTCTTAAGCCAATTGTTATCACTCTTTCTGATATGTTTGGAAGTTTCCTTCCAAACCTTTTGTTTTTGGTCATGTGGAAAGTTAACAGATTGATTATATTATTATTTTCTCTTTTAGTTATATCTGCTATCCATTTTTGTTGTTGCTGCTGTTGGAAGTATTCAAGTGATATGGTTTTTGTTATTTGGTAATGCTTTTTGTTTGTGATTGTGTAGCACCAGTCTATAGAGGTCTAATGAAGGGGAATTTTCCTTAAGATTTAAGGGATTTATTTATTAAGGGTAAAGTAATCAGTGTAAAAGAATTAAAAACAGTTTCCGAAAAATTCTATTGCTGTTATTGAAAATAACATAAACTATCCTTGACTAGTTTTTGTGACAGCAACTCCAGTTTGTGATTTAGTTCATGTAGATTTAAAGTCAGTACACTGATGTTTGTAAGAATTCATGCAGAGGCCAGCACAACTCAATATTGAAATCATAAATTGATGATACCTGCATGAAATAAATTGTAATGATGTATCTATCAATGCACACCTGTAAATAAGTAATGTACTTGGGCTTGAACTATAATTACCAATATTTACACTATTTATATTTGGACTATTGTCCTCATCTTTGCTGTTTCACATCTAACTCACCAGTGTTTACACTTCATTCCACGGGAAATTATGACCACCCTTTTCCATCCATACATGATCAGCCATGCCTGATTTCATCATCTCAGTTCTCACTATGGTTTTTCAATGTTTCTCCAACCTTACTTTTAGAGGGTGGTTTGTTTCACTTTTATATTCTCTGCCACAACTGCAAGGAAATTAGTGCATGCAGTTTTTGGTCATATTCTCCCCAGTGTTAGACTTTACACAGCAGAGATTTCTCTGTAGAGTGGAACTGCTTCTAAATTTTGTCCTGATGTTGTATGGGCCATAGATTTTCTGAATCTTTTTCGATAGGCCCTTGATGTTCTCCTTGTCCCTTCTGTTCCCACCTGCTGATGTTACATTTGACAGGTAGTTGTTATTCTGAAGGGCATGTTTGATGCTGATCATTTCTTTTTGGCATGCATCTGGATCACAACATCCTTGGTCGAGCAGTATATACTTGCACTTGGTGGAAACGGGCAAGCAATAACTGATCAGGTCTAAATAAAATAAGAACTAGACAATATCCCTAGACATGAGCAGTGAAGCAAGAACAGTCAACTCCTGTAGGTTAAATAAAGGGTTTCAGTTTGGAATCCCCTGTCAGATTCATATACACCTGAGGAAGGTTGGACTTTGGTTGGAGTAGAAGAAACAAACTTAGAGGCTTGTTTAGATAAATGACCAAAGATTTATTTTTATATACAAGTTATAAAAATGTCTCTGGTAAGTGGTGTACTGTAGCAGGTTGAATGTACAGTGTACTAGGTGTGAAGTGAGAGAATGAAAAAGGAGTATGCTTAACCCTAGCTGACTGCTTGGTGGTTATTGCTTTGTGCTTGTCATGTTGATAGGGTCTGTTCATTTACTGTGTTTACAGGAGGTGGTTTACAAAGCCTAATGGCGAGACAGGCAGTCAGCTGTGCATGTGTATGTCTCTCCCCACCTTCTATTGGTGTGCTACTCTCCAGGTTCTTGTAGCCTATAAGGGAAATGCACAGACGTAGTTGAAAGCATCTGTCGCAAATGAGATTCATCTCAATAGTGGCTAGCAGTCGGATATATTTGTGTTTCTTTTAAAATTTGTTTTAAGTAGATTGCAGTGTGTGTGTAACATAGCTAGACAAAAATTGATGTGTAGTTAGAGATGTATGCATTCTAATAATTGTGTAAATTTGGCTTTAATTTGATAGCTCTAACTATGTGTAAATTGTGTTTTTCTCTGCTACAGAATCATTGAAAGATTCCATATTCCAACATTTCGACATTTTCCTCATAAATATTCAAAAATGAAAACACCTCATCAAGTAAAAAATTTAAAAATATTCTTAGAATTCCATTGGATATACTTTTATTTTCATATGAACAATGACATGCAATAAGAATTGAGTTTACTTAAGAAACCCAGAATATTGGGAAAAAAAATGGCTGGATTGTGGACTATAAGCAGAAACTGTGACAAAACAAAGAATATTAAAAAAAATATTTATGATTAGTGTTTGGTGGAATTTCAAACAAAAAAAAAAAACTTTGATTATCTGGACATGAAATGAACAGAAAAATTAAAATCATTCAAACATTTTTCACTTATCCAAACAAAATATATCCTAATATTTAATTTCAAACAAGCGTTTTAAGAATTTAGAAAATCATACTCAACATTTGATAACAATTGACAAATGTTTAAGTTAGTTGCACTTTCAACAAGTTAACAAATACAAACTAACTTTAACCCAGCTTCAGGAGTTAACGGCAGAAAAACAGTCAACCGGAAATAGACAAAAAAAAAAAAAGGAAAAAAAAGCGCTTGAAAATGTTATTTGATGATATAAATGTTAAATTTCTTTCAGAAGATTAGTTTTTTCTTAATTTTTTTAAAAGTATTTAGTTACACACAATTTTGAATATATTTTTTCAGCCTTTGTCCCAAGGTGACCACAAGGTCATATTTAAGCCATAATAGGCCTCTGGGCTGATAGAATTTGGGGCTCTTTTGTAATGTATGTTTGACTTCCCTTCCATCCATCTATAAAAGAAAAAGAAGATATATTTTTAGATGAAGCTTTTTTAGTGTAAAACATGAAACACTGCAGCTAAAATTTTGAATGATTTGGGAACTAATCAAATTTATTTCATTAGCAATTTCATATTTTTTTATTCGAACTTTACATCCTACAGAAATCTATGTAGAATGAGGGGCCTATATTAAAGTGAAATTCTAGGATTCAAATTCATTAAAGACATAAATATGATGGAGAAGGCAAATTCTAACTTGTTTTGCAATCCTAGATCACTACAGGAAAAAAAATGTTAATTATATTTATTTTTAAAATTGTCAACTTGAAATATCCAAGCCAGTAATTATAAATCATGGAGATTAGATAGAAAATAATAGGTACTTTTTTTTTTAATTGAATTCATCTTAAGCAAGGCTGTGAAGCCAATAAAACATAAGGGGTTGCTGGATGTGGAAGAATTCAAAAACTGAAATGTTACTAAAGAGCAAGAACAACAGAGAGTATTCAGGAAGACAGTAGATAATGACTGACATTGCAATTAAATTTTTGAGGGTTAAAGTTGGCTGGAAAGCATGTAGCTGGAAGGGAGATCCAAAAGTGAGAAGTGAGAGAAAAGAAATTGTTAGCATAGAATTCATGCTTACATCTGGCCAACTCAACTGCAAATTGATGAGACCTTGTTGTCAGTCTTGTACTGCGCTTAAATTTATAAAGTATAAATACCATAAAAAAGAGCGATATATATTTCTGCTTCAAATACAGAAAATGTGGCACAAGGCCAAAAAAGGGGAATGGGGAAAAGGAAAGTCTTCTTCTGGCTTAACTTTAAACTTAGGTAGCCACAAACACTAACCCAAATATGCCACAATATTCCCAACACCAAAACAACACATTCTTACTTACCAAACAGCTCATCTGAACAATTACCATGAAAGTATTTATAGAAAAGGCAAAGGGAGGCAACTTTACAGTGGTGGAAAAGTGATGGAAGCCAAAATGCCAGATCTGGACAAATAATATTGCTGATTCTTCTTTGGATTTCAGCAAGAATCTCTAAATATTTTAGCAGGAGCACTGAACTATATGTGGCAGCGATATTCCAAGCATGGTCAAATGATGGACTTCTAGATATATAAGATAGATTCTGGAGAGAAAAATTGTCTAGCACAACACAATGAGTTTCTTAGCAGTAGACTAATGTAGGGACACCTGCATTATTACAAAAGGATCTAGAGGAGTGGCAATCTAGGATTTCATTTCACAATTTGTTAAGAAACACTGAATTTGTCCAGAGACACTGTAACTTTTAAACTTGTGAAGAAGACCTACCTGCATGCAAAATCCTGCTGAATGCTTTCGAGATGTCCAAAACAACAGCCTGAGCTTCACCATTATTATCTAAAGCTTGATAGACTATCTCTGCAATGATTGTCAATACATCAGCAGTTGACCTAGACAAACAAAAGCCATATTGCTTGTGTCAAAAATGCCCTGTGATGTGTGGTGCTTAACTAATTCAGTATTGATTAGGACCTCTAGTAGTTTACCAAAATAGAAGTAGATGGCTAATAGGCTGATTGTTGGAAGGGTTACACTTCACCTGTGTAACAACAGATAAGGATTTCTAACAAGCAGGAAAGCAAGAAGCAGTGAGGCATTTATTATAAAGTTAGAGAGAACAGGAGCCAGTTCAGGAGCACACTTCTTAAGGACTATTACAGGGATACCATCAAGTTCACATGCTTTGTGGGGATCCAGATTAGAGATGATAACAGAAACTATAGAAGGGGTTATATGCATATCATTCAACAGAGACTCAGTTCTAAGTAGAAAGTTAAGCAAGGATACTCCAGATAACTCAAGAGTAAAATTTAAAGATAATTTATGTGTGAAACATTCAGCTTTATCAACAGAAGATTTTAACACCTCAAATTAATTGTGTTAAATAATAGTTTAGCAGTCTATTATTTTTTAGAGGGAGTGTATCTCTGCTTAGACTTCTTGTGAGTTGACTTTTGGGGTCAGACACAAGGGAAGATAAGTTGATTTTGGTTGGCTGAGCTAGCATGGGAATGAGATACAGAAAGCTTTTTCTGTAAGTTGTTTCTTAACTGCCAAACAATGTAGATGTGTTTTCTTTTGTGTCTGAAATGGCTCCCCAGTGGAGGGAGAGTGATCCCACTGGACATTTAGAAATGTATATTATGTGATTAAAAAATAGTTTAAGTAAAATTATCTTTGTTGATGTCTTTCATCTCTAGACCCAAGAACATTTCACAACTCTGGCTAGGAGAAGATGAAAGAGATACAACATATGAGTAAATTGATGATGTTGACCTCCCAGCATGAGGAGATATGCAACAATTAAAGAGAGGAGGAACAGAAAACTTTCT
Source organism: Acanthosepion lycidas (assembly GCA_963932145.1). NCBI lineage: Eukaryota > Metazoa > Mollusca > Cephalopoda > Sepiida > Sepiidae > Acanthosepion > Acanthosepion lycidas. The sequence continues at coordinate 87,847,707 of OZ010584.1, forward strand.
CTTATTTAATACACTATTACACAGCCGCCAGTAATCATGAGAGCCAGTTGCTAGATACAAATACAGTACCTCATAAGCTGTTACTATGGAACCCTCTACCTCGAGTGGCTCTTGTGCCTTGATGAACATCATTTTAAAAATAAAATAGAAAAAGTGACCACGTGCTCAGTAAATCTTTTTTTGATGGAGTTTTGAAAAGGTTGAAAATCTTGAACAAGAATGCCATGTTTTTTTTTTCTTCTCAAAAATCAAAATCAAGAGCACGCTTTCACCAAGGAATTGAACAACTGACAAAAATACACAGAGAAACACCAGAATATGATGGATTGTATTTTGATTTCTAACAGTCTTATTTTGTTTTGAACATTTATAATAAAAATGTGATTAAAAAACGAAAATACTTTTGATACAGCCCAATAAGTTCTCATGCGCATTTGATAACGTGCCTCACCGTCCAATCACTGACGAATGAATATCAGATTCAGTTACTAGACGTTGTGTCAAACTCAAATCACATCTTGAATGGATTCGTAAAAAAAAAATCTTTGCATTTCTTCGTGATCCTTAAGTACACAATCTGAAGAGGGCGGCTTCGCAATGTTCCTCTTCAATAAGTTTGTAATATTGAGCGATAACTAATCCTGGGTTTAGTGTGGGATGCTTGGAAACTTACGTATCATCTGAATCCCGAAAAGAATGCACCCAGTTACGAAAATAAAACGCTATTGTTGTCCCGTTTGTCATAGGCAATTCTTATCTTTAACCATTGGGCCAAACTTGTCAGTTAAGTAATATGGTGTATGTGTGTGTATTTGTGTGTGTTGGCATACGTGCCTGTTTGCTCATGTGAATATATATATTTAAAAGAGGAGTATGGGGGCGGGATTAAATCATGGTAAGACTCGTGTAAAGCGGACGTCCTAATTCTTACGTCTAGAACGAGTTGACTGGAAACATATAAATATTCCTTGTCTGCTCTACAAGACTCCGCTTTGCCACGCACAGTAGTGTCAAAGTGTCTGTTACATTTTTTCGTAAAAAATTAGAAGAAAAAAAGATTTAAAAAACGATAAAAAATAGAAATGTATGGGTGTGGAGAGAGAGAGACTGACAAGATTATTTAAAGAGAGATACAATTTAAAAGAGAGTAAGAGAGAGAAAGAGACTGATAATGTGATAACATTACTTAAAAGACAGAGAGAGTGAGAGAAAAAATGGTAACATTATTATTTTAAAGGAAAGTGAGAGAATGTGATGATCATTATTTAAAAGAGAGAGAAGGAGAATGTGACAGCATTATTTAAAAGAGAGAGAAAGATAATGTGACAACATTATTTTTAAAAGGAGAAAGAGAATGTGACATTAAAGAGAGCGAGAATGTGACAACAATAAAAAAGAGAGGTAGAGTGAGCGAGAGAGAATATTACAATATTATTTGAAAAAGAGTGAGAAAGAGGGAGAATGTAACATTATTTAAGAGAGAGAAGTGACATTATTTAGAAAGGAGAAAGAATGTGACATTATTTAGAAAGGAGAGAGAAGAATGTGACAATATTAAAAGAGAGAGAGAGAAAATGTGAGATTATTTAAAAATAAGAGAAAAGAATTGCGAGGAAGAATGTGACAACATAATTTAAGAGAGAGCGAGAAGACTGTGATATTATTTATTTTAAAAGGAGAGATATATTATTTAAAAAAGAGAGAATAAGATAGAGAAAGAAAGTAAGAAGGTGACAACGTTATTTAAAAAAGAGACATAATGAGTGAACAAAAGAGTGAGAGTGAGGGAGAAAATATAACATTATTTAAAAGAGAGAGGAAGAAAGGAGAATGCGACATTATTTAAAAGAAAAAGAGAATTCGACAACTTTATTTTAAGAAAAGAGAAAATTTGAGAGAATGTGACATTATTTTAAAAAATGGTGGTTCTAGAAATTCAATGTTTCTTTTTTTCCCTTTCCTTTTCTTGTTGCCAATGATCAGGCCATCTTCTGTGTCTGTTTAAAGAATTTATTTTTTTGTGTGTCATTTTTTAAAAAAGTTATCTGTGTTTTTCCAAAGATACGCAGATGATATGGTGTTGATAGCAGATACAGAAACTCCTACAGAAGGTTGTTTAGGAAAGCGAGATGAAAGAATGAAACATAAAATGCAAGTAGACAGCAAAAGGGACACGCAAATCACAGAATGGAGATATCAAAATCAAGCATGTCTAAAAATTTAAATATCTGGGAAATATTTTAACAGAGGACGGAAAGTGAGGTACCGAAATCCACAAGCGAAATATGCTTTCCAAAATTTAAGCAAAGTATTAAGAAACAGAAAACTCGTTAGAAACAAAGAAAAGAATACTGAACTGTTATGTAATATCAATCCTCTTATATGACACGGAATGCTGGACAATCTAAGATGAATTAGTCTTGGAGCAACAGAAATGTGGTTTTACAGAAGGAGGCTGAGGATACGATGGACTGAATATATGTGCAAAGACGAAGTTTAAGAGAAAATGGAAACGAAAACAACACTTATACTTAACATCAAAAAGCGACAGTTGACATTTCTGACGCACATAATGAGGAAAGAGGGCTTAGAAAATTTGACACTCACAGGACATATTGAAAGCAAGAGGGGCGAGGAAATCAGCACATAACCTACTTAACGACTTGGTGTAAATGGTTGACAGAAGAGCCATAAGACAGCAAAAAGACAAAATTTACTAAGAGCTACAAAGGACAGGAATTTTGGGAGAGCAATGATCTCCAACGCTCCGAACGGAAATTTGACACTATCAAATAGTAAGAGTTAAAAATCGTTCATATTATTTCCCTCCGGCTAAATTTCGCGCATTTTTATTTTGGTATATATATATATATATATATATATATATATATATATATATATATATATAATAAATGCGAATGTCAGTTTGTCACTGTATCACACTTTTTCAATTTTACTCCTAGAGGTTGTAGTTCAACATATCATACCATTTTGGAATCAGGCCGACTCCGTGAGCAAATTAAAAAAAATTCTGGGCCGGATCTCGCAATCTCGAAATTTTGAATTCCCAAGTTTTTATTACTACGATTGTTTTCGGATTCCACCATCTTGGCTTCTATTGATAAAAACAATTAAAGGGACACAGCTCTTTAACTTTCAATAGCTCATGTTACAGAAATTTTGGATTTCGAAGTTTCCATTACATCAACTGTTTGCGGCGATTTTTTACATGATTTTTTGCAGCGAAATTTTTTGTACGATAATACTTTTTTTTTATAAATTGTAAATAAATTTGTGAAGAATCGAAATTAATTCCGAAAAAAAAATAGTTTGTACGGAAAGTAAGGAGTACGTGCATCAAATTGTTTTTAAATTACGTAGCAGCAGAAGAATTATCAATGAATTTTTAAAAGGTAAGCTTAAATATTAATGCAATACTTAAAACGCAGTGGTCAATTTTGAGTTCTTCTGTAGTTTATTGTTGCCTATCGCATATGGCAGCATTATGTCTCACAAAAGGAAATCTCCGATAACGGAGGACCAGATTGTAATCAAAAGAGCCAAGGTTGCAGCGAGTAAAAGAAAGTCCCGTGCAAATGGAGACCCAGATCAAATGACAGCCAGGGGAGTTTCCAATGTTGAGAATATGCAAAGACTTAAGGACTCTCTCTTTTGGTTGCCTATACCTTTTAGGCCCGGGTGTTTTCAGCCTTCCTATTATATTTCTATCCGTATATATATATATATATATATATATATATATATATATATATATATATATATATATATATATATATTCAAACAGTTTTGGTTAAATAATTTATACCTATCATGACGATTAGTTCTCGTTGTGATCCTTTCAAGTTTGCGGGTTAATTTTTTGGTACAACTTAGAAAATTGAGTAAAAAAAGAACTATCAAAATTTTCTTTTGAAAAGTTTTTATTTTCCCCAATTACTTTCAATCTTATTTGAGAACATCTTCAGCGAGTTGTGAGTATGTATATGCGTTTCTGTGAATTTAAAACACTTCGACTGTTCTTTTTTTTCACTGCTTATACAGTGTTTTAGATTTCAAAGTTCACGTGTTCTTTTAGGGTTTTTCCATAAGGGTAGTAACTTTTTTGGTTTTGCTCATACGTATATAATATTTTCTTTTTCATAAGCCTTTAAGGACTTTGTTGCTATACTTATAGTTGACTTTATTTATTTTGGGTTTTAACTCTTTTATAAAAAGGGCTTCAAGGATTTTTAGTTTTTGCTTGTTATTGTTTTTTTATGTAATATAGACGCATTTTCACGTAATATCCATTTAATCTATGAGTGTGGGTATGAGTGTTCCTTTAAGTGCTAATATATTGAACTATAATAAATGGATCGTCACAGTCACAGCTCGATAAGTCCCTGGTCACTTACATCCTCCTATACGAGTGTGAGACTTGAACACTCCTGGCTGAGACAAGAAAAGGAACCCAGGCATTCGAGAACAAATATCTGAGAAAGCTCCTCCGCATCTCCTACTGAGAGCACAAAACCAACGGAGCAAGATCGAAAGTCTCGTGGGCCTACAGGAATCTTTCCTCGCCACTATTAAGCATCGGGAAGATGGCATGGTTTGGCCACGTCACACGGCATGACAGCCTCGACAAGCCCATCGTGCAAGGCACTGTTGAAAGCGAGCGCAGACGGGGACGGCAATGCAAGTGCTGCTCAGAAAACATCAAAGAGTGGATGGATATAACAATGCCGGAACTCCTCAGCGTCACCAAAAACAAACTAGAGGAGATTGTCTGTTTCTTTTGACTCCCAGCCCGCCCATGACGATTGAAACAGACGAGGGACAGATGATGATGATTGAAAAAGGTGTTTTTCCTCATATTTTTACTGAAATCATTGAACATAACTATGGCTTAACACAAGCGAGTAAGACGATGAATTACTAAAGAGATTAAGAAGGAAATCATATCTAAGCATAAAAGTGGTAGAAATGTTTGTTTTACGATGATATTCACACTGTACAAGGCCAAAGAGCCACTTGAGGTAGAGAGTTACGTAAGGAAAAGGCTTTAGAAGGAACCGAAATCTCAAACGGAAACAAGAAATAAAGGAAAAACCTCTACTCCTGTTCAAAAAACAAACCATGTACGAAGTTAGAAATACTGAAATCAACAATCTGGTCCATACTAAAAAGCAAGGAGAAATTAAGTGTTTAGATGGATAAAGGAATAGCCTAACTTAGTAAATCACGTATCAATTTTATTGAAGAGAGGGAAAATTTACATTTGGTATAGATTAAAGAAAAACAAATTGCCGGTAATAACATAAGAAAATCGATAATTTATATAGGGTCCAATCATTTGTTTGAGGACCTCAGAACTAATGTCCCGAGTGGAAGTGATACTAAAGTATCGGGTGTTTTTGCTTCGAAGAATTGGTTTACCATTTTCCGGGAAATAAATGCATTTATTTTATTTCTGTATTCATATCTGTGAAGCGTTTTAAAAGAGAATGGGGAAAAACAATGTAAATAGAGATGATACTCGTCAGCAAATCATGAATGAAACTGGGCCGATTGAAACATAAAAACAGATATGATGAGGTAGACAACTGTGTAAACGGCTTGGGTGTTGTAAGTAAATCATTTGAAAACAAATCAAAACTGGTGCTAGAAACTAAAACGAGATACTTTGAGACCCAGTTCGATCATTCATCTAAATCAGAAAATCCGGATAGGACAGTCGTCAACAAAAAAAGAAAAGAAAAAAAGATTTAGTCCAGTTGTAGATATACGTGTTCTGGGGGACGAAAGGATGAAGATTAGAAACACGGAGAAAGACCTTGCTCAAAAAACTGAAAAGGTTATGGAACACGGAGAAGGACCTTGCTCAAAAAACTGAAAAGGCTATGGAAGAAGGACCTTGCTCAAAAAACTGAAAAGGCTATGGAACACGGAGAAGGACCTTGCTCAAAAAACTGAAAAGGCTATGGAACATATGGCTAACGGTCATGTTATATATAAAAAAAATAGCACTAGGAACCCTGATTTCGCCATTTTATAAATTCCTGCTATAATGAAGAAGCTCTACTGTTTCTCTAAAGGAGAGGAAATTGTGGGGAGATATGATCGCCTACGTCCTGAACGGACACGTCACATAGAAGAAGATTAGATTATTTTTCATATGTACGTTTTTACTGCAATAAAATGTTGCAAGAAGGACAAAGGACAAAAGGCAAGTCAAGTGGGAAAAAAGAAAACAAAGCATAACTTGCTGAGGAAATTTATACAATGGTTGGCAGAATAAGGTTTTTAGGAGAGATAGCAGAAGACAAAATTTACTAAAAGCTACAAAGGACAGGAAATTGTGGAGAGCCATGATCGCCTATGTTTTGAAGGAAAGAAGAATTACATTAGACACTTCATACGTCCACCACAGATGTTCGCGGGGAGGCTGAAAGAACCAGTTTCGAGGTAAGATTTTCTAAACAGCAGAAGGATTTGAGTAAGGTGTTGTTAGAATTGAAAACACTTCTTCTTCTTTGTGCCGTGTCTCTTCAGAACGTTGGTGATCATGGATCTCCACAATTTCCTGTCATTTGTAGCTCTTCATAAATTTTGTCTTTTTGCTATCTCTCCCAAACCTCACTCCGCCATCTATTCGCTCAAGCTAGTCAGGTAGGTTGTGTGTTGCTTCCCCCTGGCCATCTTGCTTTCATTATGTCCTGTGAGTATTACATTTTCCAAGCCCTCTTTCCTCATTATGTGCCCCAGAAATTTCAACTCTCTCTTCCCGATGTTCAGAATAAGTGTCCTTTTTGTTTCCATTGTCCCTAGAATTTCGTCGTGGCTCACATATTCAGTCCCTGGTATTCTCAGCATCCTTCTGTAGAATCCCGTTCTTGTTGCTTCAAGTCTCTTCTTCATCTGTGAGGAGATTGTCCGACATTCACTGCCATATAGGAGGACATAACAGTGCAGTACTCTATTCTTTGTTTCTAACGATATTTTTCTGTTTTTTAATACTTTGTTCAGTTTTTAGAAGGCAGCTTTCGCTATCTCAATGAGACTTCGGATTTTCGTGCTAATTTTTTTAATGAAAATTCTAAAACCATCATGGATATGGTCAGATCTAAAAACACCCATATCAGTAATAGTTCGGGGGCAGGCATATATAAAATAAATTGCTTAGACTGTTCTTCACAATACATTGGGGAAACAGTCAGAAATTAAAAAAACAAAAAAACAAAACAAAACAAAACAAAAGAGACCTTATAAATAATAATTTGACAAATACACTGACTAGCTATACACCGAAATAAATTCGACTATAACTTTGATCTAAAAAATGCCATACACGTCAAAAGAGAAAGAAATTTACTCAGACGGAAAATCCTCGAGAGTGTCGACATCGAATATTATCAAAATATCAATCTACGCCTCGGATTTTATCCAATGTCACCTTTCCCGAAGGAATTACTACTTTCCCAAGTCACCATACACAACAAATGTGTTGAAAAATCAAAGGAAAACAGTTGAATTCATCATTTCAACTTTTGGAGATGTGTAATACAAACGTCTATCTCATATTTCAATCCAAGAAACTTTTTCTTCTTCTTTCTTTTTTCTTTTTCGAGTATACTAAATGACGTATTCTAAGGTCTAAATGCGTAGACATTTCAGTTAACCTGTTATTGAGCGTCTTTAAATTAAAAAAATACTTTCAAAGATTCTATATAGCGTAATCTAGGATCTAACACCTAAATCTTTTCAGTTAACTTGCTGAATATTTATGAGCGTTCTTAAATTTGGAAATTTTGTATAACTGTAAAATATACTTGTTGCAAAATAAAACAAACACATTTGCCTTGATAAAGTCAGCCGAATGACGAAACGCCTCGGCTAAACTAAGCATAATTTTTCTCTTGTCATTTCATCCATATATATATATATATATATATATATATATATATATATATATACACACATATATATGTATATATAAAATTGTGTATTTAGGCAGCATTTCCTCATTTATACATGTGTTATTAAAGACTATAGACACGGTACTACAATTAAGCTTTTTATTTAATTTTTCTTGTGTTCGATCTGGACACTGAGTGTGTAGAGAGTGTCCAAATGTTCTGTAACACACAAACCAAACATTCAGTTAAAAAGTAAAAATAAAATCTTCCTTGATAATGGGTAAAAGTATAGCTGAAAGCGTTCGGAATTACAGAACATTTGGACAGTTTTTACACACTTTGTGTCCAGAAAAGAAAACACTTGTTCGAACACAAGTAAAATTAAATAAAAAGCTTAAACGCAGTACCTTGTATTTCTTTAAAGAAACATATATATATATATATATATATATATATATATATATATATATATAAATATATATATATATATATATGGTTGGTGCAAAAATAATGTCGTTTTCTCACATAGTAACATATGTGGGAAAACGACATTATTTTTGCACCAACCTTATATATATATATATATATATATATATATATATATATATATATATATATATATTTAAGTATTAATGGATTTTATTTTAAAAAAAATGAAGCGTCTCATCAATTACGAGTATACACTAAAACAATGTTTGTTGAAGTAATGAAAATACGTTGGATTAAAAAAATAAAATCCATTAAAAATATGTGTGTAAAAATTTAAGCTATGTAGCTATGGAATTTGTTTGCAAAACAATCGTTTCAATATAAGAGAGCTGACCGGAAATTGTTAGAAATGCAAAACGGCATAGCTACAACAGATAAATTTAAAAATTTTAAATGATTACAAAGTGCGCTCGCGCGTGTACTTTAAAAATTACGATCATAACGGAATACAGATTTTATCGCAGTTACAATAAGTTTGTTGTTGTAATTTACCCCTGAAATGATCTAGGAAAAGATAAAATGTACTTGTGTTAGAAAAGACTATGGCGCCTTCCTTGATGAATTTCGTCTTAACATCAAGAAAATGATTAGGGAACTGGAAAGGATCAGTATAAAATAAGTAGACACAATATGTCTATATTATTGAATTAAACATGTTTGAATAAAGATATGCCATTTCTCTCTCTCTCTCTGTATATATATATATATATATATATATATATATATATATATGTGTGTGCTTTATTTTAGGATATTACATCAACATGTGAATAAACGCTACATAAATGCAATCATGTTTCGATGTGTATTAAGACATCAGGCGCTAGTAAATGACTGGTTAGTAGACAATCTATTGAAATTTAAAACCGCATACAACCTCTTTTCACAAAAAAGGAAAAAAGAGTAAACGAAAAAGAGTAAAAGAGAGAAAGACACAAGATACAGTGTCTTTTCTCTCTCTCTCTCTCTCTCTCTCTCTCACACACACACACATACATATATATATATATATATATATATATATATATATATATATATATATATATGAGACAGCAATATATATTTTTTTATATATCAAGAACAGTTTTTTTTTAAGAAAAAATGTATGACAAACTCGAAACTGTTTCCAATTTGACATAATTTTTTCTTTCATATATGTCTGTGTGTGAAGTTAAATGAAAATTTGATGAAATATTAAATATATAAAATTGGTATATTTTTAAACTTTGAAATGTTACAGCGATGAACGGGCCTCATCAGAAAAAAAGAAATATTTTTTTTGACAAGAACAAAATGGCGGCAAAATGAGATACAAGTTCGTTAAGCATCCGAACGCTTGATTTTTACTTGAAATCTGTCAATCTCAAAGTCTAACTATCCTAACGTATCTTAACTATAGAAAAAAATCTGAGTTGAAATACAATACAACATTCAAGCGTTCAGACCCCTTACGGTAAAAATCACGTCTCGTCTCGTTAATGTCGATTTTATTCTTCTGAAATAATTTTTTTTCTGACGACGCCGGATTATCAGCGAGTCATGTCAAAATAATAAATGTTTTGGTGATTTTCCGTTCATCCCCCACCGCCAAGAATATTCCGTCTTTTCCGTTCAATCCTTTATGAATTTCTGACACGAATACTAAATGCTTGTCTCTGTTATCATGTGTGGACGCTTCATGTCAAGACAAGCCAAGTGTCACGTCTTTCCAAAGTTAGACGTTTCGTTTTTCTTAATATCTTAATAAGTTAATAACATGTCAATTCATTCATAATAGTCACAATATTCTAAATAAGATTAGGATTGGGGTTATATTTTCAAACACACACACAAAACATTTGTAAACTTATACTATTTTGGAACAATTGCTCGCCGCCTCCTCTCAACATATTGACACGTCTATACTCTGTAAATTAGACGTTCCTACTGATAATTTGAAAAAGATCGGAAAATTTTGGTGGCGAACGTTTAACGAAAAAGGATATATATATATATATATATATATATATATATATATATATATATATAATTATTTATTTAGAAAAATTTATAACATAAATATGTTATAAAATCACTACAAAAATAGCCATTTTGTTTCAACACCCTCGGTGTCTTATCAAGTGATATTGGAATTCATTCCATATACACCAATCGTATACTTGGGTATATATATATATATATATATATATATATATATATATATATATATATATATATATATATATATATATATTAGGTTGGTGCAAAAATAATGACGGTTTTTGACGTTAAAAAATATGCCAAAAACCGACATTATTTTTGCACCAACCTAATAGTCTTACATATTTACTATAATATAACGAATCATTAGATTTATTATCCGGTATTATTTCCTACTGCTCCAATTTTTGTGGTTATCCATGGTTTACTAAACACCCTTTTCTTTGCTGAACAGTGTTAATTACGGCTACCGGCCTGCGCATTCGAGAGACTCAAAGAGAATGTGCTCTTCGACAGGGTTCGATTGCCTATAAAGGGAGACCCTGGTAGACGTAATTCAGATTGTTTAAAAATAGAAAAGGGTATATTTACTCAAACATGGGTATTAACAAAAATAACGTTTGGGGTAGTATGAAAAGATCTTTTCAAGATTAGCGAACCCAACATTTCCATGTCAAGAACAGCGAACCCAATTATGTCCATGTCAAGAATAGAAAACCCTTGATAAAATATGTTCTATTTATTAAAAGTGTCGGAGTTATCTCCCCCTAAATTATGACACCACCACTTGGTGTAGTTATCCCTAAACTATATATACTTGAGAAAACCCTTTCTCTCTCTCTCTTTCATTTTCAGCGAACTACGAACATATAAGCTATCGCAGAAGATAAGCATTCCCTCTTGTGGGAAACGCCATGAACATTACACATACACACGCACGTATATACGAACATTCACTCACGCATTTCTTGGAACACAAACTTTACATAATTATTTGTTACACATATATATTATTGTTTTTTTTTTAATTTGTATCTTTTTGTTTGTTAATACATATGTAATTGATTATATATATATATATATATATATATATATATATATATATATCGATCTTGGTTGTTTTCTTTTATATTTCTTTTGGTTGGGCTCATCTCGAGCCTGCCATGTTTCTAGTGGGCTTTTTATTTCAGGAGACCACGCGTGTTTCATTTCACAACGCGTATTAACGCCACGGTCCGCTACAAAAGCAATGTTTGAAATATAAATGAACTCGTTTATTGATAAATGAACAACTAAAATAATATTATTCACTTTCCATGAAAAAAAAACACACACACACAGTCAAAATAACTTAGTTATTGAAAGGATATTGTATGGTGATTGCATTACAGAACCCAAATAACCTGTTAACTGTATTTCGTTCCATCCGCATGAACTGATTTCAATAACCTGGTAGAAAATTGCGTATGAATTTTCGCATGTTCTTAATTTTAGCCTTATGCTTTGCTCAGTATGATTCTATATGTTGTGTGTGAATGTCTGTCTGCGGGTCAACGAAAAACAAAGAGAGGTTGACGGTTCCGTGCTGGTAGTTTGAATTATTAACTATATCTATGTAAGCTCACCACTCATCGCTGTAAATACTTGATCCATGTCTCACCACTTTTTCGATTATTGGCAGGAATATCTTTTGGTGTCTGTGCTCAACTATTTCCATATACCCAATTGCTGGTGATGTACTAGTATCTACCAAGCCAAATACCCAGACTTGACTCTTAGGGGCGCTTCTTCGATGGTGTTTTGGTTTGTGTGAAAAGCACGATTCATCCATTCGAACTCTTATCTCAGGTTCACCAAGTTTTATAGAATTAAGTTCAAAATGGCCCGTGCACAACTCTCTGAAAAAGTTGTAAAAATTGACTATTATCTGGCGAGATATAATCACAACACGGGAAATTTCTTGTTCCCTCATTTCATTTGTTATAAAATAAAATAAGACATATCTCGGCTGATTTACAGGCAAATAAACTAACATACTCAAGAGCGAGAGCCGGATGTGAACAGGGCAAGGCCCCGTCACAAAATGACCATTATCTTCGTTTACGCATGTTCCCGACGCACGAGTTCCGGTCGAAAAATAAAATAATATTTTAAAGTGTTTCTATTTTTCGACCAATAAAAATGCTTCCCTCCTAATTATACTCGCGTCGTTTCTCGAGCCTGTAAAGCCATAAAAAACGCCATAAAAGGGGTCACACGGGGAAGTACACCAGGCAGTCAACAGGAGGCCAGGGAAGAGACCTGTCACGGTTAGGCTGAGCGGTCAGCAGCAGTAGCGCCACGCCAACAAGCGAGAACTACTATGAGAGATCAACCCAGATCTTCAGCCGGCCTATGAACTATACCACAAGGTAGCTGTCCCAAAACCACACGTTCCTATTGAAATAAATCACGTAAATCTATTTCTGCTGTTGTCGTATTTCTTTCTTGCAACCATACGCTTGTCTATAACACATTTCACCAACAATATAAGAATGAGAGCTCCTGGATATCTGAATTAATAAATTAAAACCATTATATGAAAACAGCTATTGAACCTTAAAGTTATTTGTATCAAAATGTTCATATCTAGAACAGCAAACCCGATTATTCTCATGTAAAGAACAACGATCCCAAATATTTTCTTGTAAAGAATAGCAAACACTGCCGTGAGTGGGTTCGCTAATCTTGACAAGATCCGTAAAGAAATAAAGTCAAAGAGAAATTATATATATATAAATTTCTAATGAATCACTGAATATATATATATATATATATATATATATATATATATATATATATATATGAATAAAAAGAAAACCTATTCCTAGCCGACACGTTTCGTTCTCTGAGGGACTTTATCAAGGCAATATATATATACATATATATATATATATATACACACACAGGTACCTTCAGGTTCACTAAAAAAAATGAGCATACTGTAGCAGAGAAAAACACAATTTACACATGGAAATAACAAATTAAAGCCAAATTTATACAATTATTCGAAAATAACTTTAACTCGACACCAATTTTCGTCTAGCTAAATCTCACACACGCTGCACTCTACTCAAAATAAATTTTAAAGCAAACACAAATATACTAATGTTTTGGCCATTATCGACGCGATTGTCGTTTGATGCTGATGTCTACAACTACGTCCGTGCGTTTCCCTTTTATAGGCTGTAAGAAAAGCCAGAAAGAGATTTCACAACACACACTAGGCTACCCAACAGCACGACTGATTGCCTGGCCGAAAACGAACTCTTGTAAACACAAAAAGAGAACGGTCTCCACTATCAACCCGACAAGCCCAAACCGATTGCCAACGACCAGTCGGCTTGTTTAAGGATACTCCTTTTTCACGCTCTCATTTCACGCCTCGTACAACGTACATTTGAACACTATAAGACTTACCAGAGACATTTTCATATTTTATAAATGAAAATAAACCATTGGTCATTTCTCCAAACCAGTGTCTAATTTGTTTCTTTACTCCAATCAACTTCCACCTCAGATCAATCAATACTATGATGAAAAAAATGCTCTAAACTTAAATATAAACCAAGTTTTCTCATCAAAATATTTGTTATTATTAAAAGGATATACCAAAGAATATTTTGATTATTAAATTATATATTTTGATCCTTTTTAGAACGTTCGACATTTTAGTTAATCTTATTTTTCTTGCGCCAGGGAGAAATATTGTCAGTTTTTGCGTTGAAATCATTTATTTAGAAATTGTTGCAAAAATCAAATAATTGAACTTATTCACAAATGAATTAAGTTATTTCAGAATTTTGTTAAGAAAATCTTGGTAAAAAGCATTTTTTTTTTACATCTGTTACCTCTCCCCCACTTATTTTATTTTTTAGATTTTAGCGCTTAATGTTTAGGTGTACGAGGAACTCCTTGAAGAATTTAAATCATCATTTTTTTCTTTTTGTAAACTAGGACCCTCAGTTACCGAAAATCTGCTTTGAATCGTAAAATAAAAAATGCAATAAAACTAAGACATTATTTAATGAGAAAAACTTTTAATTGCTTTTATGAATTATGGACACTATTGTATAAAGAAAAAATATTTTTTCGATGAATAATGAATTTTTACAAGAATGTAAAAAAAAATTTAATTAGAATAATTTATAAAGTTTTAAATCTTTTAAATTCCTGTATTAATTTGTACCGGTTAGGTGATATTTTTAAGTAAAAACTATATGTACTAATCATAAATGGAAAAGCTTAATACAACTCAGTGACCTCCAGTATTAAAATTTTTTTTATGCGTGTATAAACGTGCCGATTTTTATAACAAAAATTTAATAAAACACGGAAATTATTTTCCTGAATTTTTAAGATTGCTGGGCAATTAAAAATTATATAAAAAGACGCTCACTCTACATTTTCTCAGGTAATTTCTACAAATGTCCCCGTAGAAAAAAAAAACTTATATACAATTCAGGCTGTCAACACCTTAAATAAACAACTACCCCCGTGTTTAAAAGCAAATAATATTTGTTTCAAATCAGATTAATTAAACTTTAAATCAGCTAATATTCCTAAAATAAAGTTTCAGGAAAAGTATATTTTAAATTAGTTTTGAAACACAACGAAGTACTTTGCTTATTGGAAATATTTAATGTATTAGCCTGAAATTAAAACTAAAATAAAAGCTTCAAGAAAGATTTTTCATTTTATGAAATTCGTTTTAAACCATAGATATCGCGTTTCCTTGGCGGTGGTGATATATATATATATATATATATATATATATATATATATATATATATATATTTTATGCAAAACTAGGTAATCCGTATGGGTAGAGCCAAGGAGGATGATATCCAGAGAGCTCAATGTAAGATTCAGAGCAGATATGTTTGAATAAAAACAGACCACTTTAAGTTTCCATGTAATAAGTTATTTCACCACAAGCCCCTTAAAACGGCTCTGGATCATCAGACTTTACTTCCAAAGGTTGAAATGAAAAATGAAAATAAATTTACACATTAAATTTCTTTTCATTTTTCATTTCAACCTTTGGAAGTAAAGTCTGATGATCCAGAGCCGTTTTAAGGGGCTTGTGGTGAAATAACTTATTACATGGAACCTTAAAGTGGTCTGTTTTTATTCAAACCGATATATATATATATATATACGAGCCGAGGATTGTGGGATGGCCACCTTACAACTCTCACAGGGCAAACGAATTTTACATTTTTAAAGAAAAATCTTGTTATTTTCAGGGCAAATTCTTTCTGCACTCTCAGTCGTAAAATTTATTTCCGTACGCGCATATACACCTTGACGAGTGGACGGACAGGTCCGTCTACGCAACTCTGGTGTCGGGATGCTGAAGGTAACATCAATCAGCTAAGTGACAAACTTTTTATTTATATTAATTCACTCTCTCTCTCTCTCTCTCTCTCTCTATATATATATATATATATATATATATATATATATATATATATATATGTGTGTGTGTGTGTGTGTGTAAAGGAGAAGTAGCCACAACATTCTACACGAGCGGACAGGCACATTCACACATCCATGTACACACATGAAAAGACAACAAGAAAAAAATCAACCTTGCACCAATGAAAAGTGCATAAATTGTTTTTCAAGTCAATATAAAAAGACGAGAAATTAAATGTCATTTGGTGTTATCCCCTGACAAATGGAGATTCAGAATGCTACTTCATCTTTGTATTAATCATATATATATATATATATATATATATATATATATATATATATATATATATATATATATATATAAACGAAAAGAAAGTAAGCAAACTAGTAGGGAAAGAAATAGGTACTACCAAAATTTGAGCTTTCTTTTTATGTGCCATGTCCTTTCAGGACGGAGGCGATCATGGCTGTCCACCTCTCTCTATCCCTTGCAGCTCTCAGCAAGTCCCTTCACTCTGATTCCTCCCCAAGACCACGTTCTGTCATCCACCTGCTCAAGCTCGTCAGGTATATCACGCGCTTCTTCTCTTGTCTCTCTTTCCCTCTCTTCGACTCGTGAGTATCAAATTGTCCATGCCCTCCTTCCTCATTATGTGTCCCAGAAACTCCAGCTGCCTCTTTCTGATGTTAAGTATAAGCCTTCTCCTTGTTTGCAACCTCTGTAAGACCCCATCGTTGCTCACACGCTCGGTCCATGATATCCTTAGCATCCTTCTGTAGAACCACATTTCCGTCGCCTCGAATCTCTTCTTCATCTTTGAGGAAATCATCCAACATTCGCTGCCGTAAAGAAGGACAGATGTCACGTAACAGCCCAGTATTCTTTTCTTTGTTAACAAAGAAATCCTGCTGTGTCGCAATACTCTGCTCAGATTTTGAAATGCGTCTTTGGCCATCCTAATACGTCTACGGATCTCAGTGTCGCACTTACTGTCTTCTGTCAAGATATTTAAACGTCTGCGTCTGCTTGATTCTAGTGTTCCCGACCTGCAACGCGCATTTCGATCTCTTCCTCTTACTGAGGGTCATGCATTCTGTCTTCTTGTAGTTTATGCTTAGTCCTTTCTTCTCACTCTCCGTCGCTTACCTTCTGTAGGAGATTTTGTAATTTCTCTTCCGTGTCTGCTATCAGTACTGTGTCGTCTGCGTATCTTATGTTGTTAAGGTTGTGGCCGCCAATGCTAAATCCCGGTAGGGTTTCCAATTCTCTCAGGATTGTCTCGCTGTATAGGTTGAACAGGTTGGGTGAGAAGATGCATCCTTGCCTTACGCCCCTTTCTATTTTCGTATATTCACCGAACTCGTTCACTATGCGTATGCATGCTGTTTGCTGCCAGTATATGTTTTTGATTATTCTGACATCCCTTCCATGTGGCGTACTTTATCGAAGGTCTTTGTGTAGTCTATGGAACATAGGTACACGTCCTTTTGCATCTGTATCACTCTTTCTGATAACATTCTGGGCATGAATATCGCGTTCCTTGTTCCGGTGTCTTTGACGAACCTGCACTGTTCTTATCCTATCTCTGTCCTGATTCTGCTGCACGCTCTATTCGACAGAATACGGATGATGAGTTTTGTCATGTGGCTCACCAGGATTATTGTTCTGTGGAGTTCACATTCGTTTGCGCCTGGTTTCTTAGGCATAGCTTATGAAGATAGATCTGCTAAGGTCTTCCGGTATATCCCCACTGTTGTAGATTTCATTTCGGTGATCTTGTCTATGCCAAAGTCATCTAAGGCTGTCAGTATTTCCGTTACAATTCCGTCTGGCCCAGCTGCCTTGTTTCTGTTCAATTTGGCCAGTGCGACTTTTACTTCGGTTTTCAGAATTACAGGTCCGTCGGTAGTTCTGTGTATTGCTGGTTGTCCCCTTTCGCCGTGGAAGAGTTCCCTAATATACTCGCCCCAGCGTTGAAGAATTGTT
The DNA here is from genome assembly GCA_963932145.1 of Acanthosepion lycidas. NCBI lineage: Eukaryota > Metazoa > Mollusca > Cephalopoda > Sepiida > Sepiidae > Acanthosepion > Acanthosepion lycidas. The sequence continues at coordinate 87,865,542 of OZ010584.1, forward strand.
TTTTCTCTAATATTAGTGTTCAATCCTTTGATTTTAGGCAGCCTGTTGACGAGAATGTCTTTTGTTCTGTCCAATTGTCTTATTTGTTTGTACATGTCTCTTTTGTTGGTAGTACCCAATCTTTCTATTTCTGCACATATTTCGTTTAGCCATTCTTCTTTAGCTTGCCTGCATTTGGTCCTTATTTCATTGTGTAATTTTCTGTACTTCGTCCCGTATATTGGCAGAGTTTTCTGTTTTCTTTCCAACATGTCGAGAATCTCATCAGTCATCCAATCGTTTTTCCTTCTCCGTCCTGTCTTCTTTGGGATGATATCGTTTGCTGATGTCACTAAAGCATCTCTTAGTGCGTCCTATTTTGAGTTTCCATTGTGTGCCTCGCATCTTCTCTTCACATTGTCCATATATTTTTCTTTTAGGTTAGGATCGCTCCGGAGTTTGTTGTATTGCAGTTTGGGTGCTGCATTAGGCTTCTTCAGCCTCTGCAGTCTCACTGTTAGTTTACATATAAGAGGACGATGATCGCTTCCGCAGTCGGCACTTGGGTAGGTTTTGCAGTGAATCATTGCATTCCTGAATCTTTTGTTGATGGTTATATAATCAATTGGTTTTTTTAGTTTCTCCTCCTGGACTCCGCCATGTCCATAGTCTTCTCGGATGATCTTAGAACCATGTGTTGACTATTACCTGGTCATTGGCTGTGAACCACTGGATCCATTTTTCTCCACGTTCGTTGCGGGTTCCTAGCCCGAATCTTCTGCAATATCTCCTGCCCTTTCCTTGCCTACCTTGGTGTTTAGGTCTCCCATGATAATGATGATATAACCGTATAAACGTATTTAGAATAATTTAAATGTTTCTTTTTTGCATAATTTTAGTTCTGTTTGTAAGGTAATGCCTAAAGCTAATCTGTAAGAAAAGAGAATAATGTTATGCATTTCAATAAAGCTTTAAGGCATATTTGAAACGTTCTTACAGTCAATTTATCATCGATCCGTCAGTTTTATTGATAAATAATGACAAAATTTAAGACGCTTTAAAATTATTTCAATGAAAATTAATAAAATTAAGGATTAACAGAAATATTATAGAAGTATTATGGTACGCTTAAATATAGCAAAAATCACTAACTCAAATTAAATATGAAAGTCCAAAACTGCAAAAATACAGAAACTGGAAACCAGTTTCTGTATTTTTTATGCTCAAAATAAATATTTTTTTTAACTTTCTAAAACCAATAAAGTAGGAATATATTTTTTCTATAAATAAAACTATTTCTATGAAATATAGTAGAATATTTTTTATATTAATGGGAATATGAATGTAGTACAGGGTGTTGATGATCATGGCTCTCCACAATTTCCTATTCTTTATAGCTCTTAGTAAATTGTGATTTTTTGCTATCTCTTCTAAACCTGTTCAACTATCCATTTATTCAAGTACATTAGGTAGGTTATGCACTGCTCTCCTCTGTCCCTCTTGCCTTCAATATGTCCTGAGAGTGTCAAATTTTCCAAGTCCTCTTTCCTCATTATGTACCCTAGAAATTTCAACTATCTCTTCCTGATGCTAATTTCTTCTATTTGCTCTGAAATGTTTGGTCCATGGTATTCTCAGCATCCATCTGTAGAACCCTATTTTTGTTGTTTCAAGTCTCTTCTTTAACTTTGAGGAGATTGTCTGGCATTCAGTGCCATATAGGACAGATATCACGTAAGAGTTCAGTACTCTTTTCTTTGTTTCTCTTGCTTCAAGTCTCTTCTTTATTTGTGGGGAGATTGTTCAGCATTCAGTGCCATATAGGAGGACCAATATTACACAATTCAGTACTCTTTTTGTTTTTAGCAAAATTTTCCTGTTTCTTAATACTTTGCTTAACTTTTGGAAGGCATCTTTCACTATCCTAATGCGCCTTCGAATTTCAGTATTGCACTTTCTGTCCTCTGTTCAAACACATCCCAGATATTTAAAATGTACTTACTTGATTAGTTTGTAATATGAATATTAGACTGTTCCTTTTGCTGATAGCCATACATTCTGTCTTCTTGCATTTTATGCTTAACCCTTTCATTCTGCTTTCCTTCACTACATTCTGTAGGAGTTCTTGTAGTTTCCTTTCTTTATCTGCTCTGCCTATCTTATGTGAAGATTGTGGCCACCAATAATGAATCCTGGTAGGACATCTACTCCCCTCAGAATTGCCTCACTGCATAGGTTGAAAAAGTCAAGTGAGAAGATACATCCTTGTCTTACACCTCATTCTATTTATTGTATATTTACTGAATTCATTTTCTATCAGTATGCAATTGGTTGGGTTTTATTAAATTTATAATGTGATTTATCAAATTATGCAAACATTATTTTTCTAATTTTATTGAATTATTTTCACACAGTTTCAGGTAAATTTTCCAAGATTTTCTGGTTTGATATTTTGAAAAATTGTTTTTACAAAAATATCTTCAGGGATTATTCTTTATAAAACTATGAAAAATATTTGTCCCTCCATCTCCAATTTTAAAAGTATTCATAATGTATTAACATCGGGGTAACTCACCCTCTCAAAAATTTCTACAAACTTTTCAGTATACAATTCATTCCTTATTGAATAAGTTCTGAAAATTTCATTTAAATCAGATAATTCTCTGATTTTTTGTAAAATTTTAAAAACACATGGTAGCATTTCTTCATGTTCATTTAGAAAAAAAAGCACATCAGTTTTGGTGGGTATTAAGATGAAGTATATAGCAAGGCAGCTGCTCTACCTATGTAGCTTTCCTATTAATAATCTATATATAATCTATATATCATAAATGTAATGTGTATTCATATTATGTGTGTGTGTAAAATTTCAGATAGAATATATATGGGAAAGCACAATAATGAAAAATTATCTCAGCCAATGCATTTCATCCTCTGAGGGACTTTATCAAAGCAAATGCAACTATATTTTTTCGTTGTTAAAGTCCCTCAGAGGATGAAATGCGTTGGGTATAATAAGTTTTCCTTTTCTCTTTGTTCATACATATATATATATATATATATATATATATATATATATATGTGTGTGTATAAAACGAGTGTAGCAGCAAAATTGTTCAAATTGATAACAATTTCTATAACTTGGAAATAAATTTGGAGACAATTGAAATTAATTGTGAATTCTAATGAAATTCACCCATGAAATAAAAATAATTGTTTGTACGGAAAGTAAGGACCTACGTACATCAAACTGTCATTAAATAAATTAAAGTGGCAGCAGAAGAATTATTCTTGAACTTTTAAAAGGTAAGCTTAAATATTACTGCAATACTTAAATGCAGCGATCAATTTTGAGTTATTCTGTAGTTTATTGTGCCTATTGCATCTACTCCTTCCTACCTACTGTGATGAATTAAGAGCTCTCCACTGGAGCTGGCTTAAATGCTGCCCGATAGGGTGGCTTTTACGCTAATATATATATATATGTGTGTGTGTGTATGCGTGTGCATGTGTATGTGTATGTGTAAAATCTTTTGTGCATTGAAATGCTTTTTTTTGGCAAGCACATATACTATCCACTGATCCTTGGTGGAGAGAGTGACATTCTATTCCCCACACAGACTATACAAAAAGTCTAATCAAAGGAAACAGTGTCAATCTGTCTGTAAATAATCCTGTTCTTTTTGACGGGCACCATGCTAATATGTACAGAACCAGTTTATCCATTATTATCAATCAATGAACCTGTAAGTATCTTCTGTGATGAGTGAACAAAAAAGAAACGGTTTCCAAAACCTTTAGAACTGGATTTTAAAAATAGAGACTCATTCCCACTCAAAAATAGAAGCTTTGATCTTTCATTCTTCATCAATTTGTTTTTTTAAACACAGTTTGTTTCTATTTCACTCAGTAAGAACAGTTTTATTTATTGATTGTTTACAACGAACGTAATTATTCCATAAAGTGATTTTTATCAGACAATGTGAAAAAAATGAATGAATTCAAGGCAATATAAAGTAATCAAATTATAAAATTCCACTGTATTTTGAATAAGATGTCCAAATAATAGCAGACTTTGCTAATATTTTTCTTAAACAAATATTGATTATCTATAAGTAGGTTTATTGCTTTCTTTTGTTAGTAGATCTAAATAAAGTAATAATTTACTTATGTCCTTCAGTACACTTAAGCACTTCCATAAACATACACTAGTTGAAAACTGCATGATATTTTTACTCCTGTTGATAAGTAGACAAAATAAATTTCTTACATTTCCCTTGATAAAGTCCATCAGAGAAAAGTTTTTTTTGTTTTTATTCAAATATATATATATATATATATATATATATATATATATATATATATATGTTATGTGTAGTTACATTAGGTGTTTTTGCTCCTTTAGGGCCCAGGAGCCACTTTAGGTAGAGTGTTACAGAGTAAGAATCATAGTTTATATATGGGGAAGATAATGGTTAAACCTACATAACATAAGCCACTTTTTCTTTCTGGTTTACAGAGCTGCTTATTTCTATTAATATTAGAAAGCTCTGCCATGGGTGATTTTAGGGGTCCAGCCGTTGTTTTTTACACATAAATACTTTTGGGAATGTAAAGTTTTATTTGCTGAATAACAATGGCATCTATTTGTGTGGTTAGGATGAAAGCTTGTAAAATATAATGGCCAGCTACTTGTTTCTGAGCACATCCATTTGCTAGGGTGGCTAGGCAACAAGGTGCCTGCTCAGGCCTATTTGTGCTTGTTCAATACCCACAGAGCTTGCTGGTAGTTTACATTGCAACTATGCTGAGTAGACATTTGTGACAGTTTCTGAGAGCAAGAGAGCATTGTCTGGCATGATCAATAGATTGAACAAGGCCAGTATACTCGAAACCTTGTGACTTTGTGCGAGCACAACCATCAATGTGCTTCAAATAGTTGCATCTACCCAGTTCTACGCGCCAAGCATGGGTCAACCCACCATACAGTTTTCAGGCACTTCTTAGTGGTACCTCATGCTTGGAGATAATCAGGCTGATAACATCAAAAAAGTTACCTACTTAACAAATCAAAGATAGCGAGATTCAAACGCAGGTTTCATGATTGGAAAGCAAATGCTCTAACTGCTTGTCCATACTTAGACACAGACACACACACACACACACACACACACACATATATATATATATATATATATATATATATATATATATAGAGAGAGAGAGAGAGAGAGAGAGAGAGAGAGAGAGACACGTACACACACACACACACGCACCAACTCAAGACACCAAATGCTTTCCAAAGAGAATTTAAGGCATGAAATGAATTTCTAAAGGAAGGAAAAAAAATTATAGAAAATGAAGTTCATTTTGGAATATTTATGGGATGATCACAAGAGATGTGCGAAATATCTGGTGAGACATGGGAAACACTGGATAAGCCTACAGATTAATATATTGATTAATCTGTTCAAATTCCTTGAAATTTTGGGTAGCACCTTGTGTATGTGTTGTGTATGCATGTGAGTAAGAAAATCAATAAGTCCATAGCCTAATGATGAAAGAAGCATTTATTTTATACAAAAACATAATTTTTTAATATAAGTCTCTTCTTTGACAATGCACCTAATTCAGTGAGGAATGTTAATCACATAGATCAAACTTTATATATATATATATATATATATATATATATATATATATATATGAATTTCATCAAGAGTATATCTCTAAAAGGACAACAATATGAATAAAGACAAAAGGAATATATATATATATATTAGCATGTATATATAGGAATATATATATATATATATATATATATATATATATATATATATATATATATGCATGTATAAATAATTTAATCTGAAATCTTCACCGTTTAAGATTTGATCTATAGGATTAATAATAATCACTGAATTAAGTACATTGACAAAGAAGAAAATTATGCTGAAAATAAATATTGTTGTGTAAAATAAATACTTTTTCATAATTAGGTTATTTATTTATCTGCACAGACATATAAACATTATTTGTATCTTCCTCTCTTTCTCATATATATATATATATATATATATATATATATATATATATATATATATATATATATATATATATGATGTATTAATTAATCTGTTCAAAATCCTATAATTCAAATTATTACAGCATCATATTTAGGGGGTATGCTTGTTCATGTAGACATCCCTATATTATATAACTAGTCAAATGAATGTCTACCAGTTTAGAGACATTATTTTCACTGTTCAAAAGAACAGAAGAAAAAGGTGGTCTACCCAAATATGTGTACCCATTAAATATGATATTCACAGTAATGAGAAATAAATAATGCCAGAACCACTTTATATATATATATATATATATATATATATATATATATATATATATATATAAAAGAAATAACCAGAGCAAATATTCAAATATGAGTATCCACTAAAAATATCATTTTAGTAATAAAAATATGTTGAATTAGTAAATAAAAAATCCATCCCTTTCTTAAAAAAATGCTTTGTTTACATTAGGACATGAAACTGAGCAGATATTTCTATTTCAAGAATCATAGAAAAATCTGTGTTTAAAGGCACTATTCAATTTTGCCTCAGTATCTACTCCTCATTTTGTAACAATTTCCACATATGTGTCTGTTCATTTGCTTTCGTAATAACTATTTTAAATTGTAAAGATATATATATATATATTATGCACACCACAAGCCATGGAAGTTATTTGAACTTCTCACTTGTACCTCACTATACATACTGGGTGATGCAAAAGTAAGTATTATACCAGTATGATAATAGTGGTTCAAGCATTCATCAAAATCATTTTTAATATTGTGGAAAATTGTATAACAAAGTGGAAAAAGTTTTCTTGTGATGCATTTCATTGTTTAAGACTTCATCAGACTAAGTTTGTTACATTGGTGTGACTATACGTGCACATGAACCAGGAATGCTGATATGCTAAAACAAAAAGGAGGAATTTACTCAATTACCAATAATATTTGCCACAAAGAATACATAGAAGAAACCTCAAGGAATCTAAATAAAAGGTTATATTAACAAAAAAGGGACATTTTACAAAATAATACATCAAATACACCACAAATTTGACATAAAAAATGCTACTCTGATCAAAGGAGAAAACAATTTACTACGATGTAAATGTCTAAAGAGTGCCTTGATTGCAAGGTCATCTACAGTAAATTATTGCTCTGGCTCTTTCAACATTTCACCATTCCTTGCAGATCTATTATCACAGTGTAGGATATCTAATAATAAAAGTGATGGAAAAAAAAAGAAAAAAAATCTAAATAAAATTGGCTAAAAAAAAAAAAAAATTTTCAAATTTAAAATTCCTAGCAACCCTGTTGCACCAACATAACAAACTTAGTCTGATGAAATTCTAAAGGATGAAACACGTCACAAGAAAACTTTTTCCACTTTGTCATATATATATATATATTGAACAATAAAAAATATTAAAAAATTAAAATCTTCAGACACACTGGATTGTAGATTAATATTCTTTTGTTTTTATTATTATTATTTCATTTAGATTCCTCGACTAGTTTCGGCCAACATGGCCATCATCAGGAGAAAAAATATTTCTGCTTCCTGGTAGGAGTGAACTACAGAAATGAATGTCTTGATGGAGAAAATGAATTTTTGTCTGTAGTTTTCATTTGTTTTTTTATTTTTTTATCTTTTTAATTTTTTAACATTCCTTGTATTGGTCAAACAGTCTCTTTTAAGTTGTTATTTGAGATAAGAGCTACTCTGAATTCCCTTGGTCAGTTTGACAGTTTTATTGGTTCCTGGAGAGGGGATGTGTCTCTGTTAAGTGTGTGTGTGTATGTTATTTGGTTCTTAGGGAGTGAGTGATGAGCGAGAGAGAGAGAGAAAGCGGCAGTTCTTGATCTTTTTCAATGCTTGTATAATTCAAGATCTCAAAATCTCTCTTGCACTCCCAAAAGAGGTTAAAAATTAAATTGAATTAAAAAAAATCAAATTTGAAAAATTTAATATAAATAATATATTAGAAAAAAATAGTAAGATTAAAATCAGCTATCAAATTAAGTCTGTATTACCAACCTCTCTTCCTTTCATATCACATATCTCATTCTGCATTATCATTCTGTTAACTGTAAATCTCTACCTTGAGAGGTTCTTGAGCAATTAGGAAAAATTTTAATATATAAAAGAAAAGAAAATCATTTCATGTGCTGTTTATATTTATCTAACTAGGACTGCCAATAAAAGAGCCATTTGCTGATTAAGGATATGAAAGAAAGAAAATGTTTTATATGTCAGCAATAGAACATAAAATGTTTTATTGTGATCTCTTTTTGCATATGCCCTAATTACCATAGGTAATGTATAAGTGGTAGAATTAGGAGATCATGCACTCTGGATTAAGAAGCATTGCGATAAGTGATGACAGTCAAGATTATCTAAATTTTATTAAAAATATACAGAAACTTAAATCAATGATTACTTAGAGAATCATTGATAGGCAATGATCAGATAATTTGTCTTTTTAAACACTTTTTTCATACTTATCCAATCATAAACTTAGCACCTACAGAGAAAATTAATTCATTGATTGCTTTTAATGACTTTATAAGATAAACTTGTCTGTGGCCCAAATATTTACAAAATTTTCTATTTTCTTTCTATTTCCTTTCTTACTGTTTTCTTAACTCTAATTCTAATTAAATTTTCTTAACATATAACTTTTATTGCTAATTATTTTTCTAATGTCTTCTTTTTCTTTTATTATTTTGATATTTTTAATTTCTATACTTTTCTTTTCTTTTTAACTTTTTTTCTTTTTCTTTTACATTCCTTTTTCATCATTTCCTTTAATGATTCTCTTTCTTATATTCATTCTTCCTTCCATCCTTCATCTCTTTCACCTTTTCTTCCTTCTTTCCCCCCGACCTATTAACTTTTCATGGCTCTCTTTACCACTTTCTCAGTTTCATTCTTCTTTTCTTTCTTCCATTTTTTTTTCCATCATTTGCTTTTTTTTTTTTACCAGGCACTCATTCTTTTACTTTCATCCTTCATTTCTTTCCTTATCCATCTTTTCTTTCTTATTTTTTCTCTCATTTCTTTTTCATGGTCTCTCATTACACCTATCTTTTTTTATGCTCAATCTTCATTGATTTCTTCCTCTTTCTTTTCATTTTTCTTCTTTTCCTTCATTTCCTTTTCAGAGCTTTCTTCATTATTTTACAAATGTAGGATTGGTCCAAACAAGCACAAATGTGTCCAGATATGCCAAGAATTTATGATTGGAATCATGAAAACATGAAAATAATAGACAATGGCTAATTCTAAGATATCATCATTTTTTTTAACATATTCTTTAGTGAGAGAAAAGAAGTAATAAGTGAAATGGAATTTTTAAAATGAATTTTTTATTAATTAAATGTATATTATTTTAATAAATAAATAATTACTCTATGCCTCTTTCTCTATTTTTATATGTAAGGAGGTGATGAAAAGTTGTTGGCAGAGTTCCCTTCTTGAAATGACCAAACTTCATCTTCATTAGCTTCATAACTTTTCGAAATATTCTGTCATACATAATGGGAATAATCATAATTAGATAATGCTAAAGTAATTCAAAAATATCAATAATAAAAATAATTGTATACATATAACTCTGTGTGTGTGTATATATATATATATATATATATATATATATATATATAAATAAATTTCATAGTTACATAATATTGATGAGGCAATGTGGGAAATTATATTAACAATGAGTTTCAACAGAGAATGTATGCTCTCTTTGGCTTCCTCAAGTTAAAATGAAATTTAGACATAAATGATATTTTCCTCACAAAGAGTTTTGTTTTTCTTTCATTTTAACCTGAGGAAGCCAAAAAGAGTTGACGCAATCTAGCAAAATGTGCTGTTAATAAAATTTTCCATTTTGTCTCATAAACTTTAATTTTGTTTTGGGTACTATAATACATCCTACAAACATACAATTACATAACATATAGAAACAAAAATAAATATATGACTGCCTGTGTATATATGGTGGACTCTCCCATCGTATTCAACGTATGAGGGTCAAGCAGCTCAGTTCCTAGGAACTGACAACCCAAACATCAGAACATATGATTTGATTGCCAGGTGAAGGCTTTGTGTAGAACCAACCACACTTTTTGAAGGTCCGAATACAGAGACCTGGTGTACTATGTGCCACAAGTTCCTCAGACGACCCTCTGCAGGTTTTGAATTCAGAGTTGTCCTTCTCTTAGACCAGTTGCTATCCAAGGCTATAGAACCCAGTCTGTCCTGCTATTTACCCATAGCTGGAGGGAGAAGAAGAGGATTAATACCTTTCCCAAGAGTATTAGCACGTAAGTGAATATAATGGATTCGACTGGAATTCGAACTTGGCTCTCCGCTTCCTCAATCCAAGCTGCTATCCACTACTCTGCAATGCCTCCTGTGCATGTGTATATATAGTATATATATTCTTAAATGTCTATAATTGGTAACAGAAGCCATTGGTTTATACCAACGGTTTTCCATACTTCATACTTCTTCAATTCACTCCCGTGTGGTCATGTGTGATGTCATGAGATGTGGTGCGATTTTCGCTTCTAGCGTCTTATATGCCCGTGTTTATCGTTGCTTAGAAGTCATCTATGTAAACATTGACAGACTATCATCACTGTCTTGTCCGTATATTGCCTAATATGTTGTAATTGACATCTTTGATAATGGCTTAAGTAAGCCGAAAGCTTAGATTGTATTAAAAAAATATGGATCAATATTGTGAATTTCTTTCTTCGTTCAACGATAACGTTATTAAACTTATCAGACGTTACGAAAAAAATTTACATAAAATAAATAGACAACACTTGTCTATATTATTTAATGAAACGTGTATGAATATATATATATATATATTTTCATGAAAAGAATATATATAGATATATATATATATATATAAAAATATATATTTTCTGTTTATACATTATTTTTATATATACATATATTTAAATAAATACTCTGTTTATAAAAAAATAGTATTAACAACATTTACTGGTCTTAATGCCCATGAAATTTCATAGAATATATGTGTCCTTTGACAGGAATCAAACCTATATTGTACTGACGTGCCATACAATTTAGCTACAGAGGAAGCATCTCTAGCTAAATGGTATATATATGGCATGTCAGGCTATATGATTGTTCTGTGTAGGATACAGGTTTGATTCTTGTTGGAGGATACATATTTTCTATTAAATTTCTTGAACATTCAGGCTGGTAAATGTTGTTAATACTGTTTATTATAAATATATTAAAATAATTGTCAGACTTAGTCCATTTCATAATATATATATATATATATATATATATATATATATGTATATATATATATGTATATATATACATATATATATATATATATATATATATATATATATATATATATATATATATATATATATGTATGTATCATGAGAGCATGACCATGATTAGAACATTTGTTTTCTGACCATGAGATCTGGGTTTGAAACTCAACATGGTCAGATTTTGTCAGAAAGATGACTTCTTGATGCTATTGGCCTGGGTAAGTAATCATGTGGCCACTTTGATAAGTGCTTGAAAACCACACCATAATTTGACCAAAGTGTTGTGAGTGAAATTGGGTAGACAGAACTGTTTAGAAGCTGTTAGGCTCTCTCCCAGAAACTGTAATTTAGCATGTGTATGCGACAGGAATTGGCTAGCTGCACAAACAGACAGGTGTGTTTGGAAAACAAGAGTAGCCACCAATTTTATATATATATATATATATATATATATATATATAGTTTTTTAGAGAATGGATTAAATATTGTTATTTTTAATTTATTTTGTTTAAATTTTATTTTTGATGGATACTCATATTCCATTAGAAGCTCTGTTTTTTAATTAAACAGTATTATTTAATTAAACAATATTTTTTATCGATTGACATCTACAGTATATATATATATATATATATATATATATATATATATATATATCTATAAACTCAAATAAGCAATTTAATAAACATGATAAAAAGGTATGCAACACATTTTATTGACTTAAAATAAGTGCATATCTATGTATGTATTTGTTTTACTGGGTTATTTTTGAGTGTGCATATGTGTATGTTTGACTCTCAGTGAAATTTGCATTGATTTCAATCTCTTTTGTCCCAAGTTCAGTCACTCACTTCAGAATCTAAATATTAATATTTTTAAAGAATAAGTGCAACCATTTTATCTTTGAACAAAATGGCTGCTCCCATGATCGGAAAAAAATATTAATATTTATTCTGTTGTGGATTCCGCATGAAAAATCGGTCTCCAATAAATGACAAACGCAAGTATTTAAGCTAAGAAATTAAATGTATTTACACAAAATACAAAAGGTAATGCTGTTAGTAAAATCCAGGAATGCCGGTTAGTATTAATCAAAGATCGCTATATACAGTCTCGAAGTAAACTTCCTTAGAGTCGGGCGTCCTTGTAACTGACTTCTAACGTCAACTCAATCACAGTGTCTATGTACTTTCCACTCTGTTTCTCCACCCTGTTCCTCTACCTGTTCCTCCACTCTCTTCTCTGACTGACTGACTGTGGTTATTTTATGGCAGCAGGACGAGTCCATTTATATCAGAAAAGGGTGGACCCCATAATACCCACCTCCTTAGATCCCTTTTTGGGGGGAGTTAATATTTTTGTCTCTTGTGGTTGATGATTAGTGGTTCGACGAATTTTCTTTTCCTGCTTGACCTTCTCATTACTGTATTATTTTCTTGCGGTCTTTCTATCTCGAATGCCTCAAAGATTGTATCCATAGCATCGTCATTATCTGTGGTTGACGAGCTTGGTTCCTCAATTCGTCTTTTCTGTAGCTGGTCGATATATCTTCTGTGTGTGAACTTTTCGCCTTTTATGGTATACATTAGATTCCCGATTCTATTGATTACTGTACCCGGCTCCCAGTACGACATATTGTTTCTAAAATTTTTGAAATAAACCCGTTCTCCAGGTTTGAATGATCTCTTTGGCACCATCAGTGTATATTGATTTTTGCTCTTGCTTGGCAATAATTTGTCGAACACCGATCTTATTTTCCGCGCAAACATTAACTCTGCTGGAGAAAGACCCGATGGTGTGTTTACGTTGGGTGTTATCCTATATACTTGTAGAAATTGCTGTAGAGCTTTTGTCGTCGGTACGTCCTCTGTTTTTTTAGTGCTCTTTTCAATGTGTCGACAAATCTCTCGGCTTGTCTATTTGACCTCGGGTGGTATGGCGCTATCTTAATATGTTTTACTTGGTACATCTCGCAAAATTCTTTAAAATCGCTGGATGTAAACTGTGTGCCATTATCGCTTACTATGCAATCTGTGACACCAAATCTAGCAAATAGTTCAATTAAACAATTTATGGTGTTTTCCGTTGTTGGGTGCTTGAATCTGGCAACCTCTGTCCATTTGCTAAAACTATCTATTGTTATTAGATAATAGTAACCTTCAATGGGTCCTGCATAATCCACATGTATTCTGGACCATGGTCTGTCTACTTTAGGCCATGGCCTTTGTATAGAGGGTGGTGCCTTCGCCGCAGCAGCACAGCCTTTGCAACTTTCCACCATTTGCGTGATATCATCGTCCATGTTCGGCCAGTATAAAAAACTTCTCATGAGTGATTTCATATGGTTTTTTCCGGGATGTCCCAAGTGAAAATTTTTTAAGATGCTTCTTCGTAGTGACTTTGGTATTACAACTCTCTCATTATACAACAATATGTTGTCACAGATTGAGAAACTGTCTGCTAAATTCTTTACTTTCTCTTCCATTTTTTTCTTGGTATCCTGGATAAACTCATCTCTTTCTGCTTCTCGTCTTATTTCTAGCAGCGTTACAGGTAGTTCTTTTATTGTATTGCATAGTACCTTGCTGATTTCATCTTCTGCTTGTAATGTGGCAATTACCGACTCTTCTAACAGTTTGCTTTTTGCAGCTATTAATCGTGATAATCCGTCAGCATGTCCGATTTTCTTTGATGGTAAGAATTGCAATTTAAAATTATAGTTCAGTAACACAGTTCCCCATCTTAAAAGTCTGTTCGCTGTATAGACTAGTAAGCCTTTTTTCGAACCAAATATCGTAAGGAGTGGTTTGTGGTCCGTTTGAAGTGTGAACTCTCTCCCATATATATATCTGTGAAAACGAGTTACTGCAAAAATTATGCCTAATGCCTGCTTTTCAATCTGTGAATAGTTTCTTTCTGCCGGTAATAATGATCTAGATGCGTGTGCAACGGGTTTGTTTGTACCGTTCAGCATCTTGTGTAAAATACATGCACCTACCCCATGTGAGCTCGCGTCACTTGCAATAATTATTTCGAGTTCGGGATCAAAATGTCTCAGTGTTAGCTCTGAAGTTAATTTCTGTATTATTTCCTTGAATGCTTTTTTACAGTCCTCTGTCCAATTCCAATTATGCTCCTTTTTTAGTAACTCATTTAATGGAGCCCTCAGTTTATGCATATTATCAATAAATTCGCCATAGTAGTTAGCTAGGCCCAGGAAACTTGGTATTTATTAATCCACCCACGAGGATTAAATGTGGCACAAGGCCGGTTTAATGTGGGTAGCCCGCGGGCCCGTAGGCTCGGCCAAAAATATGACCTTTGAACCCGCCTTGACGGGTTCAGGTCCTGTCTACCTCCCCGAAGGAAACCTTGCCCTTCGGCAAAGCTTCCTCCGAGTTCCTCTCTGCATTAGAGAGTTCGACAGAAGCCAGCCCGGATGATCACAAAGCACAGATACTGCACTTTGATCCTAAACGGGCCGAGCAGTTCTGCAATATTTTTTAGTTCCGGCATATTTTTAATTGCCGATGCCCTCTCTGGGTCCGGTTTCCTGCCATTTTCATTTATTATCTGACCTAAATATTTCATTTCATTTAGGAAAAAATCACACTTTTCTCCTTTTACTTTGAAGCCGAAGTCCTGAAGTCTTCTGAAAACTTTTTATGTGTGACGTGTGCTCTTCAACATTGTCGCTCTTAATTAGAATATAATCCAGATACGCGGTCGCGAAATTCTGGCCCGTGAGCATTGTGTCCATCGTTTGCTGAAAAATTGCAGGTGCAACTTTTATTCCGAATGGTAGTCTGTTGAACTTGTACAACCCTTTGGGCATATTAATGCAAAGGATTTTCGAACTCTCTTCTTGTACTGGGATTTGTAGATAAGCCTCACTAAGATCTATTTTTGAAAATATCTTACCACCGTTGAGCTTTGTAAATACCTCCTCTGAGCTCAGTAGTGGGTAATGGTGGTCTTTTACTGCCTTGTTGAGTCCCGTCGAAAAATCTGAGCATACGCGAATTTCTCCTGACTTCTTTTTTACGTAAACCACCGGCGCAGCCCACTCACTAAACTCTGTTTTAGATAAAATCCCAGTTTGTTCAAGTCTCTCCAATTCTTTGTCTATTTTTTCTATAGTAGCAAACGGTACATTTCGCTTCTTTCTGAAAATTGGTTGGACGTTTTCTTTTAATTCTATTTTGGCCTTAAATTTGTTGCATCGTCCCAACCCGCTTCAAAATACCTCAGGAAATTGCTTGTATAATTCTTCCTTCAATTTTAGGGTATCTGATGGTTCAACCTCTAACTTTTTGCAAAACAAGTTGATAGGTAGGTCCCAAATGTTGAATTTCTGCATCCAGTCGATACCTACTAAATTTTCAGTATCTTTCATGACGTATATCTTAATTTTTTTCTTTTGCCGTGAAATTTAACATTCACTATTATTTCTCCCTCAAATTTTATTCGTTTGCCTGTAACTGACTTGGCAATTTTTTGAGTGTGCAACATGGTAGGTCTGTTGAGTTTTTTCCATGTCTGTAAGTTGATTATTGTGAGGTCGGAACCCGAATCCAGTTGTAATTTAATCTTTTTGTTTAAAATTTCCAGTTTTACATATTTCCTTACATTGGTGTTGTCATCATTATTCATACTTGTAGCTCTTATTCTATTAGTATCTTTTCTATTTCTACATTGGGATGCCTTTTTTTCCACATTCATGACAGTTTTTATATCTGAAGCAGCAATCCTTGTTCCAATGTAATCCTCCACATTGATAACATGCTGATGGAGGGAGCTTATATTTGTTTTGATATCCGTCATAATTTGTCCTGTATGTTGTACTTTTTCTCTTATCATAAAATTTTATTTTTCTTTCCGGGGAGGGTGAGAATCTTTTTTTATTTTTCGTAAAATTTTAGTTTTCTTTCTGGGGAGGGTGAAGAACGTAGTCTTTTATTTAACTTACGTATATGAGAAACAGCTGATTTTTCAATGTCCTTTGTGTCTTTCTTTATGCTTAAACATCTCCGGCAATCTTCCGATAATTGCTGTAATGTTAGAACCGGTTCATTTTGTAATTTTGCAAGCATTCTTCTATGCATTTCGCTATCTTTTGTAGAAACTAGCCCTTGAACAAAGATGAGACATTTAAAATTGTCCGGTGTTAATTCCGCTAGTTTGAAGTCGTCACAATGTTTATTTACGATTGCGGCAAATGTGGAATAATCCTCATTATCACCCTTTACCAGGTTAAGCCATTTCCACCTCCTATGGAAGAGTGATGTTTTGAGGCTGAAGAGTTCTTTAAGACATGTCACTGCTTCGTCAAATTTTAATTCGTTCGTCTTTTTTGGCAAGATATAATCCACGAACTTTGTATATTCTTCAGTTCCTAATTTTCTAAGCAATAGACGTAGCTTTTTTGCTTCTGTCCAATTTTGACAGTCTATGTTAAAGATGTCTTCATGTCTTCTGAAGTAATCTCCAAAATTTTTGTCCTCATCTAGAGAATATTTGAAAATATCTATGGTATTCCACACTGCATCTTGCGAAAATGTTGCTTCTTTTTAAATATCTGATTGCTTGCTGCCCGCTACTTTCAATATTAGTTCCAGGAGCTCTGTTTGTCTATCTTTATTTTCCTTTTGCGTTTGTAATATTTGCTTTTGCCATTTTTCTTGTAGCTGTAACTGTTGATCATTTTGGTATTTCTGCATTTGTAATTGTTGCTCATTTTGCTGTCTTATCAGTTCTACCAACATATTTTTAAAATCTTCCGTGATAACTCAATTTTATGTATTTTTACTCCTTGAAATTGTTTGTCGCTAATTTGTTGTTGGACGACGAGGGAAGGATTTTTCTTCTGTTGATTAGTTTTTCCGCGTGTGTTCGCCAAGTTGTTTGTTGTTAGACGTATGAAAAGTTTTTCTTTCCGTGTGGGCTTCAAATCCTCGTTTGTCAAGTTTTTGTGGGTTATCCTCGTGAGTTTCGAATCCTCATTCGCCAAGTTGTTGTGGATTCCATGTGAAAAATCAGTCTCCAATAAATGACAAACGCAAGTATTTAAGCTAAGAAATTAAATGTATTTACACAAAATACAAAAGGTAATGCTGTTAGTAAAATCCAGGGACGCCGGTTAGTATTAATCAGATCGCTATATACAGTCTCAAAGTAAACTTCCTTAGAGTCGGGCGTCCTTGTAACTGACTTCTAACGTCAACTCAATCACAGTATCTATGTACTTTCCACTCTGTTTTTCCACCCTGTTCCTCTACCTGTTCCTCCACTCTCTTCTCTGACTGGCTGACTGTGGCTATTTTATGGCAGCAGGACGAGTCCATTTATATCAGAAAAGGGTGGACCCCATAATATATTCACTTTAAAAAAAAAAATCAAAATGTAATCACTTGGATTCATATTTTCTATAAATATATATATACATATATATTTCATATACAAAT
Source organism: Acanthosepion lycidas (assembly GCA_963932145.1). Classification (NCBI taxonomy): domain Eukaryota; kingdom Metazoa; phylum Mollusca; class Cephalopoda; order Sepiida; family Sepiidae; genus Acanthosepion; species Acanthosepion lycidas. The sequence continues at coordinate 87,883,398 of OZ010584.1, forward strand.
AAGTTAATGTCACAAGAAATAATTAAAATATATATATATATATAAAAGTTACTCCAAAATTCGCTTGAGGATGAAATGGAACTAATGTCTTTAATTTAATTACAAAATTAAATTTGTAGCTTTTAGCTTCCATTTTTGAAACATGGTTAGAACTGTGTAGTGAAAAAAAACATATTTTAAATAAATCAATTTATTATATATATATATATATATATATATATATAAATATAAAAGTGTATATTGAAGTCAACAGGCTGTTTCATGCTAGATGCAATCATCAGGCCGTAAGTCAGACTTGTGGCCTGATGATTGCATCTAGCATGAAACAGCCTGTCACCTCTGAGTGTTGTTGACTTCAATGTTCACTTTTATATTTAAATACGCTCTATCCTTGATATTGAGCACTTTATCCCATAAATATAACACACCTTAAAACTAATTGAATTAGTTTGAATTATGTTTACACCTTGCACAATTGAGAGTCTTAGTAAAGAAATGTGCTCCCTTTGTGGGAGAAATTATTGTCTGATCCCTGATGTACTTTAGACTATTTGGCTGATCAAATGGTGCTTTCTCCCAAAAAGAGGGATGCAAAGTTGACTTCTCCTGGAAAGCACATTTTCTTTTCTAAAACTCTTGAATGTGTAGCCTGCTAGATGTTATTCACACAGTTTTAAGAATTAAACAGGGTCGTCTACTCAAACATGTGTATCAACAAAATAACATTTCAAGTAGTAGAAAATATCTGTCTATTTATCTTCATTTTATAGGTTTAATAAGTGTGTTGTTTGTTTTTAATTATGTCAACTGCACAGTATAGTAGGGTCAGTTGAGCACTGTCTGTGAGAAAAAGAGCACGATGATGCAATTTACTCTGCCAGAAATTTAGAAGTGGCATGCTGTACTGCTTGACATTCACACCAGAAGCTCCAATATAAACATTTCAGAATGTTTGGGTGTCAATCTGAGGACAATGCAGAGGATTTGGAAAGAGTTGGATGAGTCTAATGGTGATTATGAAGGTATGGCAGTTCGGAAAACTTTGGTCATTCTGAGAAGAAAAGAACTTCCAAAATTTGTTGGTGAAGGCCTAAGACTCAACTCAGAGGCCTACATCAAGGAGGTAGTGCTGCCCTGGGTCAAGAGGGTGGCTGCTGGAAGATTCTATGTCTGGCAACAGGATTCTTCACCATGCCATACAAGCAGGAGAATCCAGTCATGGCCGTCAGACAATTTCTGCAACCACATCACCTCTTATAGTGATTTTTGAAGCGTAGCTTAGATGTGGCACAAGGCTGAAAGTATGGGGCACCCAGTGAGAATCGAACTCACTATTCAGTTCTAGCGAAACAAGCTTGCTAACCATTACACCACCTTGAGGTGCCCCACATCACCACTTATATCTGGCCATCTAACTCCCCAGATTGCACCCCCTTGATGTGTGGGGTGCAGTTGAGTAAGAGACCAACAACACTCCTTCTAACACCAAATATGAACTGAAGGCAAGGATTACAGCAGAAATCACAACTTAAACAAGGAGACCATCCATAAGAGATGCAGGTGATTCCGAAGTCGTCTGGAGGCTGCGATATAAGTCAATGGCAATTTTATTGAATAAATTTACTTTTTAGTATTTCAAGATATTCTTGTGTAATTTGGTAAATATATCTGTTAAAATGAGATGTCAGTGTAATTTTCATTTTTGCATAATTTAAATGATAATTTATCCATCACACACACTATATATATATATATATATATATATATATATATATATATATATGTATGTATGTATTTATTATATTGGAGTAAAGGGAATTAATGTTGGAGAAAAAATCCATTTATTCCTTATATATATATATATATATATATATAAAGACAATTTGGAAAACTCTTATTTAGACATGTTTCACAGACTGATCAAACAACGTTATCAGAAAAACAGATTTTATTTCTGATTTGGTTGGGATAACATCCGTTTTTCTGTTGATGCGCTTTGATCGGTGAAACATGTCAAAATAAGAGTTTGAAATTGTCTTATATATTTCCCATATGTATATATGTGTGTGTGTGTGTGTGTATGTGTGAAGAGGGGTGTATTAATAAATCCATAACCAAACACATTTATTGTACACAACAAATAGATATTTTCAAAATAATCTACTTCATTGACAATGGACTTTATCCAATATTAGATATTTTATGATGTAAGTCAATGTTTTTGCAATAAAAATAGTATTAACCAAACAATGTTGGTAAAACTTTCCAAGTAGGTTTACATTTAAATGAGTTTTATATACGGTGTGAGTTTCAGATTACAATATCTATTCTTGCTAAAAATATTGATATTTGACATTCTACAAGTTTCATCAGTTGTCAACCCATTGCTTTTGTTAACTTTTCTTTTTCCTTTCTATGTAAAACAAGAAAAAACAAGGAGAAACTCCAAGCCACTTATGCAAGTACTTATTGATCACTTGCTCAATGTGCTCAATACGAGATAATGCAATTTCATACATTTGCAGAGGCCACAAAAGGCGGGGTAATAGACCATGTTGATAGCACCACGCCTTCATTTTGCCAGGCAGATAGGTTCTATCGATTGAAATTAATCCCTTTAAAGTTGATTTATGAACCTCCATACCCCGATGTCGATCAGTCAGTGAGATTGTATACAGCCGTCCGAGGCTCTTTACTGGCATTTCCTTAACTGTTGGTATCGTGTCATCACCAATTTTGAAGTGAATCTCCTTAACAGATCCCCTGACTAATGACAGGCTCTGACTTTTCTTGGGCTTTACCTTCATTCTCGCCCATATGAAAAGATCGTGATACTTTTCTAACAGGTTATTGGCAGCAATTTTAGAAGAGACGAGAATTGTGATATCATCCATGAAAGCCCTAGAAGGGGGAAGGACTAGCTGTTCTTCAGTCATCACTCCTTTGGCTGTGGTTGATGTGCCTCGTAAAATCAATTCTATGGCCAAAACGAAAAGAAGCAGGGAAATCACACAGACCATCATCTCAGTATATTCATATCTATCTATCTATCTATCTATCTATCTATCTATCTAGATAGATAGATAGATAGATAGATGATAAATAAATTTATGTGGTGTGTGTAGAAGAACTGCTGAAAGGTTATTGGTAGGACCAAGAAGAGATTATAAAAAGGAAAATGTTTGGTCATTTAGTCAGATTTGGGGAAATGGGTTGCACTGAATCTCTTCAACTTTCCCTCCATCATGTGTATGCGTGTGTGTATTTATCTGCTTTTATGCTAGACAGAGAGAATTCTTTTAATGGAATGTATCTTTTTCTTTCTATTATCTGTCCTTCGCCAGATTTGAATATCCATTAAAATGGAAATTAGGCCTTTTGAATTGTAAGGTGTCAATTTTTGATTCCGTATGATTCTGGCAATCATAATTAATTTTTTTTACAGTTGACTTAACAGAAAAAAATGGAAACAAAGAAGACACTTATAATTAGTATTGGAAAGAAAGTGTTGAAATTACTGGGACGCATAATGAGGAAAGAGGGCTTGTAAAATTTGATACTCACAGGACATAATGAAAGCAAAAGGGAACCAGCAAATAACATAACTAATAAACTTATCAAAATGGGTGACAGAACATTAACAGAGAATAATATCTGAAGGTTCTTTTTACTGTGTGTAAGTAAAAAGAAGCTTCAGATATTGGAGGCCATCTACATTAAAACAAAGCAACCCACACTCAACAAAATTACATTTCAAACTAGTCACAACACATTAAATTGCATCTAGACATATGGTTCTGTTGTAATACTTTGGTCTATTGTGTGGTATGACACCATAGAACTGCATCTGCTATTCCACAACTGTTATCTTTGCATAGCAATTTTCTGTGTCAAAATAAAATATCATCTTTGATAGTGGAAATCTTTGTTTCATGTCTGTATAACCACTCATGAAGGATGGCTCATGTGAGCCGAAAGCTTAAGACTAAATTAATAAAAAAAATATCCAAATGTTGAATAATTTTTGTCTTTATTTTTACCAGAAATTAAAGCAAACATTCAAACGTTAGAATGGCTCATGAACAGATATAATAGACAGTCATTGTTATATTTAATAATATGTTTAAATAATGATCTGCTGCCCCAATATATTATATATATATATATATATATATATATATATATATATATATATATATATATATATATATATATATAACCAAATAAGGAATTTAACAAATATGAACAATATAACAAAAAGGGATACCACACATTTTACAGACTTAAAATAAGTGTGCATTTATGTATGTATTTGTTTTACTGACTTATTTTTCAGTGTTTGTATGTATATGTTTCATTCACAGTGTAATTTGCATTCATTTCAATCTCTTTTGTCCCAAGTTCAGTCAGTCACTTCAGAATATTTTTACAGAATGTGTGCAGCCATTTTATTTTTAAACAAAATGGTTGCTCCTCTGATCTGAAAAATATAGTAATATATAAAAAAATTCAAAATGTAATCATTTGGAGTCATATTCTAGCTACACAAATGAGATGAACCAGTGCAGATAATATTTAACCCTGTGAAATTTCATTTGTGATAATTAACATTTCAAAGGAATTTAAAATAGAGAAAATTATCCTAAAGTAAGATTTTGCTTTTCATGTTGCTTACATTCATTTAGGTTTTAAAGCTGCTTCTCTAATGTCCCAATTGTGGACTCATTAGATGATTTATTCTACTTGTATACATAGCTATTCATTTATTATAAGTAAATGTCACATAATTATCCTCTATTGGAATTCTGAGCTATCATTTGAGCCACATCCTCAAACTGAAGTTTGCCCTTTAGATTGACCCATTTAGACTCTAGATTTGGGAAGGGACTCAAGATGGTCTCGCATACTTGAAAACTGGGTTTGCTGTTTGAGCATTTTTAGCACACAGAAACAAACATAATAGGCTTGTAATGCTTCTGCTTTTTCTACTGTTCTAGATTTTTCCTCCTTTTTTTAACAAATTTTTGGCACAAAATATCTGGGCTAGAAAACACATTGTCATCTGTATTTTTGCTTTTATATTTTCCTTTTAAAACTGTGAGTTCTTTATTTCTTCACTTGAAAACGTACCAGGGGTCATGAAGATGTAGATTGCAACGTCTGATTGTTTTAATACTGTAGACCATTACTTGGTGATGTAAGGCTGACAGTCACATCATGTTGAAACACCAGTTCCTGTACAATCACCAAAGTTAAGCAATGTTAAGCCTGGTCAGTACCTAGTTGGTAACTGCTTGGGAATCCCAGGTCCTGTAAACGTGGATGATTGGTTGGTATAATGGGCAATGGCTTGATATTGTTAATCAGAGAACCAAGTTCCAATTCTGGTTGAGTTTGTCAAATTCACTTATGTCAAAATACCCTTAGGAAAGGTATGAATCCACCTCTTGTCCCTCCAGCTATGACTTAATTAGTAAGACTTGTATAACTAAATCATTATTATCTCAAAAAACATTCTCAGCCAGTGGGTGTATGGTTTAGAGCCTTTTCCAAACATGGACCCTAAACTCTTGTGTGGATGTAAGAGATAGTCCCCTTTGGGTTCAGTACTTATATCTCTGTCATTTTTTTTCTTTCTTTTCTTTCCCACATGCAGCTTGGTCAATCATGCATTTGGTACAGCCACTGATATCATTGGTTGATTGACTGATTCATTTTCTACAGTTTATCAACTCATTGCAGGTTATTTAAAGCCAGATTTAGATTGTAAAAATTTTTTATTGAGATAATAATGATTTAGTGATACAAGTCTTACTAATTAAGTCATAGCTGGCAGGAAAAGAAGTGAATATAAGAAAACCAACAGTAATTGGAACTTGTTACAGAACATGGATGCAAGAATAGTTTGTTCAGACAACAAACTAAGTCATTTTGAGAGATTGGGTCCAACGGGCCAGGTGACTTAACTTTTGCACTTTTTGCCAAACTGTCAGATGTTGCATTTCTTACTCTTTGACACATGCATAAATTATAGCTGAGTCAATGGATTGACAGCCAAGTTTTGTAATAAAGTTTTTTTTGTGTAATATAAATTCTTGTGCATTTACATTCTTTCCCCTTCTCCATAAGATCTGTAGACTCCTCTGAGGAATATGTAGCAACAGCCTTCAGCAACACAAGGGGTTGTTGCCATGGTTTCCATAGCTAGTAAGCTTTTTATGGGATGAAGTTGCTACCTTCATGCCTCACCAGTTTTGTACCTACTTTTCATTTAAGAGTACCCAGTGTCCATCAATAGCCACCCCCCGCCATCTAAGTACTGATTGGGCTCAATCCTTCTTAACTTCAGTGATCGAACAAGGACAAATGATTCAGTGTGATTTGATAAGCACAGTCACTTTAGATATGCACATGTTTATTTGTTCTTGCTGAAAATGCAAACATATTCTGTTCTCTCTCTCTCTCTCTCTATATATATATATATATATATTGTATGTGTTTGTGTTGATGTGTATGTACATGTGAATAAGTGCAGTATGTTTGTGATGAGAAAGAACTGGAATAATTACTTATTTCATTACAAATCCTATTCCCTAGAATCATTGCAAAATGTAAAAACAAACCCCCCCCCCCCCAAAAAAAAACAGGATTTCAAATACTGATTTTCAAAGCATTCAGGCCCTCCCCACTCAGAGAACTGGTGAAGAACAATCTTCCTCTGAATATATGTTTTCACCTGATCTCGGGTCCTACAAGCCAAATTAAGTAAATCTCAAGAAAAAGGAACAATAAAAAAAAAGATGTAAATACAATGTGGTGCTGAAAAGTTCTTGGCCCGATCCACTGCTCAAAATTTAACTAAACGTCAGAATTTTTTAATACTTTCTAGGTTGGAATAAGAATTTTTCAGCAGGTTATCAAATCTTTTGGACAGACAATGCTTTATTTTAGGCTTCTAATATAGATATTGACTAAATGTAGTTTAGTCTGACATGAAGCTAAAATAGCAGAGTACTATGTAAGTATTGAATTCACTAATAATAAAGCTTGAGACTAAACTGTTTTCCATTACTTGACTGTAAACAGTCATCTATGTACAAAATGTATCCTTGTGTATTGATGGCTACTCCAAGAAGCGTTCATTGCTCTCTATGATTCTATGACAAGCTCAAAATCTATGCTCATCTATGTTCCAAATCTATCCTACATTAATGGCATTGAATAAATCTATCTTCTCTGGATTGCTGTTCGTTCTTCTTCAATTATTTTTATTGAGTAACAGAGCAGCATACCAACAAAGTGATGTTGGAGTAAAATTAAAATGAAACCCAATATACTCATTATAAACTAAGTCTAAAAACTGTATAGCAGGCACATGCATCACAGCCAAATGTGCAAACTATGATAACAGGTGTTGACTAAAGCTGCACCAAATCTTGCAATTGGGACCTTCAGGTCAGGCAACTCAGTTTTGGAGTGATGGTGTTCCCAAGTATATTGATATGACACCCAAGTCACCTTGGCTGCCTCATTTTTAAACTTAAAAAAAAATCTCTCAGCACCCAGCCATGATACTCCCCCACTACTCCTGCATCTGAACAGAGACATACAGTGCATCAGTCCCTTGGGACATGATCAGCTGGTTAAAGTCAGGTAACTAACTGGCAAGCAAATCTGTGCTACTGAACAGGATATTTACTGCAGCTCATTCACCAAGACAAAACGTGTAGATTATTAACTCTTCCAATGAATTAAGATTAGAATCCATGAGAGCCATGCCTGATGTAATATCAGGGCATTATTATTATTATTATTATTAATTGTTTTGTCTTCGTTATAATGCTTTCAGATGATCACTTTTTTTCTGTTCATAAATTAAATTGCAGTCATTCTGGACAAAGATGGAGCTTTTTGCCTCCTGTAGTATCTGTGCTCACTCTCATGTAGTATCTGTGCTTGTTTTCATGTAAAATGACCTACACTGTGTTACTGCCATTTAATACTCTATAGCATTTTGGGACCTTTGATTTACAGGCAGAAAGAGGAAGTTGGACGATGTTGAATAAGACTTATAGCTCAAATAATCATACATTCTGTCATTATGTGTTTTGAAGTTTTTGTGCAACTCAGTTTTAGGAGGAGGCTGAGAATTTGATCTTGTTCAGTATAATGCTCATTTAGAACTAATATTTTGTGGATATGCATTGTGGTATAATGGATAATGGCTTGGAATGCAAAATTAAAAAGCTGAATTCAAATTCCAGTTAAATTCGTTATATTCACTTATGCAGAAATACTCTTGGGAAAAGTATGAATCAATCTCTTCCCCCCACCAGTTATGGGTTGAATAGCAGGACTGACTGGTTTCTATAGCCTTAGTTGGCAGCCAGTCTACTGCAGAAAGAAGTGGCAACCTACTGTGGGAAAATCTTCCGCCTAGTCAGTCATAAATTGAAAGAGACATCGTCGCCCAAGCATGTATCACATATAGCACTTAACTGACTGACTGATTTTGCAATAAAATTCACATTAAATTATTATTATTGTGTATAAAAAGTATTTTCATTTTTTACAAGCCTTATGGCTAAGTTTGTCTTTTTACAGAATTTATTGCAAAGTCTGGCCACCTTGAGTAGTGTTTTGAAAGATTATGGAATCCAGATGTTACAGGGCAGCTTACAAAGGAGTAGTCTCTAAACTTTTTTTTTGATTGTTCGTAATAGTTTCTTTTATCAGGATATAGGTTTTCATAATTTATTTATTTTAATGATCATTACTTAACACAGTGTTTATTGTCAATTTTGTTTTGGAAGCTCTACTGATGTTATAGAAGAAGCTTTCAAGCAATTGATTTAAACAAGTACTGTAGGAAACAATGTTTGGTCGAGCATGGGTCAGTCAGTTCTAAGACACAGGCAAAAGTCTTCCTAAAAGGCACTGGATCTGTAAGTCTCACACAGGCAATGGCAACAGACAGGCTTTTTTTTTTATTTGTTCTGTCTTCCCACCACCCGTCCATCTTTTTCTGTCACTGAACAGGATAATGAATGCAACTCATCTTAATTCTCCAAGACAAAACATCTAGATTATTAATGCCCCCAATGAATTAAGATCAGAAGCCATGAGAGCCATGCCTGATGTAATATCAGGGCATTATTATTATTATTTGTTTTGTCTTCATTATAATGATTTCAGGTGATCTTTTTTTTTCTGTTGATAAATTAATTTGCAGTCATTCTGGACAAAGATGGAGCTTTTGGACTCTGCTTGAATTTGCCTTTTGCAGTATCTGTGCTTGCTCTTATGTGGTATCTGTGCTTGCTTTCATGTAACATGGCCTACACTTTCTTACTGCCATTTAATGACCCATAGAATTTTGGGACCTTTGATTCACAGGCAGAAAAAGGAAGTTGAATAAGACTGTTAGCTCAAATAATTATACATTCCATTATTATGTGTTTTGAAGTCTTCATGCAACTCAGTTTTTGGGAGGAGGCTGAGAACTTAATCTCATTTGGTATAATGATTGTTTAGAACTGATATTTTGCAATAGAATTCCCAATAAATTTATGGAGTAAGATATTTCTCCACATTGTTGTTGTGGTGATGATGATGATATTTTCTTGTGTATTTGCTTGTTTAGACTAGATGACTGCTGATTATCATTAAAGACTAAGTGCCAGCAAGTCTCTACAAACCTCCAGTCTCTATTCTCAGTTTCTTGAAATGCCAGATTGCTTTGTGTTTTTTTAGGGAAGTCTCTTATTTGTGCTACAAACTCAAAAGAGAAATCCATTGCACAATTCTTAGGAAATGACTGCTGTTGTAGCCTACCTACCGACAATAATGGGTATGTCCCATTCACATAAATACAGTAATAAATAGTGTATGCTGGTCTGCAGTTGAAGATTCATTGTGGAATTCACTTCTAGCCATTGACTACTACTTCTATGCATCGCTGGTGAATCTTATATGTGTTGTTCTTGTCCTAAGTATTATCATTCATTACCAACCTCATTTGATTATTCCATTCAGTAACCTTCCCTAGGTTACAACAATTGCCAAGCAAAATTTAAGTATATGCTGATTGATAAAAGTAGTCTGATGATTTTCATTTTACAAGATAATATGATTTCTGACTGGAAAGGTAATGGGTCTGGGTTTCTTCTTTGATGTGAGTAGCATCGTCCATACTGACTTCTGGTCACAGGGCCAGATGATCAGTCAGTAAGTCTACAAAGTGATCTTGTGGCATTTGCTTCGCTCAGTGTGCAAGAAGAGATGCGCATTGTGGCAGGACAAATCGTGCTGATTTCCCAAGACAAGGCACCTGCTTACAATGCCCTGAGCATCTGGTAGTGTCTGGCTGATATGAACATAGATAAATATACTCACTATTCACCTGATCTTGCTCCTTGTCACTTTTTTCTTTCCTCCAAGCTCAAGGGGATCATCAAGGGGACATGTTTTGAAGGCCTAGAAGCCATCAAGAGGGTTGTAATGACAGAGCTGAGGGGTCATCTAAGAAGAATCCTTCCAGCAGTGAAAGAAGCATGGCAGAGAAGTTATGGGAAAATGCATTAGACTCAAGGGGGATTACTTTGAGGAGGAAACCATGGAGTTTGTTGCTTGCAATTGAAATAAATTGTTTGTGTCACCAGTCCCATTACTTTTAAGACAATCTTTGTGTGTGTGTGTGTATATATATATATATATATATATATATGAAGAAATATAGTCTTAAGGTATGTTATATTTATGGGATAAAGTGCTCAATATCAGAGATAGAGTGTGTGTAAATATAATAGTGAACATAGAAGTCAACACTTAGACGCGACAGTCTGTTTCATTCTATATGCAATCGTCAGGCCACCTATATATATACATATATATAATGGGCACATAGCAGTGTGGTTAGAATGTTTACTTTCTGACCATGAGACTTGGGGTTGAATCTCACCATGGTGGATTTATCATGAAAGTAACTTCTTGGTGTTATTGTACTAGCGATGTTATTCCAAGGAAAGTATCTGAAACCAAACTATGGATTGTTCCAAGCCTCGTGAGGGAATGTAGGTAATCAGAATTTGTTCATTGATTGTTGTACTAGCACAAAGACACAAGTTATTGGGACCAATGGTTTTGAGTACATTGGTCTTGTTGAAATTGTTGATCACGTTAGATGGCGTGCTTGCTCCCCCAGAATCTGTAACTAAGATCTGCTGTTGCTTCTATGAGCCGTATACCTTCAGTACATGGACAATCATGGCTCTCTGCAACTTCCTATCTCTCATGGCCTTTAGCAGTGTCTTTCCCTTTGCAAGTTTCCTGCTCACCATTCTATCATCCATTCACACAAGCTCATTAGGTAGATAGTCCATTACCTTCTCTTATCACTCCTGCCCTGCAAGAGTTAAGTTCCCGTATGTTCGCCAAAGGTAAGCAACATTGAATCTGGTCAGTACCTAGATGGGTGACCACCTGGGAATGCCAAATGCTGTAAGTTTGGATGTGTGGGTGCTATAATGAATAATGGCTCGAAATTGTCAATCAGAGAACTGAGTTCCAATTCCAGTTGGGTATTCACTTATGCACAAGTACCCTTGGGAAAGCTATGAATCCACCTCTTCTACCTCCAGCTATGGGTTAATTAGTAAAACTTGTGTCAATAAACTATTATTATTTCCAAAAATAAAATAAAATTGTGTACAAAATATTTAGATTTTGGTGTTAAATAACCTGCAAATTGTTGATATGCCACTAAACAAAAACCAACCAGTCAAGCTCTCCTTTTTCATTAAGTGTCCAAAGAATTTCAGCTGTCTCTTACTAATTCAGAGTATCTGTTCTTTTCATAACCATTTTCTTTAAGACTTCTTTGTTGCGTACTTGCTACATCTATGAAGTTCTCAGTATGCTTCTGTAGAACTTGATATCTATTCCCTCCAGTTTCCTCTTCATCTGTGGGGAGATTGTCCAGCATTCACTGCCATAGAAGACAGTTGATATCACATAATAATCCAGCTTTTTTTGTTTGTTTTTAATTAAATTTTCCTGTTTCTTTGTAGTATGTTTGGCTTTTGCAATGCATCTTTCGCTAATGCAACACATGTTTGGATCTTAATGTTGCATTTTCTATCTTCTGTTAAAACATTTTCCATATATTTAAACTTCTGCACTTCTTTGATGTTGATATGTCCAATCCATAGTTTGCATCTTGGCCTTTTTCTCTTGCTGAGAATTAAAGTTTCTGTCTTTTTACAGGACACCAAAATAGAATGTGGCATCCCATGGTTTTTTCTTCGGAAGGTATTATGCTTTGTGAGAAATTCATATTTACAATAAAAAAATAAACTAAAATACATCACTTTGTTCATTTATTTTTTGTAGCAATCCTAAAGTAATGAAAAAATGTACCTTTTGAGTTTTAAAATACAAGTTGCCAAATGAAAAATGTTTTTTTACATGCATTCAAAACATTCTTAATATACCAAATTCTTTGATTTCATACACACAGATCTCTTAACTTTCACTTATGCTCTTCAAGCATAAGGCTTATGGCCATATGATGCTGAAACAACGAAAAGCCTGGTTAGTACATAGATGGGTCAGAAATGTTTTTTTAATCAATTCACCCTATGCAAAGTGATAATGCCACTAAGATGCAAGGAGCTACTGGGAGTAAAAAAGAATGAAAAAATGTTAGAAAGAACTGGAAACCTAATCATAAATAGGAAAAGGGATAAACCTCTAATCCTGTTCAAAAGATTAAGGAGGAGTGTGAACCAGATGATAGGCAAACCTATCTACTCCTATTGAGGAAAATATACATATAAAAATTAATTAAAATTTCCTTGTCTACCATATTTAACAAAAGATAATTAAAAGAATGGTTGCTGCCCAAATATACATTTATATATACATATATATATATATATATATATATATATATGAAGAAATATAGTCTTAAGATGTGCTATATTTATGGGATAAAGTGCTCAATATCAGAGATAGAGCGTGTGTAAATATAAAAGTGAACATAGAAGTCAACACTTAGAGGCGACAGTCTGTTTCATGCTAGATGCAATTGTCACGCCACGAGTGCTGTTATTTTTCTCTTTCTTTTTTTTAGGAGAAAAATAACAGCACTCATGGCCTGACGATTGCATCTAGCATGAAACAGACTGTCGCCTCTAAGTGTTGACTTCTATGTTCACTTTTATATATATATATATATATAAATATATATATATATATATATATATATATATACTCAACTCTCCTGTCGAATTCAACATACGAGGGTCAAGAAGATCAGTTCCTAGGAAACCGACAACAGCACATCAGATTTGATTATAGTGGTGAAGGTTTTGTGCAGGACCATCCACACTTTTTGAAGGGCCGAATACAGAAACCTGGTGGACTACATGCCACAAGGTTCCCAAACGACCCTCTGCAGATTTTGAATTCAGAGTTGTCCTTCTCCTAGACCAGTTGCCATCTAAGGATATAGAACCCAGTCTGTCCTGCTATTTACCCATAGCTGGAGGGAGAAGAAGAGGATTCACACCTTTCCCAAGTGAATGCAATGGATTCGACTGGAATTCGAACTCGGCTCTTCGATTCCTCAATCCAAGCTGCCCTCCATTACTCCACCGTGCCTCCTATATATATATATATATATATTATGCACTGTTACATTAGAATATGTACATACCTACTACAAAACTGTGCATCTTGTTTCAACGTTAAAAATTAATGTTTCTTCAGGTGGGAAACCATGGTGGTATTCTATTGATCCCTGTTTTAAATTAATGTTTTGAATGCTGAAAATTTACTCTTCATTCTTTTACATTTGGATATATATATATATATATATATATATATATATATATATATATATATTGCTATAAAGTTTATATATAATAAAGTTGATGAAATATAAAGTTGTAGTAGATTTTAGAAGAAACTGGAAACCCAATGCCAGCAAGCTTAGCGATATACCAGTGTAATGGATAATGTCTAGGAATTGCTAATTGGAGAGCCAAGTTCCAGTTCCAGTTGGGTTCGTTATATTCACTTAAGTGCAAATACCCTTGGGATAGGTATGAATCTACTCCTTATTCCCCTCCCCAGCTATGGGTTAATTAGTAGGACGTGTATCAGTAAATTGTTATCATCTCCAAAAATTTCTTACACTCTAAAAATATTTTCTGGCTTTAAATAATGTACAAAATTTTGATAAGTCGTAAATAACAAATCAATCAATCTATCTTGAAACATCAATAAAATGTGTTTTTGATATGATCTGAATTGTGTGTTTTCTCATAAATCAAATTAATTTATATTACAACATGAATAAGTAGATATTTTAAGAGCTGGATTATATTCAGTAACTAAGTGAAAAGCAAAAACTCTAGATTTACTAGTTAATAAAGAGGGACAAGATTGAACCATATATCCATTCGTTGTTGTTCAGCTTTGTGCATATAATATAAACTATTTTAATTATTAATAATAAAATAATATTCACTTACTTTATTTGAATCTATACTCAGAGTTTCGTGGATTTGTTTTCATCTGATTCTCAGCAGATTTCTTTGTGAACAAAAGAAAAAGAAAAAAAAAGAAAAAAAAGAAAATTGATAAAAAAAATGAAACTCAGAGTAGAAATTCAAATAAGTTAACATTTTTATTATTATTAATAATAATCATTGCTTGTTACTGTGCTTTGTATTTGCAAGAGTAGCTTGCCTTGAATGCATTGTTTTCCGGAATTATCCAGATCAATCAGATTTGGAGCAAAATAATGTCTTTATTATTGTTATTGCTTTATTATTCTTTTAAATCTAAGTTTTCAAGCTTTGTTTTCTTTTTCAATAAAATCAGCTGAAGAAGAACAGCACATGCTTCAGTTCATCATTTATTTGTCAGTCAATCGAGTAACAAACAAGCTAAGTTGTTATCAGGCAGACCTGATGATTTGGGGGAAAGCGGAAATATAAATTTTATTATAAAAATTTTAGTATTAGGGACTGAATTTAAGATGTGGTGTGTGCATGCACGTTCAGTAGGTGGAGCTAATGATTATTTGTTTAGTCCAATCATTTCCTAGGCAATGTGGCAATTTTGGAAGGTTTTCAAAGGGTAGAGAAATTTGTCCCTAGTGATTTAAGAAGTAATTCAAGTAGCCATATTAAGATCATTGATTAGAAACAGGGTCATTTCCTTTTTTTTTACTTTTTCTTTTTTTTAATTTTTTTTTTTTAAATTTTTCTTTTTTTTTTTTTTTATATTTCAAATTCCTGTTTTATGGCCATAAAATGAAAACAGAAAATTTACTAAAGATGACAGTTTAACTGAAAAATGGTGGACTTGGATGCGGGGGGGGGGGAGATCTTTCTTGTTACATGAGAGGAAATCATTCAGAATATTTTGATATCAAATGTGAAATGTTCTCAGCATTTGTTTGATTAGGGAAAAAAGCTGCATATACACTACAGTTCAAAAGTTTGAGACAACCCCTGGTAATTTTTTAAATTGGCTTGTGAGAAAGTAATTGTTTTCTACTTTAAATAAGAGAAAATTATTATACATGTTTAAAAACAAATGAGATATGATTTTTTATTAGAAATTTTATAATGACAAAAAGAAAAAAATCATTTGATGATTAAATTCTGCTCTCATCAAAATATCCTCCTTTAGCCTTGATTACTGCAGCACAAATTTTTGGCATTAGTTGCAAAGGTTTCTCAAAGTATAAGTTTGATAATTGATTACATTCTTTTTTCTATGACTATAAGTGCTCTTTTTCATTTTTTTTACTCTTCTGTCAAATTCATTCCATGTTAATTCAAGGGGCAGCTTCAAACTTTTGAACTGTAGTGTATATATATATATATATATATATATATATATATATATATATATATATATATATATATATATATCTACAAACAGATTTGATTAAAAAGAATTGACAAGGTCTGTTTAATTTAAATTATTGAATTTATGTCATAGACAAGAATCAAAAAAAGAAATTGTGCATACATGTAACTATATATAAAATAAAAGTGATGTAAGAATGCAATATGAATCATTTTGTAGATGGCTTTGGAAAAGCCAAAAGGGGTGCAAAAAAGGTGAAGGTAGAACTTACATGCTGTTGCGCTGTGATACAGTGAAACAGTCTCTATGTGGATGACAATATATATATTATATTTTTAATAAATAATCCATGTTTAATAATTTCCTAATGCTTTATTATTTAAAAATAAATAACTGCCCAATATGAAGTGTAATAGAAGGGGAAGAGAAAAAGCAAGGCCTTCCCTATCTCTGATACAATTTCAATACCATTTCTTTTCTCCTCCTCTTCTATTACACTTTGCATTTATTTATTTTTATATAAGAAATGTTCGTATTTGAGCTTCCAGTGTGAATGCCAAGAAGTACAGCATGACATTTCAAAATTTCTGTCGGAGTGAATTGTGCCATAGTGCTCTTTTTTCTCACTGATGGTGTCCAACTGACCCTACTATACTGTGCAGTTGAAAAAATCACACAATTAAAAATATGAAATGGCAACAATTTACCCATCACACCGTGTGTGTGTGTGTGTGTGTATATATATATATATATATATATATATATATATATATATATATATAAACACACACACACACACACATATATGTATTAAATAAACACACCCATACATACACTTATATTATTGCAAAAATAACAACTGCCTTCTCCTAAAAATTTTCATTAGATGATGACTTTGGGGTCAAGAATGAATTTGGGGCCAAAATTATCATTATCACTAAACCAGAGCACATCAGTACTGGAAAATATAACTGTGATACACAAGCATACACACGCACACATACACATATATATGCCCATGTGTGTGCACAATAAAACAACAATAACAAAGACTGCATTTTTCCCAAAATGTTTGACCAGGGTATTTCTGGAATATAAAATCTTTAAAGCAAGCAGTTTTTGTAATTATAATGCTCAATATCAAAAGTATTAATAATAATAATAATAGTTTCATTAATTAAATTAAGTATTCATTTACTTTGTCCTTACTTTGAAGTTCACGGAATTACATCTACTCTTCAGGAGACTCAAATATAAAATTCTTACAGCCTTAGAATTTTACAATCAAGTCTCCTGAAGATTGGATACAATTCCACAAATCTCAAAGTAAAGAAAAGATAGCCAAACATTTAATTGCATGTGTGTGTATCTGTTATAGTATGTATGTATAGTATGTGAACATAGAATATAGTATGTATAAATTATGTACATACATTGTAAAGATACATGTTTGTAATATAATTTCCAAACAAGAAAGTGTAAAGATTTTTTCCTGAAATTATTTCGATGTTTATTTTAAAATGGAATAAAAATATTTTCAAATGTTTATTTGATAGTATGAATAAAACAAGGATATTTTGAAAAATCCTCATTTTTTAACTGTTTTCTTGCTTGTTAATATTCTAACTTAGATCATAGATGGTTTTTATTTTTTCCCTGTTCATTTCTCATTCCTTTTTGCAAACAGCCTTCATTGTTTTCCTGTGCAAGTAAAGAAAATGTGAAAGCATTATTTGTGTTTGCAATAAATAGATACAAATAATGAGATTTTTTTTTACAAGTCTCTTCCCAAGAGAAGGTCACTATTTCATGGGAGATCCTTGCATCTCGGCAGTTAATATGTGTAAAAATAATACTTGTGTGTTCATACACGTATGTGTGTGTACACCACCTTAAAATTCAGGGACACAATTTCAATGAGGGAAGAGGAAAGGTTGGTCTAACATTAAAATCCCAGCCTCAACATTTCACAATAGTAAAGCTATCTTTTTTATGTTCACAAATACTGTTATCTGGATTGCTTTCTACCTACTTACACACCCGAGCCTTGAAATTTCCCCAACACCTGCCCCTTCTCATCAGCCCCTCCATTTTTTTTTTTGTTTGTGGATTGGAATGTTTTTTCTTTCTTTCTTGCTTTCTTTTTTTTTAAATAATGTTTTATTGTTTCATATTCAGAATAAGTCTTACTGAAAGCTTTTGACAGCATTCATAGTGTTCATTCGGATGAAGATTGTTAATAAAAACTGAAAATGCAAACTCAATTCCTTGATAATTGGCTGTTAGATTCTGTCAGTGAAATGAGGAGTTGACCAGATGAAGCAGACGATTTTTTTCATCAGTTGACCTCTTTCTGATTGAAGATTGGGATAGTAAAAGTATTTTTCTCTCTTTATAATTAATATTTGTTTTTCTAAGTTTGTAGATTTCTGTTTTTTTAAACACTTTCGAAACGCCTCGGCTCAAGTTCGCAGTAATTAATTTTCCATATTGATTAAATATCGATTTAATCTGATGGAACTTGATTTGAACTCTTGACCTCAATATCAATGTGTATATATAATATATATTTATTATTTACAAAGCCTCGCCTGGCTGAATGCTATAAGAATAGAGCACTGAATTCACCACACATTCTTCACTGTTAAGAATAAACACTGAGATGCCAAGGCACCTTCATCAAGCAAGACTATTTAATGTTGCTGATGTCATAAGAAAAATTGTTTCCAGAGTTGGGGTGGGAGATTTTATTCCAATAAGGTATTTCGTCTCTCGCGGGAAAATGAAAGTCTATTATAAAAATCAATACTACTTAATTGGAGAATTTGCAGTAAGATTGAATATTGAATAATTAGAACAACTACTGCGTAAAGATTTCAGAGACATACAAAAAAAAAAGTCGTAAAAAGAGGATTAACACACACAAACATGGATTTTATTTTTTAATTCATATTTTATTTTTGAATAAAAGAAACTGTCTACTCAGATATGTGTATCCACTAAAAATAACATTTAAAACAATAAAAAGAATATGTTGGATTAAAAAATAAAATCCATTAATTCTTTAGAAATTGCTTTGTTTACGTTTCGGATATGAAACTGAGCAGTTATAGATTTTGAGAAAATCTGGACTAGTAAAGTGTACTTTAAGGGCAAATAGGATCATGCTTGATTGTGAATCTCTTCATAGCTGAGTGGTCAAAGTATATAGGATTAAATGGCAGTTTCTTCTGCAAAGGGGAGGGGCATAGGTTCTTTATTAATTTTTTTTGAATGTTCAGGCAGATAGACAAAATGAAATACAGTTAAATGGAGCATCTCTACTCAAATACATATATCCACTAAAAATAATGTTCAATTAAAAAATATTTATATATTACACTTACACAAAAACAAGTGAAGAGACCAGAAATCAAAATACACACTAACAAATGAAACTGCATGCCATCATCTACTTTATATCAGTACCCCTTGGGTTTCCGTTTCTCTAATACACTGTGATTAATTTCATTTACTGAACGTGTGAACATTTTATTAGCCACATGTCTATCTCTTTGAACATTTCAAACAAGACTGACTATTATGAAATGATACATCTACCAAAAATCAATTTACACAAACCTTTGCATACAAAAACCAGTATCAATGTAAATAAATTGTAGTTTTGAATTTCGCTATATATACTGAAGGTTTATTTAGCAATGTTTAACCTTCATGCCGGAAAAAAAAATGCTGTGTCAAAAGAACAGTTATTCTCTTGACAATATTACTTTCACTTTGTCGATGATGTTTACTGTTTTTAAAAAGTGATGATTAAAATTTTGTAAAATCCAAGCATATGAAATTGGATTTATATATTTTCTTTATTCTTGAGAATTGACAAAAATAGTTCATTCATATTTTTCTGAAATTATGAATTAAAAATCATGTTTTTATAGTCATTGTTAAAAATGTAAATAGTAAATATTGCATTTGTAGTTGGTTTACAATACATATTTTGATAAATTTGTTATTTTTCATAAATTTTTGAATAAAAAGATTTCTTTTTAGATTTCTTAATAAAATGGTAAATTATAAAACTTTATAAAATGGTAAATAATAAATATCATATTGTACTTGGTTCACATATTTTTATAATCTTGTAAAGAAAAATTGCAGAGGAAGTTAAAAGTGTATGCAGTAATCACAGCTTCGAAAGAAAAACATCTTTTGACACATTGTTTTTTTTTTTTTTGCAGGCACAAAGGTTAAACGGTATTGATTTTTTTTTTAATCAATTTGCCCCATGGAAAGCGATAACATTACTAAGAAACAAAGGAGTGAAAAAAAATGAAAAGACTTTAGAAGGAATCAGAAATCCAATCCTGAACAGGAAACAGGATAAACTTTGACACCTGTTCAAAACACTGGGGAGGAGTGTTAACCAGATGATAGGAGTTTATTTAATATATTAACTAGGGATATGACAGATTATCAATCCTACGGTTTATCCTTATAGAAATAACTTTAACTGCAACCATTTCAATAAAAGGTGTTTTGTTTCAAAAGACATTTTAAAAATCTCATATATTAAGAAATTTTAATGAATATCGATTTCACAGGTTTCACTGTAACACAAGAACAGATTATAACAACTTCTTCATTATTTACCATGTCCCATAGATGATCATGGCTCTCCACGAATTCCTGTCCTTTGTATTAGGTTGGTGCAAAAATAATGATGTTAAAAATACGTTAAAAACCGACGTTATTTTTGCACCAACCTAATAACTGTAATATCGTATGCAAATTAGATAGACAAGAGTAAATAGAGAACAAATGGCTAAGATAGAAAGCTATGCATAGCAAACCTAGTTGCAATTCAGGACACAGAGAACTGTACTACAACTACTACTATGCAGAGAGATATGCAAAACATGACAGTAACCTTTAGTAAAGTTTCTGTTTTTGCTATATCTTCTAACCCCTGTTCTGCTAATCATTTATACAAGCTCATTAGGTAGGTTATATGCTGCTTTCCTCTGTTTCTCTTGCTTGCCTTCAATATGTCCTGTAAGTGTTAAATTCTGCAAGACCTCTTTCCTCATTACACTCACAAAAATATAGTGAAAATAAAAAGGTAACCACAAAAGGAAAGAACTCAGACTATATTGTAAAAAGCAAAGAACTAAAATATGATAACAGTAATTGTGATATTAGCCATTTCCTTATAAGGAAACATTTTTTCAGTTTTTCAGGTGCTGACATGATTTGCCACAAATGGAAAATTTCAAAAAGCACTGGGAAGGTTCCTAGGTGATATCCAGCTGTTGTAAGTGATCCTCATCTGCCCTGGATGGAGGGTTGGGGTTGGGGGGTTGTTTTGATTTCTTAGCCCAGTGATGTAGCCTACGATAGTGCCAGCTTTTTATTCACAACAACACTTTCATTCGTGGATTACTTACCAGGTGTTTCACGCTAATTAAAGATATTATTCAAAATGTCTAAAAGTCCTGCATTTTTTGTAAATAGGGATCATGTTTTTTGTATGTGTACAGAAAGTACAAAACATTATTTTTACATTAAATCTTAATTTCACCACTTAAAAAATATGTGAGCAATACATGACTAGCATTATTATCTGTATCTGCATGTACACAAAATTTATTAAATGTTATACAAAACTACCTTCAGTATATGTATAAGCTGTGTTATGAAATGTTAATGGATATCGTGTTTATACTTGAGTTCCATTCCAAAGCAGCCTGTATTTTACAGATTCTATATACAAATTAAATCGTCTATATTCTGAAATCTGAAAAAAATCTGAAAACCAAACAACTTCCAGTCCCAAGAAATTTGGATAAAGGATTCTCAACCTGTATTACCAAATTTTCTAGTGAATGGAAATATTTTGAACCCAATTCTTACATCAATCTTATCCACTGCAAACAAAAAGTCAAGAATAATCAAAACTGGAGATTGAAATTTCATTTCAAAAGATCTTTCCAAATAACATTTGTGATTGCTGATCCTTTATTGTGATTTGACTTAACTCTGTAAAAATAAAATTTTTTTTATAGAAGACAGAAAAATGAATCTAAATTCAATTTTCAATAAAATTTAATGGCTGATACCCCAGCTGATATATCATCTCATAGAAACACAAATGGAAAATATTGTGTAGTTTATCAAAGGATTGATACAGGAAGTGAAACTCCATTTTTTGTTAAAACCAGACAAATTTCTGCAGAACATTTTAAAACAGCATGAACAAAATTTTAAGAAATCTTTAGAATTCAGGAAAGATACATCCTTCTGAAATTTGGACAAGTCTCCACCATCTTGTTTCAAAATATGACAGTAATGACAATTGTAGCAGTAATTACTGTTTGCTGAATAGTATTACAAAAATTGATCGGTATCCTATATGATATATCAATTTACTTCAAATTTTATTAGCTAAAATGTAGAAGTACCTTCTAAAGGTCCATACAAATTCTACAGTGTTCCCCAAAACATTTCTACATGTTGAAATATTTATAAGTAAAAGTATTTTGAAAGATAAAAAAAAGTTTAGATAATATTTCTAATACCAATAAAAATGATACAAGTATTCAAAACATAGCTGGAATAAAGTCACAGAAAAAAATCATAGTTTGGGCTAGAAAAAATGTCTCATTAATTTATGGTAGCCAGTAATAAAGTCACAGAAAATGTCACAATTTTGGCAAGGAAAAAGTCACATTAAATTATAGTGGCTGGTAAGAAAGTCACAGGAATTAAAGAAAGGTAATCAAACAAAAATATTCAAATCAGTCACAATTTATTTAAGCACCATAAACTAAGTAATAAAACAGAAAATATAGTGTGCGATGGATAAATTGTCGTCTAAATTACACAAAAACGAAAATAAAATTGACATCTCATTTTAACATATATATTTACCAAAATTGCACAAAAATATCGTGAAATACTGAAAAGTAAATTTATGCAAGAAAATTGCCATTAGATTCAACTATGGCCTCCAGACAACTTGAGAATCTCCTTCAACTCTTCTAGACAGTCTCCTTGTCATACGGTCTTTCAATCATCCTCTTGACCCTGGGCTGCACTACCTCTGCAAAGCACTTGATGTAGGCCTCAATATTGAGTCCGAGACCCTATGAGAGGCATAACATCGCCATCACTAGTGATCACTCCAAACACCTTCATAATCACCATTAGACTAATCCAACTCTTTCTGAATCCTCTGCACTGTCTCTCAGATTGACACCCAAACACTCTGAAATGTTCGTATTGGAGGTTCCATCATGAATGCCAAACAGTACAGCATGCCATTTCCAAATTTCTAGCAGAGTGAATTGCATCATGGTGCTCTTTTTCTCACAGATGGTGCCCAACGGACCCTACTATATTGTGCAATCAACAAAATCAAAAACAAACAATGTGCATGTGCAAAATTAAAAATATAAAATGGTGACAATTTACCCATCGCACCCTGTATTTTAAACCAGTCATTAACTGGCAATACATGACTTGTACACTGGGTAAAAAATTATTGGTGCATAGGAGGTGGAGGTGATGGATTTCAGAATGAACACTGTGATACTTCTTGTCTCTTGACTTGTTTCTTTTCTTATCTGTGCATTTTTCTGTGACATTTTTTATACCTGTAACTTTTTTCTCCATGATGTTTTTTTACCTGGATTTGTTCAAAGAACCATAGGAGATAATATAATTCTAATTTAAATGATAACTTAACTATAACCAGTCCCAGTAACTTCTAGATAGAAGTGATTACAAAATTTTAAATGATTTGAAGAAATCATCTTTAGAAAGAAGAATAACTTAAAAAAAAAAAAACAATATCTTTTTTTTTGGTATGAGAAATTAATTTGACACCTGTCACTTTACTGATGACAAGGTGAACAAATATCAAATATAAATTGTTTGTCTATTTAAAATATACCATTTATTTGAGGATATATTTTGTTCACAGAAGGCATTTATTTGCACCAACATTTATGATACTATTTTGGTATATGTCACTTTGCTGATAGCAAGATGATCAAATTTCAAATTTAAATTGTGTTTCCATTTAAAAAACACCATTTATTTGAGAACATATTTGGTTTAAATACTGAAGACATTTATTTGAACCTGGTTTGGTACATGTTACACTGCTAAAGACAAGATGACCACATTTCACATCTAAATTGTTTGCCCATTTAAAATACGCCATTTATTAGGAGATACATTCCCAGGAGGAGTCATAAAAATAACTTTTTATTTATACTTTTTTCCTGTTACCCAGATGTAGTTGTCAGACAGAAATGGAAATTAGCACTCAAAATACATACGTCCGTTTCAATTTCATTCAAATTATGTGTTTATGTATATTTGTGTGTGTGCATTAATTCACTGACAGTTAAAATACCTCCAAAACATTTTTAATAAAAGCTTGACAAAATAATTCTGTTTTTTACCAAATAATTTCCAAATAGTTCAATAAAATCTGATAATTATCTGATATTTAAAAAATGAATGTTTTTTTCTTCAAATTTATGATTTTATAGCTCAGTCCAGAGGAGTAGTTGTCCAGACTGAGAGGGAGGTGAATGTATTATTTTAATGTCTTAATTCAAAATCAGTCAAATTGTGTATGTGTATGCGTTTGCATTAAATCACACAAGCACATGTAATTTGCACAGACAAAAAACAGACATGTGCATTACATACATCTATGCAATGTTACACCCTTGGCAGTGCATGGTGGACAGAGAATCAGCTCTTTATTTTATTATGGTAGAAATTCTTCTGCAATTTGGGAACTCTATCTGAATTGTTTACACACACACACACACACACACACACACATAAAATGTAAAAGGTTGGCTTCATGGAAAAATTGACAAAATTAAATGAGATTAAAAATTTGTGTGGTTCTACAGAAGGATGGTGAGAACATACCGAACATGCAAGCTATAACAAGGTTTTAGAGAAAATAGAAAAAAAAGACTCTTATTTATACTTAACATTAGAAAGAGATAGTTGAAATTTCTAGGGCACATAATGAGGAAAGAGGGCTTAGAAAAATTGATACTCATAAGATAGAGGAAAAAAACGCTTAACCTACTTAGTGAGCATGAGTAAATGGATTGCAGAACAGAGTTCAGGAGAGATAACAAAAAGACAAAATTTATTAAGTGCCAAAAAAGACAGGAAAGTGTGGAGACCCATGATTGGCAATGTTCTGAAAGGACATGGTATATAGAAGATGAGAACAGTTCACAAGGTATAAAAAGATAACTTACAAACAATCAATCTCTGTTGGTTTTAGTAAATTCAAAACACTTTGAATTTGTTTCCCTAAAAACAGATAAATACGAAACATTGCAACAGGTCGGGGTCAGTCAACTCAAAAAATGCCAGCTCGTTTACACAAATCTTTGCCAAGTGACTTCCTTTATATAGAAATAAGTGAAGCGGCAAGATATCAAAAGTCTTGCTAACAACTGAAACTAAACACCAGCTCTTGTAAGTCAATATACTTGTACTTCCTTTCTTTTTGTAAAGTATTAGTGATGACATTTGCTAAACTGTATGAACTTTTCTCCATATTAGACACATGTGAGCATTTGAAATGATAAGACTCTTTTCTATGAAAAGATACATTCACAGAAAAAATCAACTGAGACATTTACACACAAAAAATTTGTAGTGAAAAATGTAGATTTAACACACACAGGATACATCAAAGTTAAGAGAAGCAGATGAAAGTGGCAAGTAATTCAATAAGTTTGATCAAGAGACAATATACAAGAAAGAGAGTGGGTTATAAAGGAGAAAGTACTTGAAAGCAACAAAAGACAGGAAGCTGTGGAGAACCAAGATCACCCACTTCCTGAAAGAATGTGGTTTCTCTGTGTGTGTGAGAGAGAGAGAGAGAGTGTGACTGAGAGAGAGAATGACTGAGAGAGAGAGAGAGTGACTGAGAGAGAGAGTGACTGAGAGAGTGAGAGTGGAGAACTAAACTGATTTTTTAAAAATAGCATCATGTCATTTTAGCTGAGCCTGTTTATGCTGAGGCAATTCTCAAGATTTGACCCTTGTTTCATGCTTAGTTAAAATATATAAGCCTAATGAGAGTTAGAAATTTCAGTGTTTATCCATAAGTTGAGTGGGTAACATTAAGAGTGAGGGTGGGTGATCAGAGTTCTAAGGTCTTTTCAAGAGGGGTGTATCTTAAGGTAATGTCACATGCACTTGGACAAATCTAAAACATTTAGGTTCTGTTTACTGTTTGGTAGTCATCCTTCTGTAAAAACACCACCTCTGAACTTTAGATTTTATGCAGAGCCAGATATTGGGTGCCCTAGGCTAATTAAATTATGTCTTTCACTTCCACCAGAGATGGAGCCATCCTCTAACTTGCCCGCACCCGTTTTGAATATTTATAAAACCTCCTACAGAAGGTAGCAAAGAAAAGCGAGAAAAAAGGACTAAGCATAAAATATAAGACAGAATCCATGGTTATCGACAAAAGGGTGAGCCCAAAATGCAAATTACAGATTAGGGATACTAAAATCAAGCAGGTACAGAAATTTAAATATCTGGGAAGTGTTCTGATACTCACAGGGCAGATTGAGGGAAAGAGAGACAGAGAAAAGCAGCTTGTAACTTGATGAACATGAGCAAATGGATGCCAGAACAGGGTTTGGAAGAAATAGCAAAAAGACAAAACTTATTAAGAGCTACAAGGGACAGGAAGATGTTAAGGGCCATGATCACCTACGCCCTGAAGGGACACAGCACTTAGCGATATTTACATAGCTTGAAATAAAGTTATTGCAACTTCTTTAAATAAACTAGAATAGCTATCTTTTGTTTTGTTTGTTAAAAAATATTCTTTCAGAAATACTATTTTTGCAAACCAAACTAGCCCATATTTCAACACAGGTATAGTAAAAAAAATAAAACCACAAAAAATCCAGATTTTTTATGACCAGCATTATTATTATAACTATAACTAAGCTTAAAGGGTCCTAGGCAGTAAGCTATACTAGCCTAGTATAGGATAATCCGGCCCTGATTATATGTCCCATGAGATAAATTTAAATTTCGAAGTACAGGGATTTACTGCGAAATAAAATTTAAAAAAGGTGAAATTTTAATTTAAAATAAATTTGCCTCAAAACAAAAACAAATTTCTAGCTTCATGCTTAATTTTTTGAACTAGTCTGCATCTTCATGCTAAAAAAAAGCAAAAAAAAAAACAATGTGTACTCAGAATGAACAGAATGTGTTCCTGTCTGATTAAACAGTCGACCTTGATAAAACATAGAAAATGAACAAATACATGCTGTCACGTCGCTATGCATCAGGCAAATTTGAGTAAGCGAAATAGGTCATTTCCGTCGACTCCTTATTAATTCTAAGGTCAGATCTTGATTTTCGAGGATGAGGCTGATATCAGTTTTCGAGTTCAGATTGACCAATAATAAAGTCACTAATCTCTACCACCAGAACCTCTGTGTGACTATTTATGAATGCTACATAACATTTTGGAGGCATAGAACCAGCCTAACCATTAACAACAACAAAATAGATAAAAAACAATATCGGAGAATCAAAATTAAAATTCTGGACCAAGCGGATTATTGTATTCCATTTATCTTAATGCACTCGTGAAAGCTATGAACCTACTGGTATGAAAAGTATGAACCCATTGGTTCAAGACAAAGGTTAATTCCTGCTTTTTGTACAATGATGTAACTTTGTACAAATTGTTGTATGTTACTTGGCTAGAAGAATGGGTATTGAATATGTTAATGTAATTGTTGATGTATCCTTCCCCCATTGCTATGAAAATATCATGAAGGATCCAGCATGGTAGCCTGGAGATCTACTAGGCTTTGATATAACATTTCAAAAATTAAACTAACTAATGCCTTTATCCACTTTGCCATGTGTCCTCAAGGATCTAACTAACACCTTTATCCTCAAGAACACATGGCACAGTGGATAAAGGCGTTAGTTAGATCAAGTGACAGGACCCAAAGAGAGTTCAGTACCTGGTTAAGGTGGTGGAGAACTTGGAGAGGGGAATTAACAGGCAATAACTGATAATTAACATCCATTAGACATGGCACGTGGAACTAGAACAGTCTACTCCAGTGAGTGAAATAAAGGGTTCAGTTCGACATTCCAACCACCTGAAGAAGGCCAGAGTGTACACTGGCTGAAACATTGTGGTAAATATGGCAACAAAGATGAGTACAATAGTCCAAATAATGTAAATAGTATATATAAATATATATATATATATATATATATATATATATATATATATATATATATAAATACTTAGAGGCGACAGTCTGTTTCATGCTATATGCAATCGTCAGACCATCGTGTTGACTTCTATGTTCACTTTTATATTTACAGACGCTCTATCTCTGATATTGAGCACTTTATCCCATAAATATAGCACACCTTAAGAATATATTTCTTCATATATATATATATATATATATATATATATATATATATATATATATATATAGGATCAGTACAAATATAAAATTTGTCATCAAGATAATTGACATTACCTTCATCATCCTGATTCAAGAGTTTTGTAGACAGACCCACCAGCAATCGTTCCGTCCACTCGTTAGGGGATACATACAGTTGTAGTCTCTATTTATCTGTCTGTTATCAAACTTCTCCTAGGATTTTGGAGATAGATCCCATATAGTATATATATATATAAGTATATTTCATTTTCATCAAAGGGGGTCCCCCGGGAAGGGGCACGAATCCCCACTACTGAAAATTTTTTCCCTTTGATTTAAATTAAATTTAAATTTGAACAAGAGAATGATTCCTATCCAAAATATAGAAAGAGAAATCCAGAAGATGGAGGTCACATCGACAAGATCATTGAGTAATATTGAAATGCATCATTTTTCTTCACAAATTATAACAATGATTTAAAATCAATCATCATTTTCTTACAAAAAAATATGTGACATGCAGTAAGGTGTAGGTAATTCTACTTGTGTATATATATATATATATATATATATATATATATATATATATATATATATGATATTAAATTCAAAGGTAAACCCATTTCCATATAACACCTTTATTTCGACAGATTTAGAACAAATGCATATGTTACTTTTCAACATAGTTGCCATGTACTTCTGGTATCATTCAACAAGCTTCTTCATCCCTTCTGAAAAGAAGATATTTGCTTTCTCACAGAGCCATGTTTGCACCACTTGCTTGCTTGGGCACCCATTGTGCACAAAATTTATGGTAGCCCAAGTCATTATGCACTATGGCATGTACAGATCCATAGCTGGTGCCCACGATTGCTGCTACTTGTGCTAATGTGATTTGTTGATTTTCCCTGATCAAGGCATCCAACCTCTGCATGTGTTCTTCCATGAGCAATAATGATATGTCTGCTGATCAGCTTTCATCCATCACACCTGTTCTTCCCACTTTAAAGCATTCTACCCACTCATATACCTTTTGTTGATTCATGGTGCATGCTCCATACTGCACCAATATCCAGTGATGGATTTCCGAAGGTTTGACTCCCTCTCACAGAATGTACATTATGGTGTGTTGTTTATTGATAGTGCAACCACTCAGAGGAGTATACATATGTCTGACTCGACTGAATGCTGGAAGGCTGCATACATAAGGCTACCTGTCATCAAATGCACGGTTTTGGGCACCATTTAAAAATTGCCTTCACTTTCTGATTTACCCTCATATATATATATATATATATATATATATATATATATATATATATATATTATATCATAAAGAAACAATTTATGCAAAGAATTAAATAGCAATGTTAATATGATTAATGGCATATATTCAACTGTCAATAAATAGCATAATTTAAAAAAACATCTTTCAGTCTACACATATTTCATCCTAGCATTTGCCTCTATACGGGAAAATTGCATCCTGAAGATGACAATTTGAAATTGTTGAAAGTACTTTCCACGTGTCTTCCATCTGACAACAACTTGAATATAAGGATCTTACTATTCAAGGAATTGATAGTAAGTTATTGTCTCATTAGGTCCTGTTAGCAAAGTGATTTCGCCATTAATCACCTGAACATTGCTATTTAATTCTTTGTATAAATTGTTTCTATATATAAATATAAATGTGGACACTGAAGTCAATGCCCAGTGGTGACAGTCTGTTTTCATTCTAAGCACAATCATCATTTAGTATGAAACACACTGTTGCCTCAGGGTGTTGAATTCAATGTCCAGTTTAAAAACATATATATATATATATATATATATACACACACACATATATATATATATACATATATATATATATATATATATATATATATATATATAGAGAGAGAGAGAGAGAGAGAGAGAGAGAGAGAGAGAGAGAAAGAGAGAGAGTGATCAGTAACATTTTTACACACATGCATCTACATTGATAAAAACAGAAAACTACAAACGACACAACAGACTAAAATCACCAAAACCCACAACTATCTACACTTTTTCCCACCCTAAACAGCTCAAGGAGAACTTTCCCTATTCACAAGCACTTAGACTCAGAAGGATATGTTCTAACAATGAAGAACTAAGTAAACACACTAAATATCTCGAGCATCAATTCACAACACGTGGCTATAAACAACACCTAATCAGAGAACAAATAAATAAAGCAATTTCCACACCTAGAGAAGACACCCTAATGTATAAAATTAAAAATAAATTCAGCTGCATCCCCCTAGTAACCACTTTCAACTCCACTCTTCCTCTCTTCCACTCTTCCTCCACCATCTCAGATAATCAAAAGTCGCTGGGAAATACTACATCTCAAACCAGGCATAAAAACTTTGTTTGAGGAACCCGGCCTTCTGGCATATCATAGATGTAAGAACCTTAAGGAAATTATGGGAAGTAACCAAATTTCAGATGATAAGGTAACCTGTAATAGACCAAAAACAAAAATAACAGGAGCTTATGTTGTAACCACATTAGACATACCAATTCGTTCACTAGCTTAGTCACCAAATCTACTTTCAAAATCTACCATAACTCTAATTGTAGAAGTCATAACATAATTTACCTATTAGGATGCACACTATGCCAGAAACAATATATGGCCCTTTCCCTACAGAATGAATAAGTATCAGAATCGGATCAAGTTGGCTCCACATGAAAGTTTATTACCTGTAGAACAAAATTTCCACCTAAAAAAATCATGATTTTAAAAGCCATGCAAAATTGACTATAATTGAAAAAATAGACACAAAAGATGACCTTAGAAAGATACTAGAGGAACATGACGACAAATGGATTTTGTGCCTCAAAACACTTCAACCCCATAAATCTAGCCCTACCCACATTTCTCACCAACAAAAGACAAGCATGCTTGCAGAGGTGTTGAGGTCTCACACTTATACACACACTCACACAAATATATACACATCACACAAACTCTCAAAGAACTAAAAGATAACATACACTTAACACACACATCACATTCCCAGCAACCAATAAAACTGTAAAAATGATCAAGGAGGGAATTCTTAGTCAATAATCTGCCATACTCTATCTTAAAAACAACTTCAAAAGGACTGACCAAAATTAACGATGAAAAACAAATGAAAATACAGATAAAGTTCACTTTCTTCAGTAACAGTCATTCACTCCTGTAGTTCGCTGCTACTAAGAAGCAGGGATTTTTTTCTCCTGATGATGGCCATGCTGGCTGAAACTAGTCAAGGAACCTAATTGAAAATAAAGAAAAAAATATTAATATACAACTGACTGTATCTGAAAATTTTAATTTTTTAATATTTTTTATTGTTCAAAACATATATATATGTATCTATATATATATATATATATATAGAAAAAAGAAAGAACAGTAAGATATATAATCCGGTGTTCTTATAGATATTTTTATTTTTACAAAATAGTGCTCAATGTAAATTTACAGAGCATTAATATTATAAATTAATTGATTTAAAATATGTTTAAAAAATTCGCTTGAGGATGAAATGGAACTAATGTCTTTAATTTAATCACAAAATTAAATTTTGAGCTTTTAGCTTCCATTTTTGAAACATGGTCAGAACTGTGTAGCAAAAAAGAAACATATTTTAAATCAATTAATTTATAATATATATATATATATATATATAAATATGCATGTCTGATTGAATAAATTACAGACATTATGTCTGCTTATTTTTAATAAAATCCATTCATACTCACGGATAACCTTCCATGTATTGCAATTAAATGATGTGAGAAATGTGCTATAACTATGAAAATTGTTTTTATTTTCCATTTCCCAAGTACTTTCAATCTTCTTTTGAGATCATCTTCAGGGATGTATGTTTAATTGCAATACACTGAAGGTTATCTGTGAGTATGAATAGATTTTATTAAAAATTAAGCAGATATAATGTCTATAATTTATTTAATCAGACATGAAGTGAATTTGCTGCCTAAATACACAAATATATATATATATATAAGTAATAAATTGGTTAACTCTCAAGGGAGCATACAAAAGAGGCACATCAGAGAAAAAGTGCTTAATGCCAAAATGGCAGAGCATTTATATTATATTATCATAAATTGACATACACCCGACCAATCACAACTGTTATTTCCTTGCATGCCTCTGTACTCAATTATCAGGTAATCAGTAATTGTTTGTTCCGTGGAATGGAAATTTAGTACCTACTTGGTTACTTTTACGATGAGGGTAGCTGATGCATACATATTATGGACAAACCAACTAAACTCACCGAGTGAGGGAAATGCTCATATGGCTAAAGATTGGACAGCTAAAAAATTCCTGCTATGTAGGTGAAAAAAAAAGATAAGATCAAAATAAATTATTTTACAAAATGCTCATTGTAAACGGTAAAAAGAGGACCTCAGCAAATTTTTTAATTAATTATTTTTTTTAATCTGATATGCTTTCTTACTGTAAACATTATTTTTAGGGAGTACACGTGTTTGAGTCGACATCCCTATTTTTTTCATTTTCTTAAAAAGTGAAATTTCTTCAGTAGGACTTCTTGATCTAGGCTGGTTGACATTAATTCCACTATTTAAGGAAAAAGAACAGGGGTGCCAACTCAAAGACATGTACACACTAAAATAAGATCTGGAGAGTAGGGTAGATGATATATGCACTAAAACCTTAAATTCTTCGAAACATCTATCACCTTGACAACTCTGTGAGAAGATGCATTGTTCTGCAAAAAGGGAACATCTTGCCAGAGCTTCCTTTTTTGGATTTAATTGGCACAGAAAATTAAAAAGCGTTTTCTCCATTGATGCATTTACCTTTCTGAAAAGTCAGTCATCAAAAATAACTTCCTTATTCCCACAAAACACGTGGCTGTGTTTTTTTTCTGCTGATTTTAGGATCTTGAATTTTCTTTGGTTTTAGAGAACCTGATTGCTGCCATTGTATGGACTTGATTGATTTCTGGACTATAATGGTGTAACCCCTTTTCATCAACAATGACAACCTATTCAACGAAATATCTGTAGACTGCTGAAAATGCTATAGAATCAAACCGGTCTCAACTCAAAATTGTCTCTGATCAGCACTAAATATTTTTGCACATACTTGACCCACAGCTTCTGCAGACTTTCAACAGCAAAGGAATTATAAACTCAGGAAAATTCCTTGGATACCTCTAGTGTCGCAGTAATTCTGACAATTTGAAACTTTTAGAAGAGAAAGATTTTATAAATTTCAACTGAAAGTACAATTGACTGGCAAATGGCTAATATCAGCATTTTGATTCTTTCATTCCTATAAGTCAGTTGCGAATGCACATTCAATTGGGTTGAAAACTGCAAAAATGCAATGATGCTCCACACTATCAAATAAGTTACTTGAAACTCTTATGCTGATCTGCCTTAAAAAAGATTTACTTGCTGAAATTTCTGTAGATCATGATATTTCTTTGCTCAGCTTTTCTTGATGTGCTTGCTCTCAAAATGATTTGTGAATTACTGAATATTAATTATCCTTATGCTTTGAAAACTATCGTGCTTTTACAAAATAAAGTTTGTAAATCAATTATGACAGATTTTCCATTTGATTATAAAAATAACAAAATACGCTTGTACTTTTTTTTTTTAATTACAAATGCATTAACATAAATAAATATAACTACTGGGACAATGTTTTGTTTACA
>OZ010584.1:87920020-88025020 GCA_963932145.1 Acanthosepion lycidas
TCTCCCCCACCCCATAACTGGGGGAGAACTTGACTGGAATTTGAACTCTGCTCTCTGATTCCTCAATCCGAGCCACTATCCATTACTCCACAGTGCCTCCACATGCATATATATGTATAAATATACAAGATATATCAAAAATACTTTTACAAATTTTGTGGGTGGGTTTCTCGCATTAAAATATTTTTGAGTTATTAAGAGTTTAAAGTTTTCAGTAGACACTGTTAAATGTACAATCCAAGATACAATCCCAAAATACTTTTACAAACATTGACGGCAGGCTCCTGACACCAAAACAAGGTAAAAATGTTCGTATAAACATATGTTCACAAGGCCATCATTGTACCTCAACACATCAGTGCATAACGAATGTTCAAAATGTCCTCTGCTTGCTTCTACACATGCATGAACCTGTCGGATCATTGACTTGCAGACCCTTTCATATACTTCCACATGGTGTTGAATGGTTTCACAGGACCCCATGACATGTTGATGAAGTGTCTGTACATTATCAATTTCTACTACAAAAATCAATGGCCCCACAGATAAAAATCCAAAGGATTGAGGTTAGGGAAACATGCAGGCCATGGAACTGGTCCTTCCCTACCTATGCATTTTTTATAGTAGATGTCAGCCAGTACATCATGAACAATGTGACTAAAATGTGCTGGAGCTCCATCATGTATGAACCACATGCATCTTCGTATTAGCAGGGGTACATCCTCTAGCAGGTTTGGAAGTTTATTCAAAATAGGCTGTAGACAGCTCCTGTAAGATGTGCTGGGAAAACATATAGACCTATCAGACAGTAACCTACAATTCCAGCCCACACATTAATTATAAACTGATGCTGATGTCTTGCTTGCATGGTACTATGGGGATTCCAATCTGTTGACAAATGTTGATTGTGTAAATTTGTTATTCCATCTCTTCCAAATGTTGCCTCATCCGTATACAAGACTAAAGAGACAACCATTGGAAAAAGTTCTCCAATGGTGAGTGATCAGAGAATGAAAGACCCTGAACACATTGCAAATGATACAGATACAGGAGCTGCTCTTGAACTACCCTCCATGTGGTACTATGAGATGTACAACATGATAGGGCCACTTGACGTGTGCTGATAGTTGGGTTGTCTCCAAAAGCCTGTAGAATGTGTTCTTCATGGTCATGCGTACAAGTGGATCTTGGTCTTCCTTGATCCATTGTGGTGCCACAAGTCCTGTCTTAGCAGCATGACTATAAGAAGCAGCAAAAGTTTGATGACTTGTCTCCCTTCAGTATGAAAATGCAATCTTATACAGCTATGCACCTTTGCCTCTATTACCATTTGCACAGCTGAATGTAAAAATCATATCTGCCTGCTCACAATATGAATATCCTGTGATTGTTAAATGGAACACTTCTCAGTTAACTCACTACTACAGACATTTAATGTTGAAGACAGGCTAGCCACAAATGTACATGAAAGACAAATGTAACTTAGTCTATATGGCAACATAGCACTATCTACCATAAACTTTCTTTAAACTTAATAACTCAAAAATGAAGTAGTTGCAGTGTTGTGATCTTGTTAAGGCCAGAAATAATGACACAAAGAGAGGAATTAAGTTAAACAAATATATTAACAGAAACAGTAATACAAACATATACAAACAAGAGTGTTACAGCAAGAATGTTCAGTCCAACTGTCAGAGTTGACTGCTGGAAACTTCCCTCTCCAAAAAGGCAGTATCTGCTCCTATTTATAGCTGGGGCAGTCCATGTGTGTGTGGGTAAATTACCATAACATACAGGTATATGTTTATATGGACTTTTGTCTTTGTTTTGGTCCAAGAAACCTGCCCCCAAAGTTTGTAAAATTATTTTTGATACATCATGTATATATATATATATATATATATATATATATATATATATATATATATATATATATATATGTATATATATATATATGAGAAATGGGTGTGTGTTAAAGTGTTAGCATTCCAACCATGAGACATGGGTTGAAATTAGATGAGTGGAATTGGGCAGATGAAACTATTTGAAACCTGTCGATAGTTGTACTAGTGCAAATTCACAAGTCAACAATTCGATAGAAGCTCTTTAACATGGGTTGGCATTGTATCTAAAGATGTTTACTCGATACAACACCCCCATACCCAGTATTAACCTAAAAAAACTCAGAATGATTGAAATTCTTAATAAAAATAAATAAATCATGTGAGTTCACAATTTGTGGCAGGCAGAAATATCTCAACACTCTATATACATAACTATATACACAAGGCGATGTTGAAAAGTTCTCTGACTTGCTAAGAACCCATTCTCTGACCAAAAGTCAGATGTTTGGTTATTGTTGTAGCATATCTATGGACGATAATGCATATTTCCACATTCACATAAATACAGTAGTAAATATTGTATGTTGGTCCGCAGTTGAAGATTTGTCTCCAGCTGTGCTGGTTAAACTCTCTGCCTCCAGGCAGAGTCTCATCTCAGGAAACAGCTACCCAAACCTGTTTTATATGGGGTCTATGGGGAATTTTTGGCTGAGCCTATAGGCTCAGATACTCCACATTAAATTCAGTCTTGTGCAACATCTGACTGTGTGGGGTGGTTGGTAGATATCCTGCGATTGGAGATTCATTGTGGAATTCATTTGACTCACTTCTAGCAGTTGACTACTTCTACATACAGCTGGTGAATCTTATATAAGTTGTTCATGTCCTAAGTATTATCATTCATTACTAAGCTTCATGTGATTATTATTCTATTCAGTAACCTTTTCTAGGTTACAACAGTTATTCAGTCAAATTTTTGGAAATGACTCGAGCTGAGAATTTTTTCCTACTCACCTTGTATGTATATTATATATTAAAATGACAAGACAAATCAATAAATGAGTCAAGAGTGGTCCAGAAAGCTCATGATCATCTCCTGCTACAATTAAATTGGTGCTGTGTGATGGAAAATGGTAACTGAATTGATATGATTTTAATTGTTTTTGTTCAAACACTTTCAACCGTTTCACTCATTATCAAGAACTAAATATTGTCATTATAGTAGACAAGATATTGTTGGATTTCCAGTATCCAAAGTCTGTTCTATGGTACCAAGACTCTATGAATTTAAATGCAGTTCTATATTGACAGCAAGATCTCATCACAGTCTAGATTTTCTAGAACTCTCTTCTAGCTTCTTGCTTTCCAGTTTAGTTTGATCTTTGAAAATTTAAATGCAATGTCAATTGCTATCTTCTGTCATCTTAATTTCTCTTCTTTTATTATTCTCTCACCTTAATAATGTTTTTTTATATTTTTTCAAACTAAGTAACCCCCTGTGTGTTAGTGAATTTGTGGTCTTGCTTGGAGTGAAATGATTAAAAAATGTATCATATGTAGAACAGTTTCACAGAGTTTGACTGCATTCATTTTAGGTGACTGCATTCAGTTCTTGATAAAGACTGAGATGATTGAAAATACTTGAACAAAACATGACCTATGAACAGTTTATACACAATTTTGATTTGGATGTTCAACAACATTCTCAAAAAATGAAATATGAAATTAAACAGACAGACTTTGTTGGTTGAATTTAAGAGATACAAGAGAATGTATATTTGTATCCAATGAATGTAATTCTTTGTTATGCATGAGGAGACAAAAAAGCAAATTTCTTTGATGAGTTAAATGCATCTGCCAATTATTAAGTATATTTAAAATCCCAGTTTTCAAAATGAAGATCTTATTTAGCGTTAGGCTTTTCCATTTTATGATAAATGTTGAAAAAAATCTGAAGCCATCTTTAACAATTTTCATGTGTTTATTTATAAGCATTTGAGACTTTTATTAGGTATAAACATCTGGTTCATATGTTAAACATACAACTACTACAGTTTCTATAGGTTGATTTGTCATTTGTTCAAAGTATTATTTGTGCTCATATTAATGAACATAGACTGGCAGGCACTGATATTTTCACCAGTATATCACACACATACACACATATATGTATGTATGTGTGTGTGTTTGTGTGTGTGTGTGTGTGTATACCATAAAGAAATTATGGTAATGTTTATGTCTTTCATGTTTTATAAGTAGAATGCAATTAAAGAATGACTATTAAAAATAATCTGGGAGTTAAAATAATTTAAAATACAGGGTACAACAAAATTAACACCCTTTACTTTTTGAGCTGAGGTGGATAGGAACATATAGAGTAGGAGTCACCAAACTATGGCTCATGGACCGGATCTGGCCTGTGATGTCAGTTCATCCGACTCTCTGCCAAACTTTGCCACAAATGAGCTAAAATATAAATATTTATATGGAATTATTAATAGATTGCAGTTAAACTTACCATGTAAAAAAATTAAATAAATGTAAGTAAAAATGCCAAAATTTGGTAAATCTGATTTTTGAACCTATAATATAAGTTTTAGGAAAATCAGTGAAATAAAAAATTTGGCAACTTTTTGTGACTTTTGATATCTGAGCATTTTTTGTGAATCTGCAATAAAGTTTCTAAGAAAAGTGATTACAAGTCTGCTGCATCAACCATGTTTTAATTTGCATTGCTGTGTTTAAACCAGTTTAAAGAGTGCCATATATAAAAAGGACTGATTTCAGCGAATTATGTCATATATTTTGGCTGAACTCATTATAAAATCTAAATAAATAACAAATAACTGCATAAATTAATAATGATTGATTAAAAACAAAAAAAAAAACTGTCTTTGTACTTGAGTCCACATATCCACACACAAAATCAACATAACCGTACATTAGATGATTCTAAACTCTTACCCAACTAAAATAAATTAATGAATAATAAGAGATAAAATTAATCAGTGTATTGTATTGAACAAAGTGGTTATCCAGCCCATGCTGCTCATTCTCTCAGTTATCTGGTCTCTGTGAAAAATGTTTTATGACCCTTGATGTAGAGCAATTGAATGGCTAGCACAATTACTAGAACTAATACCACCAGACTTTTTCTTGTGGGATGTACTGAAAGATCTTGTTTACGGGCTCAAACCAAAAACAATTCCTGGATTAAAACAAGCAATTTCTGAAATTAATGTAGAAATATGTCAAATCGTTTATAGAAGTGTTGCTGATAGGGTTCACCATTGTATTTTGAACCTGAATGGGAGCATTTTGAACATGTTAAATAATTTGTAAATCATAACAAATCATGTTGCTTTGATGTGACAATATTCATAAATTTTCTTAAACTACTTGTATAAATTGTCAGTGTTTAAGTATTTTTATATGTGTGTATGTATACACAGATATTTTTATATGTGTGTATGTATGCACAAATATTGTTGTTGACTTTGGTAATGGCAATGAAAATTGCCACAATCACTGTAGGTAAAAGTTTAAGAAGTTGATTGATAATAAATTGAAAATAACTGTATACTAGATCTAAGACAGTACAGTTATATCTCTGCTCTTAAACACTGGTTCTACTATATTAGTAGTCACTACCATAATGACTAACACTTATTTTTTGGTACCTGTCGGTTATCTGTTGCCATTTTTTAAATTAATTTTTCAACTTTTTCACAAATAAAGATGTGTAAAAATATGCTATTCCAAAGATTCATTTAGTAGTCTAAAAAAAAAAAACACACAAAGAAAAAACGATTAATTAAAAAAACAATTAAATTAAAAGAGAATTTAAATATCACATCTAACTTTATAAAAGATCACTGATACATAAATTAAAAGGTAGTGACAGATAGCCCACAAATAACCACTTTTCTTTCAGAAGTCCTTGAAACTCTTTTTAAAGTACTCCTCTGTATTGCTGATTTGAGGACAACTCATTGCACAGTAATACCTTTGGCAGACGAATGTCTTCCATCCTTGACATGTGAACTGTCCAACATGTGTATCTTTCAGAGCACAGACTCCTTGTTTAAGACTTTTGCAATCTTGATTTTAGTAATCATAATGAAAATGAAGTCGCTTCTGTGGACACTAGGATGGTATGGAGTGGGTGTTGATAGAAACATTCAAGTAGGAATAGGTAACAGCTGTATAGATGTTTATATAGATAAAGGTATTATATATATATATATATATATATATATATATATATATATATATATATATATATGTATGTGTGTATGCGTATGTATGTATGTATGTCTAAAAGCGAAGTTGTAATCTCATTATTTTGAAGAGAAATAAGTCAGGATATCTACAATAATCAAAGCAGAAGGACATATTCATGACCGTGTCTCTATAAAGATCAACTCAAGTATCCTGGTCAACCAGGCGAGCATCATTACTGATCAAGGACGCCAGGCTCCAATCAGGTTGATTCAATGACCTAACCTTGCAGATACATGATTAAGAACAAACAATATCTTCCAGCCTCTTCATTTGTCACAAAACTGCATGACAGAAAATAATTTGCTTCTGGCGATCACTGATAAATTCAAAGAAGAGTCTTAAAAAAAAAAAAAAAGTAACAATGAATGCTAGTAGGAAAAATACTTTTGACTGAAATATCAAAGAGAAAATGGACACTTACATTTTTTTTTCTAAACTTTTAGTTGCATGAGCCTTTATTGGCTCCTGTCAAGGTTGGCTATGACAGTAACAGATTTTTGCTTCTGCATCCTGGGCAGATAAAGTATGTTTTCTTCTTTTCTTTGTATGTTTCTGTAGTCCTCAATATTTATTTAAAGAAGAAACATACATAGAAAACACATTCAAAAACCTACAATACCCATATCATTTCATCCACAACGCAAGAAGAAAGGCATACAAAATATACAACCGCAACAAGACTAATAACATAATCCGCAATAGTAAATCACATGAAAACAGATACATAATACTACCAACCAATTCTGTCACGTCCACTATCCAGAATAACCTATCCCATCTAAATAATCTTGAAATAGTCACAAACACTTCCAAAACCATTATGGATATACTAAGATCTTCAAACAATAATAGCACTAATATTTCTGAAGCAGGCATTTATAGAATAAATTGCCAAAACTGTTCCTCTCAATATATTGGAGAAACAAGTAGAAGTTTGAAAAAACGCATTTATGAGCACAAAAGAGACCTCACAAAAAACAACTTAGCTAATGCACTAGTCATACATAGAAATAAATTCAACCATAATTTTGATTTTAAAAATGCTACACTCATAAAAAAAGAAAATAACTCACTCAGAAGGAAAATTCTGGAGAGTGCCGCCATAGTAAACTACCCAAATATTAATCTACGCCCAGGTTTTTTCCCTATTTCCCCTTTCTTAACAAAATTAATGCTCTTACAAACAAATATACAGAACAGATTCATAAAATCAAAAGAAAATGGTTGAATACATCAACACAGATATAATGACAATATTCTCCACACATGACAATTACTGACGTTATTTTTCAGTTAAAAATATGAAAATAGCGTTTCTCTACATTCCGGTTGCTAGGTACATTCTGTTTTTGTTTTTATTAGTTACTTTGTTCATTTAATTTCATTTTCGTATTTTGCTTTGATAAAGTCCACATTGGACGAAACGCGTCAGCAATTACCAGTTTTCCTATTGTCATTTTTATTCATAAATATAAATATATATATATATATATATATATATTAACATAATTTAGTATGAACATAAATAAATAGCAAAATGTCAA
This sequence comes from Acanthosepion lycidas, assembly GCA_963932145.1. Classification (NCBI taxonomy): domain Eukaryota; kingdom Metazoa; phylum Mollusca; class Cephalopoda; order Sepiida; family Sepiidae; genus Acanthosepion; species Acanthosepion lycidas. The sequence continues at coordinate 87,927,693 of OZ010584.1, forward strand.
AGATTTCCTATTTGTTCATTATTAAATCATATATTTCCCCTCTTATCCTCAAAATTCACAACTCATTTCCTTTGCATTCTGACCTGAAGAGACCAAAATCAACAGACATCACATTGGCGAAACAGGTAACTTAAATGCATTTTTCACATTTTCTCATCACCTCCACTTTTGTTTTGGATACTGTTATATATCCTTCAAACTGGCATATGTACGAGTGTCGGCTGGAATGTTCATGACCAAGATGTAAATATATGTAGTTACACCAGCTGGTTGACTAAAAGACATACAAGTGTTTCAGAATGCAACAGCTGGCCAATCATTTGTCGTTGTCTGGTACACTTGCAAGTCTTTTAGCCTACCAACAGGTGTCTCTACTTACTTTTATATCTATGACAGCCTAAGAACTTTCCAGCCAACCTTCCTATATATGTATATACACAATATATAAAAGATACATATATTTTGCTGTCCCCCCCCCACACTTAAAGTTTTGTGTACTCACATGTTCTTTTTTTTGTGCGGTTGCACAATCATCAAAAGGTTGAAAAGGACAAAAAACTTAATTATATATATATATATATATATATATATATATATATATATATATATAAACATAAATGCTAAAGCAAATGTAGAGAGACATTGCATATTAAATTAAAACAAAAACATACACTACATTCAAAAGTGATTTAATTCACCCATTTTAAGATTGGCAAGTTTCTCTTATCGGCGCCTTTTGATCAAAGTGAGAATTCTGGGATAGCCACTAGCATTGGGATTAGGGAGGAGAAGATGGACAGCAGGCTCTTTCTACCCCTTCTTTTTTTATGGATGGGTAAATCAGTCCTATGTTTACATTTTCTTTTTTCTTTTCCTTTTAAAAAATTTGCAAATCTCCAGTCAGTAACCACTAAAATGAAAAAAACTTCATTAAATGCTGCAACCCCAATCAATTTACACTACGTTAACATGATTTAGTATGAATATATATATATATATATATATATATATATATATATACATATATATATATATATATATCAACATGAATAAACATTCAGACAAAGGTAAGGAGATATTACAGAGAATCAAGAGAAAAAAAAAAAAATTAAATTAAAACAAAAATATTTGACATGCAAATCAAGTGATATCCTTGCCAAACTTTGGTAAATACAAATAGATCATGGATTTTATTGGATCATACAATTTGGTCTTGTTAAATTGTGCAATGTTGGCATTTATGCTAAAATGCAGAAGATCAAGAGGGTAGCCATTTTCATTTCTGCCAAAACTTATGTCATAAATTTGAAATCTGAATTTAATTTGATTTTGGAACAAATACGAAAATTAATACTAAATTATCCACCAATAACAATTATGCTATCCACATATCTGTCAGTATTTAAATAAGACAAATTCATTTACCAGTAAGAACAGAACTGTGTCTAAAGTATAGAAAAGATCTCACTCCCTTTTCCCTCCCTCTCTCTCTTTCTCTCCCTATATATATATATATATATATATATATATATATATATATTGTGTATATTTCGCTTCCGCGTCTCGTATATACGAGTGTCATTACTTGGAAATTTTCATGCAGCAAGGGTGAACTATCATTGTAGTTTGATTTATTGAAATTGTCATCTTTGATAATGGCTTGTGTAAGCCGAAAACTTAGATTAGATTTAAACATGTATCAATATGGTGTTTTCCTTTCATCTTTTAATGATAATGTGATTAAGCTTATCAGACAATATGAAAGAAACTTACTTAAAATAAATAAACAAAACTTGTCTATATTATTTAATGAAACATGCATTTATATATATATATATATATATGAGATAATAATATATATTTTTATATATCAAGAACAATATTGGTTTTCCTGTGTCACAAGAAAACTTTTCTGTTTTGTCACACATTTTCCCTATATATATATATATATATATATATATATATATATATATATATATATATATATATATATATTATATATATATATATATATATATATATATATATAGGTAGTAATCCGTTGGCATAATCCAGGCAAGTCCTATTAACATAACATAACATAGAATTTGAAATATGTTATATGTTAAAACTGACTCACAAAAGAGTGCTTCATGTTTATTTTCAATAAACAGAGCAAATTTTCTTTACAATTGCAATTAAGATACCTTTAGTAAATGACTATTTTCACCTATGAATTTTAATTCTTTCGCAGGATTTTTCAAACTGTTTCTGGTATCAGTTTGTAGTGTACTGTTTATATATATATATATATATATATATATATATATATATATATATATATATAGACCTTAACTCTATTATTGTAACAAAGAAAAGAGTGATGAACTTCTATGTAGTATCAGTCTTCCTACATAGTATAAAATGCAGGATAATTTCTTGAATTATGAAGAGGAGATTTGAGCTAACAAAGATATGGTCATACAGAAGAATTCTGAGAATAATATGGACAGAAAAGGTGGGAAATGAGGAAGTTTTAAAGAAAATGGAAACAAAAAGACACTTATTTACACTATTGCTATGCTCGATGTTTACAAATGCTAGATCAGGCCGACAATAGAGTACTCCTGCTGCAATTATCAAGAAGACTGGACAAAATGTTACACTGTGAATTTTTTACCCACATCAATACAGGTGATAGGACCTTAGTCTTCAATTTCCAGCCTTTTGGGTAATTAATTATTTCCCCTCCTACAATTCTTTCCCACAAATGAAACATTGCAAGTCTTTTACTTCTTTATTGCAGTTTCCATTGAAAGTGTTCAGACGAATGTTCCTTAGTTTCACCAATTCTCACCTTCATGTCTAAAAGCCACCATAACACACACATTATAACAAACCATCCCCATTCTCTTTGTATTCAATTGGTGAGATGTAAGTTCCACTCAAGCAGTTTCTTCACACAAACTGCTACTTTGTGGAACCGACTCCTGAGAGGAAGCTTCCCTGCTCACTATAATCTAACTTGTTCAAGTCTAGGGTTAAATGTTACCTTCCTTACATATCCTCATTAACTTTGCCCATAGCCACTTACTCTGTAACCTTCTACCTTGGGTGCCTCTTGGACATTGTACAAGGTGAATATTATTGTAAAAAAGCAAAAAAACAATATATTATACATTTATAATGAACAAAGGTTCAGACCACTGATAACAGTCAGTTATGTGCCATGTGTGATACATGCTTAGGGGATCATATATTGAAAGATACATGACTGACAAGGCAGATTTTTTCCTGCAGTAGGTTGCTATTTCTTTCTGTGGTAGACCAGTTGCCATACAAGGCTATAGAACCTGGTATGTCCTGCTATTTACCCATAGCTGGAGGGGAGAAGAAGTGGATTTATACCTTTCCTAAGGGTATTAGCACATCAGTCAGTTATCTGCCATGTGTGATTTATGCTTAGGCGATCATATATCAAAAGATACATGACTGACGAGGCAAATATTTTCTCGCAGTAAGTTGCCATTTCTTTTTGTGGTAGACCAGCCGCTATCCAAGGCTATAGAACCCAGTCTGTCCTGCTATTTATCCATAACTGGGGTGAGAAGAAGAGGATTCATACCTTTCCCAATGGTATTAGCGCATAAGACAAGACTTAAATCTCCATATTTAACATTACATTTTATTTCACCAGTATGTGTGTGACCCTGTGACCCCTGCTCCAAAACATGGTCCTTGTCTGTGATCAGAAACTCTCTGCGCACTCACTGCTGGTGTGGATGTTTATACATCTGTCTCTGTCATATTTCTTATTCAGAGACTTGCAATCCAGGTACAGTTGTGAGGTTATATGATTCTGCATTTGGCAGCTGGAAAGTCACCTCATGCCAACCTTGCATCTTGCTCTCTTGATGCTCTGGTGTGATATTGAGTGCAAATTCTATTCTGGCATCACACTTCCTTGAGTGGCTTTTGGGCCTTGTACAGGGTGAACATTATTGTAAAAAAAAAAAATTATGAAGTTTTACTAAGACTAGCTTCACTTAAATTGAAATAACAATTTATTAAACCAGATCTATTCTGTTACAATGTTCCTATAACAATAATTTAGAATAGTAATCACTGTTAATTGTTTAAAAGTTTAGTATACAAAGCACTGTAGTAACTCAGTTGTTTATCGTGATCAATGCTCAGAATTTGTTTAAGAAAAGATGAATTTGTAAAAAAAGTGTACCAATTCACCAGACTTGATGTGAATCAATAGAAGAAAACGAGAGATTCTGTTCCTTATTATGCTGATGTCATATTTGATTTTTTTTAGAAATGTGATTGTTTCTCCTTTGCTTTTATCCTAGTCACTAGTGAGAGAAATGCAAATGGTGTGCAGGCAAAAACAAATTCCAACTCCAGAGGAGAAAAAATATGTATGCAGCTGGATGGAGAAATTTGTTTGCTTGCTTATTCAATTGAATGAAGGGGAAAAAAATATTGAAAGTGAGAACTTGGATTAAATCTTGATGTTTTGAAGGAAAACGTTTCCTGTAAGAAAAATCTTTTCAAAAAGAAGTGAGAAGAAAAAAAGAAAAGCAAAGTTTTAATCTTTAGTTCATCATAAAATGTTAATTTTTGATTTTTAAGAAATTCATTTTTGCTTGAGCAAAATGCAATTTAAAAAACAAACTTTTTAATGTTATTTGAAAACTGTGATTTTAATATTTCTCACGACTTTTTGTAAAATTCATTAACTCTATTTATTTATGCTTATATTTAGCCAGTTGTATGTATATATATATATATATATATATATATATATATATATATATATATATATATATATATATATTTATATATATATAAAACTACCCTTTGTCACCTGATGATCATATTGAACGAAACTTGGTGTAGTGTCTTGAACCTAATCTCATTAACTTTATTCATTTATGCTTATATCTAGCTAGTTATATATACATATATGTAAAACTCCTCCTTGTCATCTGATGATCATATTGCAAGAAACTTGGTGCAGTGATTTAGACCTTTGATTTAGATCTCTTTATTCATTGTCGTTGGTTAAGGTTACTGCTCTGCCTTAGTCTATTTACTAGAGATATTGAGCACTTTGGATTATTGTCTATTTTTTATTTATGTTTTATTTTCCTTTGTAATTTTTTTTGCTTATCTGATTGGCTTTTGATTTCTCTTTTTATTTTCTTTTGTTTTTTCATTTGCAACATATTTCATTGAATAATATAGACATATTGTGTCTATTTATTTTGATACTAATCCTTTCCAGATCTGTAATCAGTTTTTAAAAATCCCCATCACAACAGAATTCAGATTTTATCACAGTTGAGGCCTCTATATCAAAAGTAATCAACCAACACTCAACAAAATTTATTACGAGTGTAGCAACAATGTGTTGAAGAGCATATAACAAACATTTAATGCCATTTTGCTTGCTACCAATTTCTGGTCAGCTTCCTTATATTGGGACGCTTATTTTGCAAAATATTCCATAGCTACAACCGATAAATTTAAAATTTTAAAAATGATTATAACAGAGCATGTTCACACGCATTTTTTAAAAATCAACATCACAACGCAATAAGTTTGTCTTTGTAATTCACCCCTGAAGATGATCTTGGAGGAGACTGAAAGTACTTGGGTTAGAAAAAACTATCACACCTTCATTGATGAATTTCATCTTAACATCAAGAAAATGATTAGGGAACAGGAAAGGATCAGTATAAAAATAAGTAGACACAATATGTCTATATTATTCAATAAAACATGTTTGAATATATATATATATATATATATATATATATATATATATATTCCATGGTAGTTATGATAGAGCGGTGAGAGACTTACTACATTCTGCTTGTGAGAAAGTGGTTGTAGTGTGAAAAATAATTCTCCTCCCACTAGGACTTGGAGATGCTTTTGAACTCTATCAAGGCAGAAAAGTGAGGTTTGGGTAACTCTTGCCCAAATATGGTAACAGTACTCCATTTTTCGCCTGAACCAACTCTTATAAAGGTAGAGGGTAACATGAGGAGTTAGGTACTTATTGGAGCTGTACAGGGAGCCAATCATTTCACCTGTATCTTTAGCATCTTTAAGAACATCTACTGTCCTTAGGTTTTGAGATTATTCATTACAAAACTTCATGACATAAAACATGAAGAAGTATGTTTGGAAATTTCATGGCAAACTGTACCCTATTTCTTTGTTGTGAGTCATTTGGAAAAAAGTACAGTTGGTTCTACACAAACCTTCAAAGCTATAATCACATATTTGAGTAAACTAATGGTTCAGTTTTACAACTAACTTGTTTTTCAGTGGTACACACATTTCAGGAACAATCAAGTGTTGGTTCAAGATGTTCATTGTTAAAGTGCTCAATATCAGAAATAGAGTGTATGTAAATATAAATATAAAAGTGAACACTGAGTGTTGACTTCAATGTTCACTTTTATATATATATATATATATATATATATATATATATATATATATATATATATATTGATATCTTTCATATATTATTTACTTGAGTAAAGGAGGATCTTTTTTTGTTGGCTGTGTCCAGGAATGTTTTGATACCATCTTGTACATATATGTATGTGTTTGTGCCAATGATTGTCACACAAGTCTTAACAACAATGGATAAAAAATAATTCAGATAACCAATTTGACATTACAATGGGATCATTAGACTCTGCTGAGTCATCTGACCTTGTTGGATTGTTCATTTTATACAACCTTACTGCCCACCATGACATCAATATAGAGGATATAGGGTTATATAGGGATGATGGCCTTATGGTTGTAAGGAATTCTACTAATTTCAAAACTGACAAAATTAGAAAATTAATGCATAGAGAGGTTAAAAGCCTAAACCTAAATCTTACAATCAACACAAATTTAAAAAGGTAAACTTCCTTCATGTAACACTAGACTTAGTCAACAATATATACCAACCATGCATGAAAACTAATACTAACCTATTATATATCCACCTGAAGTCTAATCACCCTCCATCTATAATCACACACATACCCTCTTCCATAGAATATAGAATTAGTAATAACTCTGCCAACAAAGATGTATTTTATAAACACAGCAATTTTTACAACAATGCCTTAAAAAGTAGTGGCTATAAGTGCCCTGATATTAAATACAGGAAAAAAATAATGATAGCCTGAAAAAATAGAAATAGAAAAATCATTTGGTAGACACCCCCATTTAACCAAATGGTTAGCATTAAGTTAGGGTAAAAGTTTCTCAGTTTGAGAAACATTTCCCAAGTAACAATCCTCTAAGCAAGATTTTTTTAAAAATATGCTCAAATTAAGTTACAGTTGTACAGATAATCTTGAAAAAATTATTAAAAAACATAATAAAATTTTAAATCAACACTTAAATCAAGGTAACAATAGTAATTTCAAAACAGAAATCAATAATGACAATAAATTATGTAATTGCAGAAATCCTAAAAATTGTCTATTGGAAAATAGGTGTCTTACTGAATCAATTGTTTACCAATGCACCATTTTGTCTACTAAAAACCTGGCTGTTCAGAAATTTTATATTAGTAGTACAAAAACCTCCTTTAAACAGAGATGGTATCATCACATATCTTCTTTTAACAACAATGCATACCATAACTGAACATCCCTTTCTAAATATTTTTGGCATTTAAAAGAAATTAATAAAACTCCTACTGTAAAATGGAAAATATTAAAAAAAAAAACAAGAATTTGTAAATCCTTACATGACTCATGTTCCCTGTGTTTACATGAAAAGCTGCATATTACAGTTTCTTAAAAATAAAATTCTCCTAAATCAGAGAAATGAATTAACAGTAATTTGTAGGCATTGTACAATGTTTACTTTAAAATATAGTTAAAAGAATTTTTCATAAAAAATCTGTGCATTACAATTACATATTCATTATTTTATTTTAATATATAATGGTCCACATAATATTTATTTCTTTCATTTTTCAACTTTATTATTGCCATGTTTTATTGCCCATTCAATATAATAAATATTGTATTTTAGGTTCAAAATATATATAAAAATGTTTTAATTAAACTAGTGACACCTTTAAGAAAGTTCTGGAGTATAAAATTTTTTTTAAATTCTTGAAATTCCTTAAAAATAACTTTTTGTTAAATATAACTCCATGTCTACTTCACAGTATCTAAACTTTATATTTGCTACAGTATCTCTGCTGTAGATGTATCTAAAGTGTCAATTAATCTAGGCATGAATTAATAACCCACCTTCTGACCTTATTTTTCATTTATCTATTTTTGCTTTGATCCATTTTTTGATTGGTTAATCAAGACTTGTCCACAAATGTGTTTTTAATTTTGGAGTTTTGGTTCCCCACCTCCTTTTCAACTCTCAAATGAGCTACCAAATTGTTTTCTGATTTCCTAAGTAAATCATTTTCACCATAAGTTATCTAACATCACCTGATGAGGGACAATTTTAAAGTTCGGAAATATGGAAATTTTTATGTAGCAATGTAAAATATTATAATAAAAATATTATAATAATATTTTGCTCTACGTTGAATTGACCACATTTTTAAAATTTAAATGCTAAGAACTGTGGATTCTTAATCTGTCTGTTTCTTCTCTTCTTGTTCACCAATTGAGTATTATGGAGAAAGGGAATTTTTAATGGCTGTTGCTCTTGCTTAATGCATAGCTCTTCAAAAAATTGAGCACTTTACCTGCTGATCTAGTGTATCATATATGTAATACATCAAAAAATTCCCTTTCTCTGTCATGCACCGATAACTTAGGGGTAAGACTCTCTGACTGATGCCAGATCGGTCGAGTTTCGATCTTGGTTTGAAGCAATCGGATGTCTGGCCACAGTGTTGAGTTGTGATATATATATATATATATATATATATATATATATATATATATATATGTATAGTGGCAGCATGCCTTCATTAATATATGTCTCATTGAATAATTTAGACAAGTTTTGTCTACTTATTTTCAACAGCTTCCTCTCATATTCCCAGACAATCTTCTTAGTATCCCTATGAAAGGAACAAAGAAAATTACCATGTTGATATGTTTTCATTTATTCCAAGTACTTTCAACATTAGCACAATGTCATCATCTCAGTCATTTTTTTTTAAAAGCATATGGACATTTACCTCACCTGACATGTACATTGAAAAATTTAAATTGTACAGTACATAACCTTAGCATTTTTCACATCACAGATAATAAATTTAACTTTCAGATGAACACAACAATTTTATGTTAGAAAAAAAAACAACACCCTGATGATGACACTGTGCTAGTGTCAAAAGTATTCAGAATAAATGAATATGTATCAACATGATAATTTTCTCTCTTCTTTTAATAAGGATGATAAGAAGCTTGTCTGTGAATATGAGAGAATTCTATTAAAAGTAAGTAGACAAAACTTGTCTAAATTATTCAATGATATATATATATATATATATATATATATATATATATATATATATATATATATATTCAATGATATATATATATATATATATATATATATATATATATATATATATATATATATACACACACACACACACATACACACACACATGCTTCATTACAAATGACTGACAAGTTACTTGGTTAAGTTTTTATTTAATTTTATCTTGTGTTATTATAATTTTCTTCATTTCTGGACATAAGTTTTGTAGAAATTGTCCAAATGTTTATATGACCAAGTGCTTTTAGCTATGCTTTTGTACCTTGTTGGTCATTTTTTAATGAAACTTGTATAAAAGAGGGATTGATGTTCAAATACACTATATATATATATATATATATATATATATATATATATATATATGATGTATATCATATATATTTCAAGATAATGTCTTCTATTTACATTATTTGGACTATTGTCCTCATCTTTGTTGCCATATTTATCACAACGTTTTGGCCATTGTATGCTCCGTCCTTCTTCAGGTGGTTGGAATGTCGAACTGAACCCTTTATTTTATTTTGCTCGCTGGGGTAGGCTGTTCTAGTTCCACATTCCATGTCTAATGGACATCAATTATCAGTTAATTCACCCCTCCAAGTTCTCCACTGCCTTAACCAAGTATTGAACTCACAACTCTTTGGGTCCTGTCACTGGATCTAACCAATGCCTTTATCCACCAACCATCTAACCAATGCCTTTGAGTTCAATACTTGGTTAAGGCAGTGGAGAACTTGGAGAGGTGAATTAACAGGAGATAACTGACATCCATCAAACATGGCATGTGGAACTAGAACAGTCTACCCCAGTGAGTGAAATAAAGGGTTCAGTTTGACATTCCAACCACCTGAAGAAGGCTAAAGTGTACAATGGCTGAAATGTTGTGATAAATATGGCAACAAAGATGAGGACAATAGTCCAAATAATGTAAATAGTGTACATAATACCTAATCTCAGAAATATAGACAGATACTGTCTCCTGTAGTGAATGATATTTTGTTTAATATGGGCTGTTTATATTGTATAATAATAGTTTCCAGGGTTTATATTAATGAACTCTTCCATTGTCTTTCAATATCTGAGAGTCCAGTAGCTTTGTTCTTAGAAACAAACAGCCACACTACTCGCACATATAATTTGATTATAGTGGTGAAATCTTGTGCAAAACCAACCATATTTTTCAGGAGACCTATGAAGCCATGAGCAGTTGCAAGTGAAATGTGTCTATTCTCTTCCTTATTTAATTTACACCACACCAAATTGTTTTATGGTACCTACTAACAGTTCCTTCTTTTATGTGCTGTGTCTGTTCAAGCCATGGCAAAACATGGCTTTCCACATCCTCTTGTCCATCATAGCTCTAAAATTGTTCAAATCTTTATCATCCCACTTTCACCATCCACACAAACTAATTAGGCAAATTATTTGCTGTTTTTTCTGCCTCACCTGCCTTCCACATGTTCTGTGAGTGTTAAATTTTCCAAGCCATTCATTATATATCCTAGAAATTTTAACTGTCTCTTACTGATTTTCAATATTTGTCCTTTTAACATCTGTCTATATTTCTGAGATGAGATATTGTACCTATTTACATCATTCAAACTGTTGTCTTCATCTTTATTTCTATATTCACAATGTTTCCGTTGTCGTACGCTCAGGTCTTCTTCAGGTGATATATGTTTGAATATTGAACGGAACCTTTTATTTAGTCCATATGGGTAGATAGCTCCACATCTACATGCCATCCTATTTTTAGATACCACAGTTTTAGTAATTACCCTTTAGTAACTCAACTCTCCAAGTTTTTGTTCAACTCTGCTGTGGCCTGGTATTGAACTCATAGCTCAATCGATAAAAGCATTGGTTGAAGTAATCCAAAAAGTGATTTGACCCAAAGTGTTGTGAGTTCAATACCTGGCCACTGCAGAGGGAACAGTCTGAATGATGTAAATAGTGTAAATATATGTCCTTTGTCAACCTCCTTCTGTAGAATTACATCTGTATAGCCTCAAGTTTTCTCTTCATTTGCATGGAAATTGTTCAGCTTTCACTGCCATCTAAGAAGATTGAGATAGCATAAGAGTTCAGTACTTTTATCTTTGTTTCAAATAAAAATTTCCTGTTTCTTAATACTTTGTTTACTTTCTAGAAGCTATCTTTCACAATTCCAATGTGTCTTCAGATCTCTGTATCAAATATTCTGCTACTAAACTACCCTGATAGTTAAATTTATGAATATGGTTGATTCAGAAGTCTCCAATTTGAACTTAACATCTCTGGCTGTCTCTTTTGCTGATGGTCATAGATTATGTCTTTTTACAATTGATGGTTTGTGCTTTCTTCTCACTTTCCTTTGCTATTTTGTCTAGATTTTAATGTTTTCTTTCTGAATCTGTCATCAACACAGTGTCATCTGCGTATTTCATGTTGTTGATATTACATCAACTGATAATAAATCCTGATAGGTCTTCTAGTTCTCTTAGAAAAACGAGAAAATGCCTCCTTGTCTTTTCTATTTTTTCTTATCATTTCACCTCAAGCAAGGCAATAAAGCCACTAAGACACAAGACTGTGAGCAAATAAAGAAAAATTGTCTTACGCCTCTTTCTCTTTTTGTATATTTGCTTAACTCATTTTCCATTTGTATTCTGGTTCCCAGTAAATGTTGCAGATCAATTCTCAAACTTTCCCATATGTTAAATCTTCCTAGCAGTCTAAATAGGTTTTTGTGTCTTACCTTATCAAATACTTTTGGATAATCTATGCAAAATAGGTATCAGTCTTTTTGCAATTGTACTACTTGTTATGATAGCATTCTGATCATAAAAATAGCATTTCTTGTTCCAGTTTGTTTGTTTGTTTCGTTTAATGGCATTCCAACATTAGTGGTCACTTTATGCTGAAAATGATTTTGGTATAGCTTGCAACATTATTTCTTTCAAAAACGTATAGCTGGCAACATTATTTTTTCAAAAACGTATAGCTAGCAACATTATTATTTTTTTTTTTTAAAAATGTATAGCTGGCAACATTATTTTTTTTTCCAAAAACCCACAGCTGGCAACATCATTCTTTCAAAAACGTATAGCTGGCAACATTATTTTTTTTTTTCCAAAATGTATAGCTGGCAACATTATTTTTTTTTTTCCAAAATGTATAGCTGGCAACATTATTTTTTTTCAAAAACGTATAACTGGCAACATTATTTTTTTTTTTTTTTAAAAAGATCATGCTTTCACAGTGTTTTGACCCCAGTTACAGTTCCATTGAATAAGATTTTGTTAAAAGACATATAGCTGGTAATATTTTTCTTTTTTTAAACGTATAGCTGGGAATATTATTTTTCAAAAAAGTAGAGCTGGGAATATTATTTTTCCAAAAACATATGGCTGGTAATATAATTTTTACAAAAATGTATAGCTGGTAATATCATTTTTCAAAAACACACTGCTGGCAATATTATTCCTTCAAAAACGTATAGCTGTTAATACTATTTTCCCAAAACCGTATGGCCGACAACCTTAATTTTTCAAAAACGGTCTTTCTGTTGGACATAGTTTATCGCCATACCTAATATGTGGATGCAGTTTACAGTCATACCCATGGATGTGGATGCAGTTTACCGTCATACCCATGGACGTGGATGCAGTTTACTGTCATACCCATGGACTCGGATGTAGTTTATCGTCATACCCAGGATGCGGGCTAGACTGGGAGTTCACTATTTGCCCATAGCTGGGACCCTAACAGGTGCTACCACCCCGGGTCAGGGTGGACCTGGGAACATCAGCAATTAAGAGGTGGTTCCACACTCCTCAAAACCTTCTGATCAGAGGCCTTGCTGTTGGATGCAGTTTAACGTTGTACCCAGGACGTCTTGTTCCAGTGACTTGAACAAAACCAGTTATACAATTAAAAGAAAAACTAATCAATCAGTTGTGACACTGCTTCATTTAAAAAATTCAAACAATATGGAGGTCTGGAGTAGATATGAGATTGCATTTACAAGGTTTCTCTACATTCTTCATGTTTAGCCGAACGTACACATTTCTTGCCCTTTGCATAAATTATAGCTGACAAAGGAAGATAATTAAGCTTTGAATACTACGTAAATACACAGGTCCACTCATAAAAAAATATTTGGGGGAAATAAGTAGATTAGATTGGCATTCATTAAACCTTCCCCAAGCCATGGCATTTGTCAGAATATTGAGGTTTTTATTGTTTTAGACGGGGGATTCTGTTCAAAATATAATACGGTTGAAAATCTATCCCTGACTTTTTACAGAGTTATCTAAACTAGTTTTCTATTTACAAATGTCAAGTTTGAAACAGTATTTGTCAATGATATCTTCATATTTTTTTTTAATATACTAAATTAAAAAAAATATTTTGAGGGGATTTTTAGAAGCACATTCACAAATATTGGGGATTAATAATTATTTACCTTAAATCAAGACTAAATGGACATATGCTTGTGTTAGTTTATGCAAATGTTTGTTAATTAAAAGTATATATATGTTCATTTGTTCTTTATTTTAAAAAATCTTTTTGTACAAAAATATCTGTTTTCATATGCAGAACAGTTATGTCCAGATAACACTGTAAAATTATTGATTTTATACTGTTTTGATATTATGAACAATAACAACCTTCTAAAATTATAAGGAAACAATATCTTTTGATTCTGACAAATTATTCCTTCACAAGTTTTCCCTATATTTTAGGAGTGGACCAGTCTATTTAAGTAGTGTTAAATTTTGTAACACTAGACAAGTTAGAAATCAATAATGACTATATTTCAGTTAAGAAGTTCAAATAACATAAACCAATTTTGTCTGTTACTACAATTACTAGGTGTAAAAAGCAATAAAACTAGTCAAAAATGAGTAACTAACAAGGTTTCATTAAAGAAATACAGACTAGTACATGAGTAATTATGGCTAAGCATATTGAATTGCTAGAAGTTTAATTCTTTAACTTCAACTGAAGTGCTCATTTTGACATCCACAGTTCATATGTAAAAAAAAAGACCGTATTTCATCCTGCTTTGTGAACTCACTTTGAAAATAGCATCCAAAAATACCTGAGTCATAAAACATCTTTTCTAATCAATCATACGTTTTTTGCAGCCAATCACTCATTATAAAAACAAAACACTAACTTTACCCATAAAGGCAGATCTGACCAGGCTGGCATTAGCAACAGATCCCATGGTAGGTAAGCTTAACCAGGCTGTCATATGCAACATCAAGGCTCTTTCATCAACAGCAATGCCTTCAGCCAGTGACAAAACCAGCAGCAACCATGATTAACTCAACTACTACAAGGCAATAATTCATGAAAGATTCCATGAGTTTATCTAACTTGACTACATATGCATGTTGATTTTCTCCACGTGTCTATCTTGACTACTACCTTGTGTTATACACTAAACAAACTTTCAGTCTCCCACAACTGTCATATGATATCCTAAAGGAGAAAATGATTGAACCTTGCAAATCACAAGAAATAAAAACTCTTTTACTTAATCTCAATCACATTTTAATCTTATTTCCATATGTTGTTTTGTCACTTACACTTTTTTTCTTATTAATGATAAGGTCACTGTGGCAAGTGTAAACAAGAAACAAAATGGAAGAATAATGACTCAAGACGTCCTTGAAGACATTCAGATAATTTAAAATAATTATCATTATTACTACTACTTGTAAACAAAGAATAAAAAGGCCCAGTGGATAAAAACGTTGGTTGGATCCAGTGACTTGACCCAAAGGAATGTGAGTTCAATACTTGGTTATTGCAATGGTGAACAAAATCTTGGAGAGTTGAGTTAAAGGAAGGTAACTGTGATATCTGGAAGATGGATGGCATGTGGAACTAGAACAATCTACCCTGTTGGATGAAATAAAAGGTTTGGTTTGAAATTCCAATCACCTAAAGAAGGCCGGAGCAAAAAATGGTCAAAATGTTGTGAAGATGACAACAAAGATGAGGCCAACAGTCTGAATAATGTAAATAGTGTAAATAATTACAATACCTCATCTCATAAATATAGACGGATACTGAATAAAAATAAGATGAAAGAAAAAACTAGTGCAAAATGAATAATTGCAATGCTTCATCTAAAAACTCAGATATTTGAAACAATTCTTTTAATCTGAAATATATAATTGTGTCAACTGTAACTCAATAAATCCAGTCCTGACAATATTAACATCAATGTCATAATAAAATTAGTAGGGATTACCCCACCTTGTCTGCAAAAATGCCTGATAGGCGGTGTTATTCAGGAATATAAAACGAAGACACAATGACCATCTTCCTCTTTTTGCTCCATTATGTACTAGCATTAACAATAGGACTTTTCTCTTCTGGAGAAACACATCCTAGACAGTAGACTTCTTAATTTCACACCACCATATGGCATCTCACACATTCTCACACCGAATATGGCTGAGTACATAGATGTACACCTGTAAACATAATTTTCTCTTTCTCTTCTTTTGTGAGCTATGTAGGTCTTTATATAAATATGAATAAAACTCCTTGTGTTGAATTTGTTTCTTTTAGAATGTGGAATTTGTTTACTTTCAAAGTTATTCCACCTCAGCCATATGTAACAAGTAGTAACTACACCCGATACAAATTTCTGAATCTTTAAAGTAATCTGTGATTTGTGTCTCTTGTGATTCATTCTTGACACACGTTTCGTGAAAGTCAATTATTATCAATTTCGTCTTCATTTAGTTTCCCATTTCTTTAATGATTTTTAATGGCTGGAAGCTTCCAGAAAAAGTCTTGGATGGTTTCATCCAAAGGACAGCAATAATTAAATACAAATAAGAGAAGGAAAAAAGAAAAGAGAGAATAAAAAGGGAAAAAGTGCAAACAAGAATTAATAAAAAGAAAAAAATAGAGATTTGTATTGCAACTCATTAATGTTGAAAAAAACATCAGGTAATTAAGAAAAGATAATTCCTTATGGAATTTTAGATACAGACATTCTATAACCTGCGTTGTTTTTAGATAACCTTTGAGGTTGAGAAGGTGTCATGACTTGGTGAGCAAAAATTACACATAATAAATTAGTTGAAAAATATAGATAAACAAAACAAATGAACAAAACAAGATAGAAATTTTAAATCTATCACAAACTCTCAGTATAGACCTCATTCAAGAAGAGTTCCCAAAAGAAGGTGTAAATTTAAAGAATACTCTTATGATTTATGTACCATATCCTTTCAGGATATTGATGATCATGGCTCTCCACAATTTCCTATCCTTTGTAGCTCTTTGTAAATTTTGTGTTTTTGCTATCTTTCCTAACCCCTGCTCTGCAAGCTCATTAGGTAAGTGTTGTATCATCAAGGTGAATGATACACAGAGAAGAATGAGTGCTTAATATATTTATTCAGCAACAGTATCCAGTGCTAACGGATACATACATAAAACACAGAACAATAAGTCACAAAACAATTAACAAGACAACTTACAATGAATAAAAGAGGGTCAAATGCTGTATAGACAAATGAAGCAAGATCAGTCCAAATATTAATCAGCTTGGTATCAACTTATTAATCAACTTAATTGTATACTATTTAAAGCTATGAGCAGGCCATCTGGTAGAGTACTGAAGGGGTACTAGCTACTCTATAACAGTAAGTTAATTGCAGTTGCCTTTAATCGTACATGTGAGTGTCAGATTTTCCAAGCACTCTTTCCTAATTATGTGCACCAGAAATTTCATCAATCTCTTTCTGATGTTAAGTACAAGTGTAGAGTTTGTTTTCATTTTCTCCAAAATTTTGTTGTTGCTTATATTCAGTCCAGTATAGTTTCAGCATCCTTCTGTAGAATCATATTTCTGTTGCTTCAAGTCATCAGTGAGGAGACTGTCCAGAATTTACTGTTATATGGTAGGACTGACATCATGTAAAAATTCAGTATGCTCTTTTAATGAAATTCTGCCATTTCTGAATGCTTAGCTTTTGGAAGGCATCTTTCGCTATCCTAATGCACTTTTCAGCTTTGTTGTCACAGTATCCGTCCTCTGTGAAAACACTGCCCTGATATTTAAATTTTTGTACTTGCTTGATTTTGGTAAGAGAGTGCCATATTTATTACAACGTTTCGGCTGTTGTACACTCTGGCCTTCTTCAGGTGGTTGGAATGTCAAACTGAACTCTTTATTTTGCTCACTCAAGGACACATGGCACAGTGGATAAAGGTGTCAGTTAGATCCAATGTCAGGACCCAAAGAGTGTGAGTTTAATACCTGGTTACAGCAGTGGAGAACTTGGAGAGGGTAATTTACAGGAGATAACTGATAACTGACATCCATTAGTCATGGCACATGGAACTAGAACAGTCTACCCCAGTGAGCGAAATAAAGGGTTTAGTTTGACATTCCAACCACCTGAAGAAGGTCGGAGTGTACAACAGCCAAAACTTTGTAATAAATATGGCAACAAAGATGAGGACAATAGTCCAAATAATGTAAATAGTGAACAACTTGTTTGTGGCACTGATTGAAGAGTAATCTTCTACCTTGTTTTGTAAAGTATTTCTTGTGATTTTAATCTCCACTAGGTGTCTTATTATCATAACAGATTAGGTCAAGCATAGTAAATATTTAGATTGGAGGCTTACTGTACACTGATTATAAGGTCAAACTTAAAAGCATTTGTGAATCTGACCTCATTGAAAGCTGTTCTTCCTTGACCAATCTGCTTAATCTTAATAAATATATATACACTGTAACTACTGTATAGTAATGGTTAGTAAGCTAGTTTTATAATAAGTTTAATTATCACTATGTCATCAAAAGTGTTAGTCATATGATATTCACTGGCATCATATTAAATGGTTGTATGTGCATTTTTGAGAAATTAAAAAAAACCCTGAAAGATAAAAATGCAGGAAAAACAATTTAAATATTTTTTTTTTTTTGTTTTTCTAATCAATTTCACTACAAGCAAGGCAATGAAGCCACTAAGACACAAGGGGGTTACTGGGTGTAAAAGAATTAGAAAACAAATTTTACTAAGGGGCAAGAACAAAAGAAGAGTAATCAGGAGGACAGTAGAAAGCATTTAAATTTTTTAGGGTCAAAGTTGGCTGGAAAGCATGGAGCCAGAAGAGATTTCCACAAGTGATAAGTGTGAGAAAAGAAACTGGTAGCATAGAACTTACAGTTACATCTCACCAACTGAAATGTATATCGATGAGACCTTGTTGACACTCTAGTACTGCACTTAAATTCATAAAGTCTAGATACCATAATGAAGAGCTCATCTGAACATCAGATCAGGACCAATAATATTGCTGATTTTTCTTTGGAATCTATCAATAATCTCTAGATATATAGTGGGAGAACCAGACTATATGTGGCAGCAATATCCAAAGCATGGATGAATAATAGACTTATAGATATGTAAGATAGATTCAGAAAAGAAAAATTGTCTAGCACAGCATAGTGAACCAACTTTCTTAGCAGCTGCCCTGGCAATGGATTCAATATTACCAATATATTTCCACTGGGGCTTAACGTCAACAAAGAGTCTTTGTATCTGAATATTGTCTTTATCATTCTTGTAGAGATAAATCTGTTCATTTCAAGCAGAGGAGAACATGTAAAAAGCATGCATGTCAACTTACACTATTTTAGAATCACACTGATGATATTAGTTTAGGCTTAGTATATATATATATATATATATATATATATATATATATATATATACATATATATATATATATATATATATATACTATAACTTATTGTACAATAACCTTGAATATAGAAGTTCTTTTGTTGCCTGAAGAATTTTATAGATTCAATAAGGTCTTACAGCTAGTCTTCAAAATATTTGATTTTTATTCTGTTAGTTACATTCAGTCTTTGAAATGGAATCTTGAAAGATTTTTCTTTCACTATTTTTTACTTTCTGTCAAAAGGGAAAGTGAAATCTTGTTTCAAAATGGAATGACTCAGTCTTGTTAAAAATTTATACAATCTTTTCCAGAATAAAAAAAGAAAGAAAACAAACTGAATCATTGTCTTCTTCATTTTTTTCACTAAACAGTAAAATCAGAAACTGACAGAAAATTATATATATATAAACAAACAGAGGAGTGCCCAGATAGATGCACATATATATACAGACACACAAAAGAAACTCATATACATATAAATACAAAAACAGTTATAGACACAATTACACAAATATACACACACATACATAAACAGTTATATAGATACAAATATGGACAACACATATGCACACATATGCACACATATGCCAGTGCACAAAAACATACAAGTGGCAAGTTCATGGGCTATACAGCTCAAAAATCTGACCAAATATTGCAATATTTTTTTTTTTAGAAATGCTTCTTGGTTGGGTCAAGAACTTTTCAGCTTTCCTACATACACACACACACAGATGAGAAAACATGTGGACAGACACAGAAACACACACAGAAACTCACATAGATACACATATGCAAACTGGTATACAGATACAGGCACATGTAGACACAAGTATGAAGAACATATGCACACATGCACACACACACAGACACACGCACACACACATGCACACAGATGCACAATAACAGGAGGAACTGAAAATTTTTTGCATCATCCACTTTCCAAAATCTGAGCAAATGACCAAATATTGGATTGAAATTATTTTTTTTTTTTTTACTACTGGTCGACAATACAAGGCCCAAGAGCCATTCAAAGTAGAGGCTACTTTAAAGCATGCAGTCAGGGATCAAAAGGTGCATAATATGAGGATATACAGGATAGATAATGGTTGGTGATCAAATTGAAGAGAGTAAGGCTGTAGTGAATGGGGGGAGCATCCTCATGATAGTCCATTCCATAGGGCTTCTTGGCTAGGCCAATAACTTTTCACCACCTCCTTGTACATACACACAAGCACATACACACAAATATATATACAAACAGAGTAACAGGCACACACAAACAATACATATGCATACACAAAGATACAAATGAGCAAGGAATATAAAAAGGAATCAAAGGAAAATAATTGTTCTTTGTTTATAATGAAGCAAATAATTTATTTGCAAAACTAGAAAACAACAACCTAAGCCCTTCAAATTATATTGAATAATTCACAATATCATTATGGAACAATAAAGTTTATAAAGGCAAGCTTTTAATCTCAACCAAGGTTTTACATAGTTATATCAATTAGCTAAGTGCTGCTGGAGGTATATATATATATATATATATATATATATATATATATATATATATGCACTTGGATTTTTGTACCAACAGATTTATTATCTTTGCTGTACATACATACTTACACACATATATATATATATATATATATATATATATATATATATATATATACAGGTTAAATGAGAACAAATGGAGTATAGATCCACTGTCTGTAACATTTAATTTAAAAGAGGGCTAAATACAGAGTAGAGCTAAATATTATTTATTTTAGGATATTAAAACAACATGTTAAAAATCATTACACAATGCAATTATTTTTTCAACACTTCAAATGTGTCTCTTCGGGTGAAAATAATGTAACCATTTGTAGCTGTTCATAAGGAAATTTATTTAGGATTTATATGCAGACAACTTTGAGTCATTGCCTATATAATAAAAATTTTTTTTGGTGCATTTGAATTTAGCATAGGTCACATTAGATTGGTTAATTACGGTAAGGCCCACAAGCCTATTTTTAATTCTGTTTGTTTTTTCTCAAAAAAAAGAGGAAGTATTCTGCTTCTGAAGTTAAATTAACTGTTTACTTGCCAGTAGTTTACCATTGCCTGAAGAAACACATTTGTAGTATTGAAACATAATTGCCATTGTGTAGCAATTTTTAATGTTTTTGTTTTAATATCCTAAAATAAAATATATATATATATATATATATTTATATATATGTGAAAAGTGTGTGTATATAAATATAAATAAATATATATATATATGTGTATAATTATTTATATATTATATGCGCGGTACTTATTAGAAAGTGCTCAATATCAGAGATAGAGTTAACATATAGGGTTGGATAGATGTGAGCTTGTGACCCTGGGTTTCACGCTTTAGCGATCGTCAGACAAACTGATTAATTTTTTAAAATTTTGGTTTTATGTAGATTGCGTGTATTGGTGTTATTGTGGAAGTGGTGGGGGAAACTTCGTCGTTTTTTCATTGTACTGTCGCAAACATCGATGTATGCAGACACATATACATACTTGGTCGTCCGTATATATTTTTATATATATATATATATATATATATGATTTGAACAATTCTACTGTTACACCATGTATATATATTCATTTAGATTGTTTTTTTCCCGTCACTTTTGTTATTAGATATCCTACACTGTGATAACAAAAGTTATGCCAGGAATGGTGAAATGTAAGAGTCAGGGTGCAAATTTACTGTAGATGACCATGCGGTCAAGGCACTTTTTAGACATTTTTGTTGTAGTGAATTGTTTTCTCCTTTGATCAGAGTAGCATTTTTTTATGTCAAAATTGTGGTCAGTCTCGGTACAGTGGGCAACCAACATATTTGATGTAAAATATCTCTTTGGTCTTCATATAATCTTTTATTCAGATCCCATAAGTTTTCTCCTATATATGTTTTGTGACAACTATTACAGGTGATAAAGTAAATTCCTCCTTCAGATTTTAGCCTATTGTTTTGTTTCGTACTGACTAAATCTTTTATTGTTTAGGGATGTAGTAGTAACAAATTTGATGAATTTAGATAGATTCTTTCCAACTGTAAAAAAAAAAAAATAAAATAAAAAATTCTCAGGATCCCTCATTTGTGTACATGTGTAGTGACATGAAAGTGAGTAAATATTTTTATTGATTTATTTTTAATGTAATTATTAGTTATGTATTTTACTTTATTTTGTTTAATTATTTATGTATTAATTTATTTATTTTAAATATTTAAAGATCTTGAGATTGCAATCAATCATATATCTAAAATATATAAATATATATACATACATACATGTACATATATATTTGTATAAAAAATAATTCCAAGAGGATAGAATCCAGGTAGAGCTCAATGTCCAGGACAGAGTAAGGATATAATAAAAAGGTTTAAACACTAATATTCCATGGTCATAATTTATTCCATAGGAATCGTAAATATGATCCAATTCATCAGACCTACAAATTTTTTTGAATTTGTAGGTCTGATGAATTGGATCGTATTTACGATTCCAATGGAATAAATTATGACCATGGAATATTAGTGTTTAAGCCTTTTAATTATATATATATATATATATATATATATATATACTGCCTGATGTATATTCCCGGGAAAGTGGATATTATCCCCAGTTCCCATTCCTATATCCTTTCTTCAGTTATCCTAAAGTAACAATTTAAAGCAAGTGCCACTGAAAAGGGCTTTTGCAAATTCACAGAGAATACCTAACTACCACCCCTAGGACTTTTGGAGGAAATACCAATAAGTCATGAATACCAAAATTGTAAACGACTTGTAATAACAGGCAAATTGGTTATGTGAAAGTAACAGTTCAAAGTAAGTAACCCTGAAAAGGGCTTTTGTGCTAAAAATGTGTTAAAATAAATTTATAATTTGTCAGTTCCACCTGGGGCATCTAAGAAGGATTGATCTCTTTCACCTTCAATGCTTGAAATAATTGTGTTATGATCACCCATCAGTTTGTGTTCATTATTAGCAATATATGCCATCATTTCCTCGGTGTCAGAGCTGATCTCCCACATCTACTCAATTGTGAGATTGTTTGCTGCCTACTCAGGTTGGGGTAGGCCAAATGTGGCAATTCCTTGGGCTCCTACAACTTTCACTTGGGTGTCATAGTCAACTAATGCTTCATTGTAAATGGCATCATTGAACGTGACAATTTCTGCTGACGTTTGCCTTTGAATCCTTTGTAGGATGTCCCCTGCCATGTTGGTTTTGTGGGTCAGCCAAAGGTTGAGAGGCTCACCCAAGCTACATGTTATCAACATGATGGAAAATAGGTGGTGCAGTTGACTCAGTGCTCTGCTGACTGCTGCCTCCTCCAGTGTCAGGTCTCAGTGTGCATCGTCCTCCAGTAGTCGATGTTTTCACTTATGTTGTTTGCTTCATACATATGAGGCAAGCTTCTCAGTACTGTAAGAGAGACAAGATCTTACAGTTCATCAGCTCATCTCATGAGAGATGATGACATCACTGGTGATAAATATACAAGCAGGTTAAAACAATTTCATTTCACTATATGTATTATTTTTATATCCTTTCATTATATGTATTATATTTATTTCATCCATGTGTTTTTTCAGTCCTTATTATGTCATAGAAATGTGTGGTTATGTCTGAGATCATTACTTTACTATTGCATTAACATAGGTGACTGACATAAGTGCTTATTCACAGAAAAGTGAGTATACCAACTTACAGGGAAAATCGTATTATGACACATCATAGGAATGAAACTCTGTCATAAGTTTATATATATATATATATATATATATATATATATATATAATTATTTATTTAAAAATATGATTCCAACACACATATGGCATGTTGGAATCATATTTTTAAATAAATAATTATATTTATGCTCTACTTTTGTATCGAGCACTAACTGCAAGAACTGTGGATTATTTACCTAATCAGTTCTTTTCTATTTTCTATATATTTTCACACATATATATATATATATATATATATATATATATATATATATATATATATATATATACATATATATATATATATAAATATATATATATATATATATATATATATATATATATATATATATATATATGTGCATTTGTGTGTGTGTGTCTCTCAGGTAGTTTTGAAAAATTTTTGGGTGGAACAAGTCACTTCTCAACTTCTGAACAAATACCCAAATGTTTTGGGTGTGGCTTCTTGGTCAGATTGGTTGAGAACTTGTCAGCATCTGTGTTTGTGAATGTGTGTGTATATATATATATATATATATATATATATATATGTATATATATATATATATATATATATATATATATATATATATATATATATATATGTGTGTGTGTGTGTGTGTGTGTGTATCTTTGCTTTTATCATATTTTATCATTTCTATCTTGATCTCTGATGAAGCTTTAATAAAAAGACACATGTTAGATTAAGATCTGTTTCCTACTTGTTCATTATTCTATCATTTTGTTGGATTCCTGTCCATACTCAAGCAATCTATCTATCTATCTATCTATCTATCTATATATATATATATATATATATATATATATATATATAGCTGAATGGTTAGAATATTTGAGTGGTTATAATATTCACTTTCTGACCAGGTTCAAATCCCACCATGGTCAATTTGTCAGGAAGGTGATTTCTTGATGTTATCATCTTGGAGCGATGATCTCAGCAGGTGGCACCTGTAGAAAGTGCCTGAAAACTATACCACCAATTCAATCAAGCCTTGTAAGTGAAATTGAGTAGAAAAAATTGTCTGTGTGGTTCAAGCCCAAAGTCATCATGACTGAGGCTTTGAGTGTACTGGCCTTGTTCATTTGCTGTTCATGCCAGATTATGTGCTCTTTCCCAGCTACTGTAGTTAAGTTTTGCTTAGCATAGCTGCAGTATAAATCACAGGTGGGTATTGAGCATTCATAAATTTTCCAGGTGTCTGCTAGAGGGATTGGTTAATTGCCCTAGTAGATAGGTTTGCCTGGGAAAGGAGTAGCCTGCTATTATATATATATATATATATATATATATATATATATATATATATTTAGGTAGCAAGTTCTCTTTTAGGAATGTTTGATTGAATAAATTACAAACATTATGTTTCCTTATTTTTATCATAATCCTTTCATATTCAGACATAATGATTGTAATTTATTCAATCAGACATATATGCCAAAAATTTTTTAGCAAAAATATTTAACAAAAATACCATAAAAATAACAAAAACATAACAAATACGAAAAAGCCACAACAAAAAATAATAACTTTCAATAGTGCAATCAAAGAACCCCAATGCAACTACAGAGATAAGACTACATACCCACTATGGTGAAATTGCTTACAAATGAACATAATATACAAAGCCAAGGTAAATGCAAACAACACTACAATGTATTATATTGCCACCACAGACGGAATATTCAAGCAAAGAAATGACCTCTCATTCTCCAACAGCACCACAATATCTGCATGCACATAGCAACTAAGAGACAGAAACATTACATCAAAAATAAGCTGGAAAATCATGACGACCTCACCTGCCTAAAATAACATATCAAAGAGATACAAAAAAGTGGCAACAATCCCACACTCAACAAAAGGAATTACTAAATCATAGATTGGAAATAATTCTAAATGCAAACACGAAAATAAATATCTACTATCATAGTTCATACCAAATGGATAACACCCACAACATAACTGAACCCAACCAGGAATGAAACTATATGCAAAAAAAAAGATGGTACCAATGCAACCATCACATAACAATCAACACAGACCAATAAAACTATCAATACTGTTACTATACTGCCATCACTCCTATCTTTCACTTCATAACAATCTTCTCTACCATCAGTACTGCTTTTAACTCCATCATTGTTTTTATTATCATCATTATTATTATATTATCTGTATTATTATCATTATCATGTTTACCACAATTATTGTCATAGCTATGATTGTCATTATTGCACCCCTACTTTTTTTTTATGATTCTATCATTAAGGCTAATTTTCCATTAACACATCAATATCTATTATTAATATTATCAATGATAATTAATATCACAGCTATTATCACTCTCAGCATAATCACAACCATCAACAACAAGTTAGTGTTGAAAATACAAACATTATCATCATTTGTATGTATGCCCAAATGCACGGATATGTATCTGTGTCTAACCTCGAATTGCTTATATGGATGTATTAGTGTGAACTAAAATGCATACACCTGTATGTATTTGACTATGTGTATGATGGTGCCACTCCAAACAAACACAGAAGTATATTCCCTCTCCTACCACCAAACATAGTCAAACAAGCATAAATAGATTTAATTTTAAAAAATAAACCAGTTTGCCCATGAAGTTCCCTTCTCGGCTGTGGCTGGGGTACTTCCCCTTTACCAAGCCATTGTCTACAATGCTTAGCATTTCAATAAAAGATCTATTTTTTGTCGCCAGTCACAAGTCTATCCAAAAAAGGTGAAACAAGTTGGCGAGAATGGAGAGAAGAGCAAATGTCAACTCGGGATTTGAGGTTGTTTTCAGACAATTCATGAGGCACCCATTTTCCAAGTTTAGGAACTTTTCCAAATTGTTGAAGATGACGATGAACAGTTGTATGGTTTGAACTGAGAACCACTGCCAATTCCTCAACTGATAAAGCAGGATTTTCTTCAAGGGCTGCTTCAAGAAGCTTTTCATCAAACTCAACTGGACGTCCTATTCGATCTTCATCTTCAAGGGTGAAATCTTCACCTCTGAATTTTGCAAAGCATCTTCTGCAAGTTCTTTCATTCACACATTCTCTCCATAAACGAAGTGAATGTTTCTAGCTGCTTTGGCTGCTGAGTTTCCTTTCTTGAACTCATAAAGCATTATGTGCCTAAAATGATTCTTGGGTACTTCCATGTTAGCAGGGTTTTAATCAAACAAAATTTAATTTTATTGTTCTCTGAAATAAAATTTGATCAGTTTAAATGCATCTAAACATAAAAATAATGTTCAGCTCCATTAGACATTATAAAATACACTTTAAATTTTGTTCATTTTAATAAAAAGTTAAAATTCGGTAAGAACTTATGGATGACCCGATATATTGTCATTCACAGCCTGTTTCGCTATATATTTATTACTCACATATATATATATATATATATATATATATATGTAGTTGAATGTATATAGATAGGTAGTTGTGAGTTTTATGTCTTAGATCAGTGCTTCTTAAACTTATTTCACTCATAACCTCATTTTTCATCACAAGATTTTTCGTGACCCCCAGGAATTAACCAACTACACTGAAAATACATACATCATCACTGCACCAGTCACAACAGTGCATTTTATTACTGCAATACTTGTGTGGCATATTAAGTTAAATATTGTGCATTTATGAAAGTGTTTGAATTTAATTTTTGTGACCTCCGCATTTCGCTTCATGACCCCAAATAGGGTCACTATTCATAGTTTAAGAAGTGCTGTCTTAGATACTCATCAAACAACTATAAGCACTATATTTCTGATAGTGTAAAATGTAGGAATTTTCAAACAATATATACTTTAAATTTTACTATATTTACAGGGAAAGACAGTGGAGACAGACCATCAGAGAGCATGTATAAATATATATAGAGATAGAACATAGTCAAAACTGAATAGTGACTGTCATTTTCAGGCCTTAATGTGACCATTATACCAATAATCATATACAATATGGGCACAATCATACACATATTCATACACAGGCTATATATATATATATATATATATATATATATATTAGGTTGGTGCAAAAATAATGACGTAATAATGTCGTTTTTTGACGTAACGTCAAAAAACGACATTATACGTCATTATTTTTGCTCCGGCCCTATATATATATATATATATATATATATATATATATATGTGCAGTTAAAGTAATGGTTATCAGTGAAGAAAGTGGAATTGGATACGGCAAATTCAAATTTTGATTGAGAGTTTGTCATTTACTTTACATCAATTCCCTTGGAAAATGTATGAATACATCTTTGTCTAACTATAATAGCAAGGTAGACTAGGATTTCTTGCGTTGGGTGGCAACTCTGAATTCAAGCCATAATTTACCAAGAAAGAAAGAGTTATGTTTAAGAACATGTAATTATGCAGAAGAAATCCACCTACCTTCAATAAGGCTGAGGGTGAGCACCGGGTGATGACATTGGCTCCATGATGCACAGAAAAACCAGGGCTAATTCATTCTATCGATTATAACAGAAAACAGTTGATTGATTGTGCTGACAATGGGTTTGATAGAATAGCCCAGATGTGCTGCCAATGGGTTTGATGGAATAGCCAAGAGGTGCTGACAATGGGTTTGATGGAATAGCCCAGAGGTGCTGCTAATGGTTTGATGGAATAGCCCAGATGTGCTGCGAAATGTTCGATGGAATAGCCTGGATGTGCTGCCAATGGGTTTGATGGAATAGCCCAGATGTGTTGCCAATGGGTTTGATGGAATAGCCCAGATTTGCTGCCAATGGTTTGATGGAATAGCCTGGATGTGCTGCCAATGGTTTGATGTAATAGCCCAGATGTGCTGCCAATGGGTTTGATGGAATAGCCCAGAGGTGCTAACAATGGGTTTGATGAAATAGCCTAGATGTGTTGCCAATGCATTTAATAGAATAGCCTGGACATGCTGATTACAGTAACTGTTCATTTTATTTTTACACATTTTTTATTCTTTAAGTTTTGAGATTATTC
Source organism: Acanthosepion lycidas (assembly GCA_963932145.1). Lineage (NCBI taxonomy): Eukaryota > Metazoa > Mollusca > Cephalopoda > Sepiida > Sepiidae > Acanthosepion > Acanthosepion lycidas. The sequence continues at coordinate 87,956,723 of OZ010584.1, forward strand.
ATTACAAAACTTTACGACAATGAAACATAAAGAAGGCCGTTTACAAATTTCATAACAAACGAAACCGAATTTTTCTGTTCGGCAAAAGCTGGTTCTATGCAAACCTTTATATGAAGACTAATGGTCCAATTCTAAAATAAACTGTTGGACCCTCATACAACAATACTAATGGAATAGTACATCATGCATGTATATATATATATATATATATATATATATATATATATTATGTAGACATGTATACATGCGAAAATATGATATACAATATCATATTTGGCTAGGTTATATATTTCAATGTTTCAGATCAAATATTTAAATTGAAAGTTAATCGTCTCTGTATTTTGTGTTTTGTCAGTAAAGAATTGCATACAATATTTTATGCATTTCATTCCCTCCCCCATTAATAAAATATGCATACATACCATATTTCCTACTATATAACACATTTATAATTTGGCAAGGAATACAGGTAAAAAAATCCTAAGACTGATACAATTATAACACCTGTGTGTAATTATATTTTCTTCCTTTTTATATTTGTACTTTATTTTGACTTGTAATCATAATTTAATCATTTATTCTGGGGTATATATTTTATTCTGGGGTCATGATAAATATGCCAAATGGGAGAGAGTTAGTTTTTAGTCTAGCACTTGTAATCCAATTATTTGGGTGTAAGATGTTGGGTGCTTCTTTGCATATCTGTGTAAAAAAAATGCATCTATATGATAGGAAGTATGGTACTTTTATACATGTCTCAGTTTGTACATGCCTAGGATTTTATCAGACTACATGTTGTTATCTCTCTTTATTTTACTATCTACCTCATTTTGTGATTGTCCCCAAAAGATTTTTGGAGACAATCAGAAAATGAGACTGCACAATAATGACAAATTTGAGCTCCACTTAACAATCAATGCCTCCATGGCTGATGTGTTTAATTTTCTCCCTTATCTCTTCCAATACAACTAAGATTATCCATTATTTACCTGTTTCATGGTTTTATGAAAATTTTAGACATTTATGGATTAGTTTCATCATCTTTTTGCATAAAGATTTTCAATGTATTAGAATGTTTCAGCCCTCATATGCTTACTTTGCTATCAATCTTTCACACATTGTATCTTGATACCCAGTCAGCCTGTTTATGCTTTCCCTTTTATCTCCATGTTTTTATTACTTTTTTTCTTTCACCTGGTTTTCTTTTTCTTTTGCTGTTTTTATCTCCTACATTTCCTCATTTTCTGCTTCTTTTTTTTTACTGCCTCTCTCTTGATATCCAACCAGCAAACTGTCTTGCTATGTCATTCTTTCATCTCCATCTACTTGCTGCTTTCCGTAGATATATAGATTTATTTTTTTCCTTTCGCCTGGTTTATTTTTCATTTTAACCTGGCATTTTTAATTGTTTCACTTTTGATTTTTCTCCATTACTTTTTTTTTAGTTCTTCCTACTTAATATTATTTTTTGTATAATGTAATGATTGTAATGTCTGATAAATTTTCCGTATGTAAAACAATTGTTTATTCACTTCTGGACTCCGCAAAATTAATGTTGTCTGAATCAAGGGTATGTGGTTTCAAGTCTTTCTTTGAATTTTTCATCTTCTTGTGAGTATGTAAATGATTCTCTCGCTCTCCATGTAGGTAAGATATTTATATCACTCCTTGTTATCTGGTTGTCTTGTTTGTTGTCTTGTATATATGTTTAACCGAATTGACTTCCTTGTTTATGTTGGTGCATCGACATCATTCTGCACTTGTTGGCTTTGAAGTCAACTCTCAGGTTTCCTTTTTCTTTTAACTTTCTGAGGTATCACTGAGTACAAAACTTATTTTCGTATCTCTTAGATGAAACTCAGTACGTACAGTGGTCTCCACAGATCAACTTAAAATCAAGGTTCCTGATGGAAATTAAATTTGATTCAGAACTTCGATATTTCCTAAACTGAACTATATACTACTGCAGGTTTCTCAAGCAAAAAGGCATAACCAATTCCTGCTCAGGAGGGCCTGGAAACTGGACAGATACTACACTCTAATTCAGTGAGTCCCAAACTTTTTTCTCTGGGCTGCATTTTCAGAAAGAAACCTCACAAAATTTTATGTGATAAAAATACATTTCAAAATAAAAAAAAAAGAGAGAGAGAGGGATAAAGGGAGATAACTGCAGATTCGAAGTCAGAACATTATCATTGATAACCCTCTCCTCCAATTTGTGGACCCTAGATACTATATTCTTAATACTTGATATGTAAAAATATCACAATGATAAAATCCGTCAATAATTATTTATAACTATTTATACTGGGACTCATGCATGCAATTACAATCCAAAATAATATTCTAAATTTTGAAATCATATTTCTAAATTAAGATTAAAGAAATTCAGATACATAATGGAAGGAGAATTTTTATTTCGTTTCTTTCATTCCCCACATGTGTGGCCTATCTAAAATGGCCGCTCACCCACTTCTGGGTAAGCCGCCCTTTTTCCTGTTGAATAGTTGCCAAAGGTGCAACTTGTGAAGATTAACAATATTTATTTGTGGCACATGAATGTTTTAAAACTGTTTTTAAATCTTTGATTGTCTTCAATCATTCTGCCTCACCTGCTATTCTCTTGCACTGCACCTATGAGGCATACCACACCATTTGGGGACCACTGCTCTAATGCTATGTAGAAATGAGAAATGGTTGTATATAGAATAAGTAGAATAATATTAACCAATCAGAAAAGATGGACATATTTTTTTTTTTAATTATTCCTCTTATGTTTGACAGAATGGAGAGCAAAACTGTTGATGAAAACTTTTTTTTTTAACAAAATAGTATCTAAGTGTCTCATCTACAGCAAGAAGAAATCAAAACAGTGTCTTTTTTTTGTTTGTTTGTTTTATGCTACTGAAGATCACTTCTTTTTATAGTTCTTTAAACAGTCTGCCACTCTTTGTAAATCCAGAAAGATATCCACTTTTACAAGGGTCAGGTAGATGCAGACAGTTTACAAGACGTGGTATTGTTTGTGCTTCACTGTGATAGAGAGAGAGAGAGGGTGAGAGAAAGCATAAAAACAGAATCTCTCCATTGTATGGCCAGAAGTTCAGGCAGAATAATAAAAGTGGTGATTATTTATTTATTCTTCCTATTTCCTAGAGATCCAAATACAAAAAAAAAAAAAAAATGGAAAAAAACAAAAACAGAATGAAACTAAGAATATAAAGAAAAAAAATGAAGAAGGATAAAAAGGATAAGACAACTGAACCATCATAAAAGAAAAAACACTTCAAATTCCTCTTTCAGCAGCTGTGTCTTTTATAATGAATGAGGTAACCATCCTAGGACGAAGCAAAGACCAATCTCATTAAGGCCTACCACAAACAACAGTTTATGCCGATCTCTCTCTCTGTCTGGTGACTAAAATCAGATATTTAGTAGCCAACATTTAATATGGCTAAAGCTGTTTAGTTCATTTCAGATATCTGGGGTTTGTCACTTACCTTATGACTGAAAATGATATATACTAAGTGTTGCTAAAGTAACCGATATTTTGTTTTTGCAAAATACATCATTTAGAAGCATTAGCAAACATTGCCAGTGATGTTGTAAGCTGTACGTCCTAAGGGTTGTTAGGCCTTTAAACGTCATACCCTTTCTCCATGGCAACCCAATTGACACTGATCAAATATTGATTCTTTTTTACTTGTGGTGAGCCACACAATGAGATGCAAATAGCTGTGTTCCATTGCAACACAACACACTTAAATCTGGCAGCATGCATACATGCATATTTTTTTAAGAATTGTGTGTCTTCTTATCCTCCAATCATATAAAACCAAAAACCCAATCCTAAACAGGAAACAAGAGATAAACCTCTATTCCTGTTTAAAAGTTCAGGAAGGAGTGCAAGCTGGATGATAGGTAAACCTATCTACCCTTCTTGCTTGATTCTGAAATCTGCAATTTGCAGCTCACATCTTGGGGCTATTCCTCTTTACTACAGATCTCATAAATATAGACATATGCAATGAATTACATGTAAAGTTCAATGTGGTTGTCATTCATTTTGAGGCTTTTTCTAATCTCTCTCTCTCTCTCTCTCTCTCTATATATATATATATATATATATATATATATATATATATATACTAAACATCAATGGTGTTAACTGATTCAGTTCTTGTATGGTGGTCAGTTTTATACTAGACACCATGTTCTTTTGAACTCCCTATGGAAAGAAAAGCATTGAGTCAGCTGATTCTGATGATCCCATAATAACACCTCTTTGATAATCATTTTATTGAGGTTTGAGGAATTTGTTTTGGATTCTGGAAAATTTGTGGGACAAATCAGTCAAATTTTCTAGAATATAAAACAAATTCTACAAACCTCTTTACTTTAATGATACTCTGGATTTACCAATAGTGTTAATCTATCCATTTTCTTTCTCTCACTAGCCTTGTACCATACTTGATAGTCATAGCACCACTGTGTCTAAGAGTTATTGTGCTGAACTTTGAGGAATTCATTTTAGATTCTCTAAAATTTTGGGGACAAATTACTTTTGTGATACTCCGTATTTCCCAACAGTGTCAAAGGTCAGTATTCCAGACAAAAAGCCAGTATTCTGAATGTTGTATTTTTAAGAAAAGCAATAATTTTCCACTTGATAGACGGGAGTAGTAGAATCTTCCTGTATCCATCTCCTTTCTAGCAACCACCAGCCTAGTACCATACTGAAGTGAACAGCATTGCTTGCATTTTGCTCACAAGTGGTTTGTGATGTATATATGTATCTGATATGGAATAGAACTGGTTTCAATTTTGACACATTTTCTTGTATTACCTATTGTTATTCTGGAAAGCATGAAAATGATCAAAAACATCCTCTCGTCATAAATGTAAATCCCCGATTCTTTATAATGGCACCTCAGAGAGTACATAGATACAAAACTGCAAGAGTTTTATACAATTATGCAGTGACGAATCAATCAATATCTTTGGTTAACAGGAGTCCCAAGATAATTACTGGAACAAGCAGGACTTGTGGAAAATATACAGATAATGCCAAATAGGAAATTTATATTGCTGTATCACTGGCATAATAATTTTTAGTAAAGTGAGTCATTATTGGGAGAATATACTTACATGTACAGGATAATTAAACACTCTTGTCCCAACTATGGTTCTTAGTTTTAATGATTAAGTGACAAATAAATGCCAGAACTGCAAATCAATTTTTCTATCATCTGGAAGAATATGAAAAATAATATTGTGGATGGTAATGAAGGATTTTAAGATAAACTTTACGATGGCAATGTCGAAAAAAAGCACAAAATAATTCAAGTCTTTATCTTTAAATAATTCAGATTATTTGCAAATTTAAACAGTGTTTTACCCATTTTATTAATTAAAATATTATTTTTATGTTTGATTAAAAAAACAATTCAAAACTAAATAAATGTAAATTCTAAGAAATATTGTGTTAAAATGTCCTTGTATCTTTCAATAGATGTCATTTGACTTTTCCCACATGAAATTTACAACATATATATATATATTTTGTTTCCCACATGAAATTTACAACATATATATATATGTTTTGAAATGTGTTTTTTAAGAGAGAACAGATTTGTATTTTGAAAGAACTTCTGCCTTGATAGTTTGAGGCACACAAGGGAAATTTTGTGCAAAGCTTATATTTTAGATTGTAAAAATATTTCACCATTTTAATAAATGTTTGTTTCTTTACAAATTTCACTTTGAGTAAGAGTATTATCTTTTTCATTAGCACCTCTAAAATCATTTGCAAAAGAAAAGATAAAAAATTTGAAATCCTTCCTTTCTCTTTCACATTTTTTTCTTTTTAATAATTCTTTTTTTCAATTTTGATTTTCTTCCCATTTCTCTTGCTGCAACTTGTATAGTTTGTGATTGTGATTCACTTTTTGTGAAACAAAAAGAAACAAGCACAAGAAAGTGTCTATGGGCAAATATTAATTCTGAAAAGTTTGATAATATTCTCCACATGTGACAATAACTGACATTTTCAGTTAACAATATAAAAATAGAATGATCTACATTCCTCCAGTTGCTAAGAACATTCTGTTTTTTGTTATTATTAATTACTTTCTTTAATTAAATTCATTTCGTTTTTTGCTTTGAGAAAGTCCACATTGGATGAAACACGTCAGCAATAAAAAGAGTTTTCCTATTGTCATTTATATTTATAAATATTGTCTTCTGTACAGGTTAACTCTGAGAAATTTTCATATATATATATATATATATATATATATATATATATACATATGTTTGCATGAGTGTGTAGATATGTATTTGTGTGCATGTATGCATAGATGTATATAGATAAATGTGTAGTGTGATGCCAGAATAGAATTTGCGCTCAATATCCCACGAGAACATCAAAAGAGCAAGGTACAGGGTTGGCATGAGGTAACTTTCTTGCCACTGAATGCAGAATCATGTAACCTCACATCTGTACTTGTCTTGCAAGTGTGTGAAAAAAAAACATGACAAAGACAGATGTATAAACATCCATGCAAGCAATGGGTGGGCAGAGAGTCTGTTTCTGATCACAGACACGAATGTAAGGACCATGTTTTGGAGCAGGGGTCATGGGGTTATACATGTACTGATGAAATACCAGAGTGAAATAAAATGTAATAAAGTAGGAGTTTGTGAGACGAAACTGAGTGGAACTTACATCTCATCAATGGAATACAAAGGGAATGAAAGCAATTTGCTATAATGTACATGGCATGGCTTTTCTGTGTTTAAATATGATCTTTTTACAGTGATTATTATTGTTTTATTTGATTAATCAATCTTCGCATTATATATATATATATATGTATATATATATATATATATATATATATTGTCATCCCCAGACAGACTATTTCACTGTATCACAGCTCATCAGTGTGACTAGACATCTGATTGCTTCAAACTGGAATCAAAACCTGACTGATTCGGCAACAGCTGGAGATTATCCCCTTAAGTCATCAACACATGGTTGAAAGAAAGGCAAACTTTTATGCACTTTCTGGGAATAAACATGTCAATATATATATATATATATATATATATATATATATATATATATATATATGTATGTATATTGTCTTTACAAACCATTTTCATTACTTCTGATATTTTCTTGCAATATTCATTTCATTACCAATGAAGATCAGAGAAACATGAGAAACTGATTTATGACACTGTTATGGGATTTTGGGCTTTGGAACAGATTTTGCCACAAGAAATCAATGATTGCATGCAAAATGGATACAGTGAGGAATTCCCTCTATATTCAATGGTCAAATATCGGTCTGCTAACTGCCATTGGATCCCTTAAAGACAAACCACAATCAGGATGGTCAGCAGAAGCAATCACTGTTGAAATAGAGAAAAGTATTGGTTGAAAAATAAAACAATAATATATTTTCTCAGCTGGCAAGTCATAAAAATAGTGAAAATGCTTGATCACAAACATTCACACAATGTTTATCTCAGTTCATTACAAAGTCTAATTTTAAGCACAAGGGAATAGAGTCCAATGTGTATAGATTGTGTATAAATGATTGTGATCAAGTGCTTTTAACCATGCATCTGGTTATTTTCAAGGTGTTTTTCACTCATGTTGTCTTTCCCATATTCCAGTGGTTCCCAAACAGTGCACCATGCCTCATAGGTGTGGCGGAGAGGATAACAGGTAAATGCAGAATGATTGCAAAACAATCAAAGATTTAGAAATGGTTTAAAAAACAATTCATATATGAAAAAATAAATGATTTCAAAATTTAAAGTATTATTATGGCTTATAATTGGATGCATGAGTCTCAGTATAATTAGTTATAAATAATTATTAACTGATTTTATCATTGTGATATTTTTGCATTATATCAAGTATTAAGTAACTAGGGTCAGCAAATTGAAGAAGAGAGTTATCAATGATAATGTTCTAACGTCAAATCTGTGGTTATCTCCGTTTAACCTTTTTTTTGTTTATTTTTAATGCACTTTTTATCAAAAAATTTGGTGAGGCACAAGCAAATTTCCATTTTGAAAATGTCCAGAGAAAAAATGTTTGGGAGCCACTGCCATACTTTCAAAATACAGCATAATTACTGTCCATTGTTGAAAGTCCTTGATCACAAACATTCAAACAATATGCAGTAAATAGTAGTCAACTACACAGCAACCTTTCCAGAGCAGCTTTGAAATAATTCTTCCAGGGTTTACTTTGATAAATTTGCAAACAAAATTTTGATTCTTTGAAAAAACAAATTCCAATGCCCAAAATCTGATCGCTAAAATGAAGCTTAATGAGAAATCTACTTTTAATTACTCATCACAATTTGTTTTTAAAGTGTCTTAGGCAGGATATTTTGGAGTTGTCAAAGGTAGAGACATGTGGCTTTTTTTTCCTCATCAAGTTTGATATGCCATAGAGCTCCAAATAATGTCTTAAACTGTTTGTTACAAAACAATTCTTTTATTTTAAATTTTCATCGGGTCTGGAACTAGTGACATCATCAAACATGAAAGTTTCAATGGAATAGCTTAATTAACAATACAAAGAAATCATGGTGAATATACTTTGAAATATTTGCATACTCAAATCATAAATACCTGTTTTGGAAAGCTATATGTAATTTTCTAAAATAACTGTTCATGGCAGCAAAAATATACTGAAACAAAGCAAGTACTCACTATACTCCCAATTGCCTTTAGAATAATGCAACAAAATTCTTTCATGGCAATCTATTTTTAGTAACATAGCTAGTTTCAACTCAAGAGCTCAAACACAAATGGAGCAGTATCAATTAAAAGTTGTGTGCAAACAAAAAAAGCACACCACCAACTACATGGGACAGGGTTAAAAACAATTTTTTTTTTTTTACAGTAATAAACATGAAAATATACTTCAGTGCAGGATTTTGTTCAAGTTGCTCTTTTTGTTTCCATTTTCCTTAATATTTCCTCATTCCTTATATGATCTTCTCAGCATCATTCCTTATATGATCTTCTCAGCATCATTCTGTTGAATAGAGATGTGATTCTACAAAACAATGCTGAGAATAAAATATGCTGTGCTTGTAAGCAATGAGGAGAGTTTTAGGGAAAATGGAAATGAAAAGGACAATGATACATAAAATCAGAAACAGACATTGGAAATTTCTGGATCACATAATGAGAAAAAAGGGTCCGGAAAATTTGCCACTCACAGGACATAGTGAAGACAAAAAAGGAACAGAAGAAAGCAGTGAGCAACCAACCCAATGAGATTACTGGAATTCAAATATTTCCCCATTAAGCTAATCTTTTTTGGCATTTGAGTTGCAATTTTACTTTCTGTTTGAATTTTTGGAATGTGGAGTTATTATTAGTTACATTATTTATATATGGACAATTGTCCCCATCTTTGTTGTTGTTATCACATTTTGGCTGTTGTGCCCTCCAGTCTTCATCAGACGTATACTGATCTGGGAATCCAGAAATCTAACCGGAGCCTCACTGCCGATGTTTACTACCAGCAATTGAATGAAATGTGTATTCAGTTAAGCAAAATGTGACCAGCATTGGCTAATCAACAATCAACTGATCTGGGTACTGGACAGATATTTCTGAACTGAGTATTAACATGATCTAAATTGGATCTTGGTTAAATTCCTGAAAGCTGTAATGAATGACGCCAATGGCGGACCACCAGACAGTTACCATATTTTACTCCTGGTGCAATTTCAGTTTTGGAAAGTGTTTGGGTCCTCTGTCATGATCAAGCCCTTGAGACGATTGTTCATGAGTGTCAGAAAGGATCCATTTCTCATCAAAAGTCACTATTCGATGAAGAATTAGATCATTTGGATTTTGCAGATGCAGCATTGAAAACATTTCAAAATATCAAACTCTTCACTGAGTTCATGCGGAACGCATTTATCAAGTTTCTTCACCATACCAATTTTCTTGAGATGGTCTTATATTGTTGAAATGCTAACACCCATTATCTGAGAAATTTCTGACACTTTGTCATGGGTTTTCAGTGTTTTTCTAGTGTTTTCAGATGTTGATTCTCAATTGCAGATGGACGTCCTCTAACATCTTGATCTTCAAGACTTGTATCCCCAATGCAAGACTTCAGAAAAAAGCACTTTACTGCCCAGTTACAAGTGGATTATTCACCCCCATGCTCTGTTAATATTGGCAAGAATTTGAGAAGCATTGTGACTAAGATTGGACTAATGTTAAAAAAAAAAAAAGTAAATGTATCTCAAGACATTCAAGATGAGGAGATATATAATGTTTTAAGTTAAATTCTGAAAGAGATTGATATAATGTTAATCAACATTTTAATCATTGGAAATGAGTAATGTATTTTTGTGCACCTATTATAATAACATATTAGAATACAAAATGTTTATTCTAAAATTGGACATTACTTTCTGAACAACTAAATACCTATTTCAATATGAAAATCATTGACTTTCACAAATCTGACATTTTATAGCCTCTGACCATGCATAGTTGATTCCTATGTTCACATCTTCCATACCTACAAATGCTCTATTTTTGATACTAAATAAACTTCTATAAATATACTAAATTTTAAACACATACACACACACACACATATATATATATATATATATATATATATATATATATATATATACACAACTATATACAGTAGTGGCATCCCACCAGTTTGCCTGAACCAATTCTTAAAATTCTAAAAACTTAGCAAACCAGTTGTTGGATTATCTGAAAATAATCTCATATATTAATAACCGATGGTCTAGGGAAAATGTTAGTTATTCTACACTCGTGTGCATGCTGAAAAATTTTCTAATAACCCCACCCCCCATTGTTTTGAAGTTAAAAATGTGGCAAATTTTTTAGTAATGAATTTCATAGGTTTTGATTATTTCCATTGAATTTGATATTTTCCATTGGATCTTTGGGACTAAGAAACCATAACACAGCTGAGGACACTAGAGTCAAAAAGCATCATACTTTTGAACAGAAATATGATGAGAACAGAATTTCAATCTGGAAATATCTTAATAAATAAATGTTTTCATTCTTTTTGATACTATAAAGTGATTTGTTTCCATTCTCAGATTGAAAAGAAAATAAGCAGAACAGGTTCCTGAAGATTACCTGCATTTATAAAACTAGTTCCTGGAAATTTAGGATGCCACCACTGCCTACATATAGGATACAAAGACATATAAATACCTATCAGTATCATCAGTTCACTGATGAACCGTTTTTGAAGATTGTAATTTTTTCCCTTGAATCCAAACAATTCTACATCAATCTTCCTCTATCTTCTATTCATTTATTATTTTGTCAAGAATGTAATCATAATGATCCAAAATACTTCAAACGTCATTTGCTTTATTTTAAATGAAAAATGTAGATTAAGTTAAAAGCAACAACGATGCATGAATATGAAACCCAAGACAATAAACCAACACATATGTGTACATGATGTAAGTAAGTGTATATATATAAATATATATATATATATATATATATAGAGAGAGAGAGAGAGAGAGAGATTATATATCTTACTGTTCTTTCTTTTTATTTATATATATATATATATATATATATATATATATATATATATATACATATATATATATATATATATACATATATATATATATATATATATATATATATATATATATACACCATTGTAGATCAATAAGTCTTTAGCCTGACACTGTTATGATCTGAAATTTGATTTGAAATTAATCATTTGAAATTTAGAATGTTTGATCAAACATTCTACAATGGAAATTTCAAATCATACTGACTTATTAATAGAGAAAAATTGGCTTACATACATAGACAAAAATGGAGATTACACTGAAAAATGTAAAATAAGCCCAGGGTCAAACGATATTTATCCTATACATCTATATAATACTCTCTTACTTCCATCTTCCTTACAATCTCACTCATTAACTCTCTCCCTTGAGTGGCTCTTTGGCCTTGCATTGTGTAAACTATCAGTGCAAAGAAATGGTACAAGGCCCCGGAGCCACTCGAGTTAGGGGGCCACAGAGTCTCTTACACAGTTTATGCAGATAAGTTGAGAAGATAACTGTTAACCCTAGACATGAACAGGTTAAGATTATAGTAATTGGAGAAGTATCCTCATTAGTGTTGGTTCCACAAAGCAGTAGTTTGTGGGAAGAAGCTGTTTGAGTGGAACTTACTCTTCACCAATGGCATATGGAGGGAATGAGAGTGGTTCACTACCATGTGTGTAGCATGGTGGGTCTGAGCCATGAAGGTTAGGAACTGGTGGAACTAAGGAATGCAGTTCATCTGAGCACTTTCCATGGGAGTAGTGATAGAACAGTGAGAGACTTGCAACGTTTTGCGAAAGATGGGCTGCAAGGGGGAAAATTTGTCCCCACAAGGATGCGGAGACGCTTTAGGACTCTGCTGAGACTGAAAAGTGAGGAGTGGGCATCTCCTACCCAAATAGGACAGCAATACTCCATTTTAGGCCTGATCTGGCTCTTGTAAAGGTAGACAATAGCACACAGAATCAGTTATTTGCTAGAGTGAAGCAGAGAAGAAAAAATTTTTCATTCATCTTTAGTGGTGGATTGTATGTATGAGTTCTACTTGAAGTCTGGGTTGAGTTTAAGACCCTATATATATATATATATATATATATATATATATATATATATATATATATATAGCTGCTGCTCTTGAAAAGGACCTCCAATCAGTGGTTAATTGGGGCAGGAAATGGCTTGTAAATTTTAATGCCTCCAGAACTAAACTGCTCTCATTTAACCACCATAAAGAAACTTCCCTGTCCTCTATCAGCATGGCTGATGCTTGACTCCAGGAGAGCATCCCACTACACCTTCTCAGCTTCATGTTTTCGAATGACTTGAACTGGAACAACTACATTGAATCAATAGCTGGTTGGTTCATTGTGTAATGCCAGGAGGTTTTTCTTGTCAGAGTCCATCATACACATTTGCAAATCAACCATCCATTTGTCTGTGCATTGAATACCGTTGCCATATCTGATCTGGTGCCCCTGCTGTTCATCTTGAGGTTCTTAACAAAATCCAAAGAATGATCTGCAGTGTAATCAGTCCTGACTTGATATCTCAAATTCAGTCACTTTCTGATAGACATGATGTGGCTTCTCACTGTCTTTTCTACAAATATTTTCATGGCAACTGTTCTAATGAGCTCTCTTCCTTGGTTCCCCAACTCCATGAATTTAAATGTGCTACTAAATTGCCATCTACGTCCCACCCTTTTATTGCTGCAATACTTAAATGTAGCCACCACTTCTACTCTAACAGTTTCTTTGCTTGCACTTCCAGTCAGTGGAGCTCCCTTCCGCTTACTTGCTTCCCTGATATTTACAATCTTCAAAAATTTAAATACATCAATCGCCACCTTCTGTTGTCATGAATTCTGTTCATATTTTATCCTTTCCTCAATCCCCCATATACCCAGTCTTTTCTCTCACTTTCACTATCTGTAAACCCCTGCATAGTAGTGGCACTCCCACCTTGCTTGGGGTGAAATGGTCAAAAAAAAAAAAAATTATATAAAATTGGACGCTGAGGTCAACACTAAGCAGCAGCAGTTCATTTTTGCTGGAATACAATTTCCAGGCCATGAAGATTGCTTTGAAGCATGAAACAGACTGTCGCTGCTTGGTGTTGAAGTAAGTGTCAACTTTTATATTTACATATGCTCTATCCTTAATACTGAGCACTTTTACCTGTAAATATAGCATACATTAAAACTATATATATATATATATATATATATATATATATATATATATATATATATATATATAGTCATCCACAGAGAGATTGTTTTGCTGTATTACAGCTCATCAATGTGGCTAGGCATGCAATTGCTTCAAGCCAGGATCAAAACCCAACCAATTTGACATCATTTGGAGAGACTTATCTCTAGGCCATCAGTGCATGCTAGGAAGAAAGGGAATTTTTAACACATAAGTATTACTGGCTACCAGAGGGCTCAATTCATAATGAAGAGATTAGCATTAATCAGCAGTAGTCGACAAACTCCTTTTCTCCCATAGTACACAACTTACAAAAGGGAGCATCTACAGTCATCCACAGACAGACTGTTTTGCTGTATCACAGCTCATCAGCTTGAAGCCAGGATTGAACCCAACCAGTTTGTTATCAGTCAGAGATTCTCACTTCTAAGCCATCAGCGTATGATATATATATATATATATATATATATATATATATGCACACACATAAATATACATACAAATAAGATAATTATACATATAAGATAATGGCTGTCTACTTGTTTCCAAGGATATGTGTCTGCTAGTGTGGATAGCCAATCTCTGTTGCAGATCCCTGCTCAGGCACATTTTATGTTTGCTCAACACCCACAGAGCCCACCTGTGGTTTATATGGCAACTATGCTGAGTAGACTATAGTTTCAATTTCTTCTGGGAGAGACACCATCTCCTGGCATGATCAATAGAACAATGCAGGTCTGCTGAAACCCTTGACTTATGACTTTGCGCTAGCAGAACAATTGATGGATTGTAAAGAGTTCCGTTTCCCAATTTCAATCACTTGGCCGTGCACAAATAAAATTTAGCTCTCAGATACTTCATGAGTGCATGGCCAAGTGGTTAGAAAGTTTAATTTCCAACCATGAGACTTGTGTTCAAATCGCATGAAAGTCAATTTGTCAGTGAGGTGACTCCTTGATGTTATCAGTCTGGGAAGGAGATTCCACTACTGGGTAATCATATATATATATATATATATATATATATATATAACACATGTAGGTGGCTGAATATATATATATGTGTGATTTATTTATATATAATTATATATCTGAAATTTTAACTGTATAATATTTGATCTATATGATTAATGGAGAGCTATTTTTTTTATAGTGCATTTACAAGGAAGGAGATTGCACCGAAAAATATAATATGAATGAACTTTTCATCATTAAATTTATTGATTATACGTATATATATATTTATATATATATATATTTATATATATGGATGGATGTGTGATAGTGTAATGGATAGTGGCTTACATGCAAATAACTTTTATCCCCTCAGTTATAGGCAAGTAGCAGGACAAACTCGACCCTATAGTTTTGGTTGGAAACTAATTTAGGTAAAGGAAAATCACTGAATACAAACCAAATGGTTGAGCTCTATGCCCAGGACACACCACTGTTACTATGGCTGCAGTATATGTGGTGCTTCTACAACCATAATTGTTTATGGCAATCATAATCATAATATAAATAATCATACTTGCATATGTATATATTTATTATTTCAAATGTTATTTTTAGTGGACACGCATATTAGATGTTCTGTTTATTTTAAACAGTATTTATTTCATCTACAGGCCACCATACCTGAGAAAACTAAATTTAAATAAAGAAAATGTGCTCTCTGGTAGGAATCAAACCTGTGAAAAAAAAAAAAAAAAAAAAAAAATATATATATATATATATATATATATATATATAGTTGGATGCATACATACATATATGCGTGTGCATGTGTGTATTTATGCAAAAATATTTATCTATACACATACACACATATATATTTGCAAAATGCTTTACATTGTAATAATCATCTGAATGTAGTAGACTATAAAATCTTGCATGGATTCCTCAATAATCCGAAACAAAAAAACATCAAAATGCATATTAAAGTGCACATAGTTGTCACTGAGTCATCCATACACAAACAAAATGGATTTCTTTTTTGTTCTTCAATATTTCATTATCACTTTGTCTGGCTGGAGAAGAGCAAAATTCTTAAAACAAAAAAAAAAAATTGCATCATTTTCTTTTTTTTATAAAAGGAAATGTATTGATTTTTGAATTATTAAAGGAAGTCTTTGATTTCTAAAATACATGTAATCAACCTAATAAGAATCTACACATATATGCATTCTCTACAAAAACAAGCAGACTGTCTATCCTCATTGGGTACCCTACATTACAGACATTGTGTCAGACTAGGCTATACTTTGCAAATATTCATATTTTATCAAAGTTGATTACCCTTTATGAAAAAAAAAACACACAAATAAAATATGATGAGATTAAAAATAAATTATTACCAAATTACTTACAGACAGAACATAAAAAATATCTTTCTAAAAATACTTGATATTGCAGAGTTCCCATTAGGTCTTCATGGTTGGCAATTCAATGGATAGTGTCATCCTATTTTCTAGATATCATATATATATATATATATATATATATATATATATATATATATATATATATATATATTAGGTTGGTGCAAAAATAATGACATAATAACGTCGTTTTTTGACGTTAAAAAATACGTCAGAAAATGACATTATTACATCATTATTTTTGCACCAACCTAATATTACTTTATTTACCATTTGTGCCTGAAGAATTGGGTAACCACGAGACTCTGAGTTGCACTACAAACATAGGTATACATAGGTATATGTATATTTATTAATATATACTTTTATAGTTGTGTTTAACTACATTGAGTACTGTTTTGTTTACACCTTAAATTAAATAAATATTTATTTGCTCATCTGTATATGTACGTTATCACACGCATATACAGTTGCTAATATCTCGTTATTTAGTTTATATTCACACTCACATATATGAACAGACTGAAAGAGAGAGATAAAAAGATAGATAGATATGAACAAAGTGAAAGTGATATAGAGAGCAGCAGATAGAAGGGAAGGTTTCTTTATTGCGACAACAATATTCAACAAGGATGTTTCGGAAGCTAACAATATATATATGGCCGTAAATATTGGTTTCATTTTTTTGTAATTCATTTCTATGCTCTATAATAAATATATTGAGCTCTTTCGTGGATCAGTTTTAATATTTTATATTAATAGGATTCACTTGGATTACCTCCCCATGGATTTTTACCTATATATATATATATATATATATATATATAATTTCAGGATCTTTCACCCCAAGCAAGGTAATAAAGCCACTAAGATGTGAGGGGTTACTAAGTGTGAAAGAATATGGGGAAAAGGAAAACATTATTAAGGATAGAGAACAATAAAAGAAATCAGGAAGACAGTAGATAATGACTGATATTGAATTTAAATTTTTGAAGATCAAAGTTGATTTGGAAACAAGAAGCCAGAATAGAGTTTCACAAGCAAGAAGTGTGAGAGAAGAAACTCTTAGTATAGAACTTATGGCTACATCTAGCTATTTCAACTGCAAAATGATCTGACCATGCCGCCAATATAATACTGCACTAAAATTCATAAAGATGGAATACCAAAGAGAAAAGATCAGAACAATTATCATGAAAATGTTTATAGAAAAGGTACATGAAAGTTACATTATGGCGATAGGAAAGTGACTGAATCTGAGATGCCAGGTCAGGACCAATTACATTGCAAAATTTTCTTTGTATTTTTTCAAGAATCTCTAAATATATAGTAAAGGCACCAGATGTGGCAGCAATATTCAATGCATGGATGAATGGTAGATTTATAAATGTATAAGATAGATTCTGGTGAGAAAAATCGTCTGGCATAACATAATGAATCAACTTTCCTAGCAGTAGACCTAGCAATTGATTCAATATAATCTTTCAACTTCATGTCAGCAGAAAATGTTAGAATAAAAATCAGGATGAGTACGTGTAGAATATACATATATATGAGGGGATACTGAAAATTTCTCTACCCAAGAAGCCATTCCTCCGAAAAAGCATAAACATTTTTTTTTCTCTTTCAAAATAAGTCAGTATTAAAAACACACACACACACACACACATATGTTATGCTGCTATAACATGTACATTGGGGAGACGTCATGTGATCTAAAAACCCACATCCAGGAACACAAAAGAGACTTGCAATTCGATAGACATTCAAACTCTCTCGTCTTACACCACAACATGGGACATAACTTTAATTTCACCAATGCAAGCCTTATAAAAAAAGAACATAACCCTTTAAAGAGAAAATATGGAAACATATTTATAGCAATATTACCAACAAGTATCTTGTGCGTATTTTGACATAAGTTAGATTCATGAATAATGGATCTGTAGAAAAAAGGTGAAGTAATGTATTTTTTTAATGTGTGTTAATAACACACATATAAAAAAAATGCATTACTTCACCTTTTTTCATGAATCTAACTTATGTCAAAATATGCACAAGATATGCTTCAATGAAAAATCAAACCAAAACAAAATTTTTTAAAACATCCTGCTGTGTCTCCCTAACTTTTACACACTTTAGCATCCAGAATGTTTCTTACACATATCTGAATATTATCTGTCACTTCATTACACGTGATATGTATCTAACCAATCAGAAATAACCAAAAACGTATCATTAATCTGCATGTCTTTGCTTTTTTTTTTTATCATTTTTTATCATTTCTATCTTTATTACTGAAAGTGAAACATGTTAGATTGAGATCTGTTTCCAACTTGTTCTTTATACTATTGTTTTGTCGGATTCTTATCCATACTTGATCTATATTTGATCTTCTATTCACACACACACACACATATATATATATATATTTCCTGTTAAAATTTGATTTGGATATATAAAATGTGTGTGTGTGTGTATACACACACATTTTAAATATCCAAATCATTATTAAAATGATAGATGAAATTATTAACTTGCTGAACCAAGTTCAAATTATGGCTGAAACAGTTTGCCTTCACTTCACAGTAATGCTCTTGTGAAAAGGCATGAAACCATCTCTACCCCACGCCATACCCAGTTATATGGGAATAGTAGTTGGAATCTTTTTGCTCTGTAAGGAAATCCCTCTTGGACACCAAGCTAACAATTTGGCCCTGTAAAAATTCACTTGCTATTGAAACTGCAAAAGCTTCACTTGGTTTGGTTACAGCCCTCCCCATGTATCACAAAGGGTCTGTAGGAATAAGAAAATGTAGTTAGAGAAGACAGACTTAATCATCAGTGATGTATAAGTTTTAATATTTTCTATTAACATCAATTCATTGACTTGTTTGTTTTTTTTCAGCTTATCAACCTTTTACAGGTTATTTTAATGCCAGAAAATATTTTAGATTGTAAGAATTATTTGGAGATAATAAAGATTTACTAATACAAGTCCTAATTAAGCTGTCACTGGGGGAGAAGAGGTGGATTCATACTTTCCCCAAGAGTATTTGCATGTAAGTGAATATAATGAACCTGACTGGAATTGGAACTTGGCTCTCTGATTTCTGATACAATGCTGCTATCCATGATACCACTTGTACATCTGAGCTTACCAGACTCAACATAGCTTAACTTTGGTGATCAGATGAGAACAAATATTTCAACATGCTATGTCCATAATCCTATATTGACATTAAAGAATGATATTAATATTAATAAATATGTGTGCCATATGAGAGTTGAGACAATCCTATTCTGATTGTATCCACAGAATTCTATGTCTGACATTCAAAGTGAAAATCCTTTCAAAGCTTTATTCCGATATGGCAGAAGTTTAAGAAAATGGCTGCCTGGCTGGGTTACTGTGTTTCTGGATGGCACTATCAAGATTTGTAATGTTAGTTAGGACTTTGAGAAGTGTAAATTCGATTGTAGAGCTGGCCACTAAAATTATATTTTAAATGAATAAAAGAATAATTCAAGTAGGAAATAGAATGAGAGAATAATTTTAACAGGAAATAAAATGGGAGAATATTTTAGACATGAAATAGAATAAGAGAATAATTCAAACAGGAAATAGAATAAAAGAATAATTCAGACAGGAAATAGAATAAGAGAATATTTCAGACATGAAATAGAATAAGAGAATAATTCAGAAAGGAAATAGAATAAGAGAATAATTCAGACATGAAATAGAATAAGAGAATAATTCAGACAGTAAACAAAATAAGAGAATAATTCAGACAGGAAATAGAATAAGAGAATAATTCAGACATGAAATAGAATAAGAGAATAATTTTAACAGGAAATAAAATGAGAGAATATTTCAGACAGGAAATAGAATAAGATAGAATAATTATACACAATCACATACTTTGATATGTTCACAAATACAGGGAGTAATTCTGAGAGGAAAAAGCTATAAACTGTAAAGAAGCAAAGAATGTATTTGCATTATTATCAGAAGAAAATGAGAATTATTCTTTAGTTTTCATTGACAAGAGAAATGAAATCAATAGATTTCATAAAGTCAAAAACAAACAAAATGAGAAATGCATAAAATATCTATTGAAAGAAAAAACACATTCCACTTTGTTTAGCTTTGGTTGAATGTGTGAAGGCATTTGATTTTGCAAAATTAAATAATCTCTGTCTGGAATTTTAGGATGCAGAGTTATCATTATTTACAGTTATAGGAATATATACTTGACAAACATGGTGGATAAAATAAGTAAAGGTTTATTGTAAAAACCAATAAGAAATAAGGTAACAGTTATGCACAATGTTGTCACAAGTCAATCCATTTGTGAGTGCTACTATTGGAAGGTTGGTAGTTCTCGCGTAAGTCTGAGTTGTACTCAACAGATCTCAGCTAGACTCTGTAGTCTGTTGACTTACAGATACTTATAGGTTGTTACTACCTATAGTGTAGTCACTCATGAAGGAGACAGGTTATTCCATTAAATCATTTACAATTTTTACATGTGGACTATTGTCCTCATCTTTGTTGTTGTCATCACAATGTTTGGTCGTCTGGTGTACATCAGTCCCAGTAACCAACAGTGGAAACATGGCAACAATAATTGAGAAGTAGTAAAACTAGGAATGAGAAAAGATATCTCTAGATATGGGCAGTGGAACAAGAACAGTCTACCCACATAGATTAAATAAAGGGTTTGTTTCAGAATTCTACGAAGGTTACCTAGATTGATATACACCTGATGAAGGCACGACCATAACATTGTAACAACAATAAAGATGAGGGCAATAGTCCGCATGTAAATAGTGTAAATAACTAAGTCACTCTGTTGATTGAATGATTTAGTTTTTACAGTTTATCAACCCTTTTTGGTTATTTAAAGCTGAAAAACATTTTAGATTGTGAGAATAAATATTTTCTTGCAAGTGAATATTGTGTTAATAATTTTTTGAGAACAGCAATGATTTTTCCAGACAGAAGTCCTACTATTTAATGCATAGCTGGGAGTAGATGGATTCATGCCTTCCTCAAGGCTATTTGCATATAATGTGAATGTTTTAACAACATTTCATAAAACTCACTGAAAATATATACTATAACAGTACTTCGGTAATTTGAGAGTACAAAAACAAAGGTTGAAGAAGGTGTAATGCAAAAGTTATACAACTTCAATTTAACAATTTTCAGTAAGTCATGAAAATATTTTTGAGAAAATGGACTGGGAAGAGATGAAAGTAAATATAAATAGAGAATATTCAAGATCATCTACGATTTGCAGATGAGGTTTTACTAATATCAAAATCATACGATGAATTACAAAAATATTAAATAACCTAAATAGGAAAAGTCGAAATGTTGGTTTCAAATGATCGATTTGTTTTCTACAGCTTATCAACCCTTTGCAGGTTATTTAAAGTCAGATAATATTTTTAGATTGTAAGAATATTTTTTTGAAATAATAATGATTTAGTGATACAAGTCTTACGAATTAACTCTTAGCTAGGGGGAAAAGGTAAATTCATGTTTCCCAATGGTATTTGTGCTTAAGTGAATATAACAAATCTAACTGGAATTGGAACTCGGCTCTCTAATTAACAATTCTGAGACATTATCCATTACACCATTTGCACATTCAAGATTACAACTGTGGTCATCCATTTAGGTGCTAACCAGGCTCGACATTACTTAAATTCCATGATAATGCAGGAACCAGTGTAATGTTCAATTGTAACATTCTTCCAAAAAGATCATAAATATAGAAAATGAGAAATTGGAAGAAATCCAAGAATCCATCATAAATTTGTGAACGTACCTATTCTAAGATATCAGATAAAGATCAGAAAGGGCGTAACATAAAGGGGATACAATTTCACCTCAACTATTTTCAGCAGACTCTGAAAGTAACTTCTAGAAAATTAAGTTGGAAAGGATGGGAGTAAAAATAAACTAAGGTTATTTGTGAAAATCTCATTCTTTTTATTTTTGGTCAGTTATCCCCCCCCCACACCACTTATTTCAATATTTTGGCAATACCTAAAATTGGTGGGTGATGATATTTTTATAAATATAATTAATCAATCCTTAAATTTACTATTTTTCTTGAAACAATGTCTGGAACATATTGGACTTTTTTTTTTAAAGAGTTTCTTAAAGTGTTTTAATTTCTCTTTTGTTGGCATCCATCAAATTCGCTAGTGGTTGGAAGTGAGAGTGTCTAATTATTTTTTGTTTTAAAAAGTCTAAAATCTTTATTTTAAACAAATATCTTTTTTCTTTACAAATACATTTTAGGCTATAAGCTTTCAAATGAAATCACAATTTAACTTCGAAAGAAGACATTTAAATTACCTAAAATGCATTTTATTTATTTTTATAAGATTCCTTTTATTCTTCATAAGTTGATGGATGCATCTAACGAAGGCATTCGATAAAGATCGGAAAAGGCGCAAAACAGGAGGATACAATTTCACCAACTATTTTCAGCAGACTTTGAAAGTAACTTTTGGAAAATGATGTAGGAAGGGATGCGTATAAACAGGAATAAGATTATTTAAAATCGTCTAAAATTTGATGACATTTTATTAAAAGATCTGATCAATTGCAAGAAATGTTAAATGATCCGGACAAAACATTTTGAGGTAGGTTGTAAAATGAACAGAAATAAACAATATCTAATTGTAAAGTTTCAAAAACATAATAAAAATAGATGAAGTTCAATAATAAATAAACTTAGGGTAGGTAATAACATGAAATAAAGACCACAAAAACAAAATAAAATCTTACATATTTATAAGTTTAGCATTTGTCCATGCTTAGACTATTGCTTCCATATATGGTATGGTGCTCCTACTATACATTTAGAGAGCCTTGATAAAATCCAAAGAACAATCTGCAATGTTATTGGGTCTGACCTGGCATCTTGGTTTCAGTCACTTTCCCACCATCATAAAGTTGCATCCCTGAACCTTTTCTATAAATACTTACATGGTAATTGTTTGGATGAACTTTCTTCTATGGTACTGAGACTATGAATTTAAGTGCAGAACTAGACTGGTGGCAAGATCTCATCATTTAACAGATGAAATAGCTAGAAGTTCTATCTTAACAGTTTCTTTTCTCACACTTCTTGCTTGTGTAACTCGCTTCTGGTTTCATGCTTTCTAGTTAACTTTGATCTTCAAATATGAAAATGCAATGTCAATTGTTATCTTCTGTCTTCTTAATTTCTGTTCTTTTATTGTTCTCTCTCCTTAATAATGTTTTTCTTTTTCTTATATTCTTTCACACTCAGTAACCCCCTGCATCTTAGTAGCTTTGTTGCCCTTCTTGGGGTGAAATGAGTAAAAAACGAAAAAATATATACAGTTGAAAGCATTGCAGAAAAAGATGGGTTTCTCTTTTTTGTTTGCAATGAAATAATAGTTGGCAGACTTGTGTAACATCTAATATCTGTGATCCCCTTGGGTGGCTGCATAACTGCAGTCTTGTGACAGACTTATACTTCAAAGTACTCTTGACTGCAAACAAGTATTTCAAACTACATGTTTAGCACTTTCCTCCTATTGAATAGTAAAATTCAGAGTCAGAAAATAAAGAGTAGCTAAATATAGAATTTCTGATCTTGTCTCTGACTCACTGTGATTTTGAATGGTACCAAATACAATGATAATGCAGGGATACAAAGGCACTTATCTCACTTTGGTGGAGATAAGTCACGTTGGTCACCTGACAACTGCTTAGTGATGTCACTTCATACAGTGACTAAAGCAGTAGTCAAATTTCAGTTCATTTTACAGCAGCCAAATAAAAAGGTTGCTTTCTTTAGCCTGGGCCCTGGCATGGCCTATGCAGAGACTAAATCTGCCTCCTCAGCAGCTTACAAGTCCATGGTGCTGTTTCCCTTTGGGAATATATTTTTCCCAGATACAGAAAGAAACTCCAGCTTGCAGTCCTCAATTTGGGAAAACCCAAGACTCGTTGTTTCCCATTTGTGGCATGTGTCCTCACCTGGGACACATTGATGAATCTAGCCCATTTGAATCTAGAGTCCTAAACATGGTTTCTCCAGATACAGGAATATCTACATATTATATATAAGACCCATCCTTTTTGTTTCTCCTTACACTCTGTTTTGCTGTGTAGATATATGTGATATCTTATTCTTCACATGGGACATGTATATATAGTTTTGTGTATGATGTAGCATTATAAAAGTCCCTCTGAGAACAAAGCATGTTTGTCATTCTTTTTTCTATCAGTCATTCTGTTCTGCTTGTGAACTATGGTGTTATTCTATCATGGATATAATAATGCCCATAATAGGGGAAATATAAATGGGAGAATAAATCTTTCTACCATAGCTCTCTCCTGTTACAATATGTAGGTAGTGTAGCAGTTCTAGGCATGGGAAGTGGAATCAACAAGCTGAGTTCAAATTCTGGTCTAGTTTGCTGCGCTCATTTTCACACTGTTACTTTTAAGAAGGGTAGAAATCAAACTCTTTTCTACAAAGCTTTGAATAGACAATGTTCTCTCATCTTGAGTTGCAGTCAGTCTAAGAGACAGACAACTTTGAATTGGAAAGTGTAGATAAGACAACAGGAAACTTCACAATCTTTCCAAAGAAGTCATGGCAGTCCACAGATAATGAAACAGGAAGCTGCAGAGAGCCATGTTCACATATGTCCTGAATGAACTGGGCAATAAACAAAACAAAGAACAAATACAAAACTACTGAGGAGCAAGAACCCAGTAATACATGTGTAAGCATATATACTTATTGAGATATATGTGTCAAAAATGATAAGATTATTTCAATATCGATCAGTACTTCTGTTTCAGAACAGGATATCTATATCCTCTATCGAGGATCAGGGTGGTATGTGTGCATTTTCAGTAGGATCAAAATGCAATTCTCTAGCTTTTCCTAGGATCAGTATAGTATCTGTGCATGTTTCCCAAGATCAGTCATTCACTTGCCCATGGCTTAAGATCATTGTAGCATCTGTGTACTCTATGTAAAATCAAGATGCCACTCACTGGTCTTCTGCCTAGTCTCAGTTTATTATCCGTGTACTCTAAATATCTTCTTCTATGTGCTATTGGCGATCATGGCTCTCCACAACTTCCTGTACTTTGTAGCTCTTAATAACTTTTTTGCCATCTCTTCTAAATACTGCATCATCATCCATTCACTCAAGCTCACATGGTAGGTTGTGCATTGCTTTCCTCTGTCTCTTTTACCTACAATCTGTCCTGTGAGTATCACATTTTCCAAGTCCTCTTTCCTTATTATGTACCATAGAAATTCCAATTGTCTCTTTCTGATGTTAAGTATAAATGTCCCTTTTGTTTCTATTGTCTCTAGAACATTGCTGCTGCTCACATGTTCAGTCCATGGTATTCTCAGCATCCTTCTGTAGAACATCATTTCTGTGGCTTCAACTTTCTTCTTCATCTGTGAGATTGTCCAGCATTTAGTGCCATATTGGAGGACTGATACTACATAACAATTCAGTATTCTTTTCTTTGTTTCTAATGATATATTTTTGTTTTGATTATTTACAAATTAAATTCATCTTTCTGAGTGAACAGCAGAATACAGCAAAGGTCTCGATATTTATTCATTATTATATATGATATTTATTAAGTACATGAAAAAAATCCAGAGAAATTTTGGAGATTGAATAAACAATTTATATCCTTTTTTTTTTTTTAAATTCTGGAAACTTTGGTATACATATCATATATCTACATCTATATACGAATAGTTAAGCATACATCTTTATATGTATGCATGACTTTATCTCTATATATTTGCCTAACAATGCGCGTCTAAATGAATGTAGATTGATTCACATATGTTTCTTCATGAGAACATACATCAATGTGTTCATGAGAATGGGTATTATTTTAATCTACATTAAAAGGTCACAAGACCAAAATTTAGTCACTGACGCTATGCAAAATATTTCAAAGGTCACATGACATCTCACATTGTGTGGGATTTTTATATGAAAATTAGGACATAACTGCATCTATACAGATGCATATATATATATATATATATATATATATATATATATATATATAAAAGGTATATTTAGGCAGGAAGTATTCATCCAAACATGTTTGATTGAAATGAACTGACAAAGTCTGTCTGCTTAATTTTTAGATGATATTTTTACAATTTTCAGAAAAGGTGTTGAGCATCGTACGCAAAACTGCAGATAAACTATCCAATGTTCATATTTTGTTATTTTGTTTCAAGTTCTTTTGACTTTTACAGTCATTATCAAGAACCAATGTTGTGTCTGTGGTGGTCAGTTTATCCACAACTTCGAGCACAATATCCAACAAGTCATCTGAAAGTTGGAAAAAATAACAAAAAAATTGGGTCATTTTAAATCTTCACTTTGTTTTGTCAGAAATACCATTTACTGAAAAGCTGCTCTGAATTCTAAAATAAAGAATGCAATAAAACTATGACATTATTTAATTAGAAAAGCTCTTAATTGCTTTTATAAGATATATTAAGGATACTATTGTCTTAAGAAAAATTGTTTTTGGATGATTTTTAACAGAATTGTTTTCATTTTTTTTAAAATTTTAATTAGAAAAATTTATTAAGTTTTAAATCTTTTAAAATTCTGTATTATTTTCAACCATTTAGATGATATTAAGTGAATACTATATTTACTAATCATAAATGGAAAAGCTTAATACAAATCATCAAACCAATATTTTTAAAAGAATTTTGAATTTTTTTTATATGTATAAACATACCCATTTTTGTAAGTATGGGAAACCATACACAACATTATCAATAAAGAAGAGTGATCACTATAGTAAATTTAAAGTCAACATTTCTAAAATTTAATAAAACATTAGATTATGGAGAATATTTTCCTAAATTTTTAAGATTACTGAGTACATAAAAATGATATAAAAAAGGCACTCATGCCATTTTCTTAAAAGATGTTTTACAGCTAAAATCTCCGTAGAACAACATAAAACCTGTCATCATGCTGTCAACACATGAAATCAGCTACTGTCTGATTAAAAACACAGCCACTTTTTACTGTTGGACTAAAAAATGCATTTCTGCTATATTTTAAACTTAAAATAAATAATATTTGTTCTAAACCAGATTAATTATACTTTAAATTAACTGATATTCCTCAAATAATGTTTACAAAAAGCATATTTTAGTTTTGGAAGATTTTTTATTCAAGAAAATTACATTGCTATGAAAGATGACAAAAAAGGGCGTTAATCTACTATTTAATCAGAAAAAAAAAAAATCCATCCAGTTAATCTAAATTAATTTTTGAAATACAGCAAAGTATTTTTCTTATTGGAAATATTAAATTTAATCTATTAGCTTGAAATTAAAACTAAAATAAAAGCTTCAAGAAAGATTTTTCCAAAAATTCATTTTAAATCAGGTATGGTTTCTCCTGTTTTTTGTGGAGATATCTAATTTACACTATTAATGTGTGGAATATTTCACATAAAATACACAAATTCTATATTTTATTTTTTTCACTTTGATGTGAACTTTACCAGATTTTCAAAGTTTCAACTTTCAGGTTCCTGAACTTCCTAGAAAGATTATACTGTAATTAAGAGTTCTAATTACAGAATGCATGCAAATTGTACAAAGACAAATCTTTTGAACAAAAAAAATGGAAATCTGTCTTCGTAATGATGATAAATTTAAAAAGTAAATGTTAATATGAATATACACTCCATATTCTGAAACTAGTTTTAGTTGTCAATTCATTGTGTTTGTAAGTTCTTGTATTGCTTCATATTAGACAAGCACAGAATACTGAATCAAGACTAGGGATGATTGAATTATTTTTTTATGGCTTATCAACATTTTGCAGGTTATTGAAAGCCAGAAAATATTTTTAGATTGTAAGAATTTTTGGGGGATAATATTGATTTACTGATACAAGTCCTAGTAATTAACCCATAGCTGAGGGGAGAAGAGATGGATTCATACCTTTCTCAAAGTTATTTGAGCATAATGAACCTAACTGGAATTGGAACTCAGCTCTCTGATTTTCAATTCTGAAATGTTATGGGTTCAGCATTATCCTAAACAGGAGAATCTTTCAAGCATGTTGTGTTTTGGATAAGATCTGAAGATGTCCCAAACTGAAAGTAGAAACATTGAATCCCAAGGCAGTCGCATGTTGAACAAAAGTTGATAAATCCCCCAAATTAAAGTATATAGATTAACAAGATTTTAACAAAGCAAAGTTTAACTGTTGGTTACATAGGTGTTTTGGACTAGTCACTCCTTTTCCTTGACAGCAGCATGGAGATGTTCAAACTTTGAGTTCACAACTATGATGCTGACAGAATAGCCATATATGTCCATTTGCTTGTTCTCTCCCTTTTCAAATCTTAAGCTGATTATCAGGTTGTCTGTTCTTATGGTTACTGATATGATTTGTTTGTCACAATTCTCATTGGTGGTTTCAATAGAACTTACATAAAGTGGGTTTTGTACCTATATATCTGGAATTCAGTCTTCAGATTTGTCCCAAAGGATATATTGGTACAATTTAGCTAGTAATTATATTAAGGGTCTATTTCTTCAGAAAGTACATAGTCAGCTAACCACTTAGCCAAGTTCAGCTAACTTACTTCCTACAGACTATTCTTCCTTGAAGATCACTGGTGGATATATCTTTATGCAAACAAAGTAAACTGGTTGCCTTGGCTGAGTTTCTTTCAGAAGGCACTTTCTTCAGAATTATTCAGAAATCACACATCAATCCGTGATTTCTAATTAATATTCAATTTGATTTGTTAAGAACTTCCCAGCATATCTAATTTCTTGAAATTAATTAACTTTCTTAATTAGTTCTTTTACAATAATCATAAAATGCACTTCAGACTTTACTCCCATGTTCCTTGATTCTATAAAATAAAATGAAGACTTTTTACATTTAACTATCTGTTGACTGCTGTGGGGGGAAACAAATATTCATACACATACAAATATTTAAATTATTGTATTTCAAACTAATGAATAAACATAATTTTCAATTGATTAACTGTACATAGATGCATAATATCTAAATATGCATAGAAAACAGAAAAAAACTTTGACTTAATAGAAATAAATTATCCATTTTAATAGGTGAAAAAAGTATTCGTACAATGCAAATTTCAGATTTTAAAACTTTTAAATTGCTTTAATACTCTAGATTATTCAAGTGGAATATTCTAGAATGTTCCACTAATGTTATCAGTAGTTATTTTTAGCCTAAAAAATACAATCAGAACATTTTGTAATTGATATTCGTGCAAGAAGGTTACCATCATGGCAAGAGGCAAAGAATTGACAAATTTGCAAAAAGAACTGATTGTTAAGCTCTGGAAAGAAGGTAAAAGTTACAGGAAAATCTCAGACAACCTGAATATTCCATCTACTACCATTAGTTCATTCATTGCAAGGTATAAAAACTCAAAACTGTTAAAAACCAAAGAACAGGTGCTCCATGTAAGATTTCTTCAAGATCTTTGAGGAAATTAATGTTAAGTTAAACAAAATCGAATGGTTACTTGTCAAGAGTTGCAGGATGATTTTCTTTTATCAGGAATCTGTGTCACTAAATGAACAATAAGCAATGAAATTCATAGAAACAATCTAAAGTCACATTCCCCTCAGAAAACTCTACTGCTATTGAAAAGACACAGAGATGCCAGGTTGAAATTCATTCGTGTACATAAGGATAAGGAAAAATTGTATTGGGAAAGAGTATTATGGACAGATGAAACAAAAATTGAGTTGTTTGGATGTAATTCTAGAAAACATGTATGGACGAAATGTGGTGATGCCTTCAAACAAAAGAACACAGTTCCAACAGTGAAATTTGCTAGTGGCAGCATCATCGTTTGGGGATTTTTTTCTGCAAAAAGTAACATATCAATAAGAGATGGGAGAATGAATGCCACAGCATATCAAAATTTTTGGAAGCAAATTTAAGGATTTCAGTTGAAAATCTTGAACTTCCTTCAGATTGGATCTTCCAAAACACACTGCAAAATTTACAAAGAAATGGCTTGCTGAAAATATTGTAAATATCCTGAAATGGCCAAGTCAGTCCCCAGATTTAAACCCAATCAAGAATCTGTGGCATTATTTGAAAATTCAAATCCAATTGAAAGCTCCAGTGAACATCCCAGATCTGAAGATCATATATATTAAATGAAGATTATGTATTCTTTTTTGTATTGTATGAATACTTTTTTCACCCATTAAAATGAATAAATGGGATTTATTTCTATTAAATCAAAATTTTTTCTGTTTTCTATGCATATTAATTATTATGCATCTGCGTACAGTTAATTATATGAAAAGTATGTTTATTCATTAGTTCGTAATACAATAAATTAAAAATTTGTATATGTATGAATATTTGTTTACCCCCACTGTAGATGATAAAGTTTAGTTTTAGTTTTTCCTTCTGCTTGTGCTGTTAGGCATTGCAGGGAGACACAGTCATCTGTCAGCGGCAAGGCAAGTGGTCTGGGGGAGAGATATCTCATGGGCTCTGAGTATATGACAAAATGGAAAAAAAAAATTATGTGATGCATTTCATCTTTTAGAACTTCATTAGACTAAAGTGATGTTTATGTTGAAGTGACTACACATACACATAAATGAGAGGGGATACTAAAATTTAAAATTTATTTTTTTAAAATATGTATTTTTTTGTATATAGTCTAGTCGATTTCATTTAGTTTTCTTTTTTTAGTTTCTTGATATATAAAAATTTCTATATCATTTTTCCGACAAAAATGATAGTATAAAGAACAAGATGACAATCTAACGTGTTTCACTTTATTAAAGCTCCATCAGAGATCAAGATAAAAATGATAAAATGCAGAGGCACAGATTAATGGTATTCAGATATGTGACATATTTTATAACGTGGGACATAACTTTAATTTCACCAATGCAAGCCTTATTAAAAAAGTTTTTTTTTTGGTTGCTTTTTGTTTTACGGCATATCAACCTCAATGGGTTATTTAATGCTGACGAAATTTTTATTACTGGTAATATTTTTACTTCAAAAAATCTATTTCTGGTTATATTTTTTCCTTCAAAAAAGTATTGCTGGTAATGTCTTTTCAAAAAAGTATTGCTGGTAATGTCTTTTCAAAAAAAGTATTGCTGGTAATGTCTTTTCAAAAAATGTATTGCTGGTAATGTCTTTTCAAAAAAGTATTGCTGGTAATGTCTTTTCAAAAAAGTATTGCTGGTAATGTCTTTTCAAAAAAGTATTGCTGGTAATGTCTTTTCAAAAAAGTATTGCTGGTAATGTCTTTTCAAAAAAAGTATTGCTGGTAATGTCTTTTCAAAAAAGTATTGCTGGTAATGTCTTTTCAAAAAAGTATTGCTGGTAATGTCTTTTCAAAAAAAGTATTGCTGGTAATGTCTTTTCAAAAAATGTATTGCTGGTAATACTTTTTTTCTTCAAAAATGTATTGCTCTAATAATTTTTTTCTTCAAAAAATTTATTGCTAGTAATTTTTCACAAAGTATTTCTGATATTAAAACCTATTTTTACAATTTTATAGTGTTTTGAACCCAGTTTAGGGGTTAACTATTCACTCATAGTTGAGACCCAAACAGGTGCAACCACCCTAGGTCAGGGTGGACGTGGGAACACCAGCAATTAAGAGGTAGTTCCATGTGCCTCAAAACCTCTTGATCAGAGGCCTTGCTGTTGGACGTAGTTTATCGTCATATCCAGGATGTTAATGATGTCAGTCTACTCCACTAAGCTATGAATGTACACAAATTCAGAAACTATTTTCTCTAATTTAATCTTGAAATGGCATGGATACAGGAAATGACAAAGTGAGTTCAAACTCAGTGGCAGTTCATCTTTATTTTTTGCTGCAGCTTGTGTTCATGTCTTCGAAATGATGTTAGTGAAAAAGTAGTCTATTTTGTATGTCTGGTAATAAACCAGAGATCGTTCCTTGTTGATAATACGATATAACACAGTACACTGTTATATCACAGCAAAATAACCTCCCATCGTCTTGGGAGATATCAAAAGGGAATTAATCGAAAAGCCACTTCAATGACAATAGTTTGGTTTGGTTTGGTTTGGTTTGTTTTATACAGTATGTCAACCTCAAGGGGTTATTTAATGCCAACAAAATCTTTATTTCTGGTAATATTTTTTATTCAAAAATATAAAGCTTGTAAAATTTATTTTTCAAAATTGTATTGCTGGTAATAATTTTTTTTTTTTTTACAAAGTATTTCTGGTATTAAAACCTATTTTTATACTTTCATAGTGTTTTAACCCCAGTTTGGGGGCTAACTATTTAATCATAGTTGGGACCACAACAGGTGCCACCACCCTGGGTCAGGGTGGACCTGGGAACACCAGCAACTAAGAGGTCATTTCATGCTCTTCAAAACCTCCTGATCAGAAGACCTTGCCGTTGGACATAGTTTATCATCTTACCCAGGATGTGGATGAAGTTTATCGTCATACCCAGGATGGTATTAAAAAAAAGAACATAACCTTTATGAAAACATATTTATAGCAATACTACCAACTATTAACACATTTTAAAAAAAATACATTACTTCACCTTTTTTCTACACATCCATTATTCATGAATCTAACTTATGTCTTTCAAATACATAAAAAATCAAAGAAGATATACAAAATGGACACAAGATATGCTTTAATGAAAAATCAAACCAAAACAAAATTTAAAAAAAAATCTCCCTAACTTTTACACATTTTAGCATCCAGAATGTCTTTCACACATATCTGAATATTATCTCTTATTTTATTACACATGACACACATCTAACCAATAAGACTTAATCAAACACAACATACCATTAATCTGTATCTCTTTGCTTTTTATCATTTTTTATCATTTCTATCTTGATCTCTGACAAAGTTTTAATAAAGTGAACATGTTAGATAGAGATAAGTTTCTTACTTGTTCTTTATCTTATCATTTTCTCAGATACCTATCCATACTTGATCTATATTTGATTTTCTACTCATATAATAGCTGGCCACTCATATTTAAGGATACCTGTCTACTGTCTAATTCAGATGCTCGCTCAAGCACATTTTGTATTTGTTTCAAACCCACAGAGCCGACCTGTGGTTTATACTGCAACTATGCTGAGCAGACTTTAGTTACAGTTTCTGGGAGAGAGTGTGTTATCTAGCATAATCAACAATCTGAGCAAGGCCAGCACACTCAGATCCTCAGTCATGATGACTTGTGACTTGTGACTTTGTGCTTGCACAGCTATCGATGATCCCCCACGTGTTTTGTCTACCCAATTTCATTCACAGGGCTTGGCTCAACCTGTGGTGTGATTTTCGGGAACTTCTCAAAGTTGCCACATGCTGGGATCATCCCCCTCCAGACCGATAACATCAGGAAGTCTCCTTCCTGACAAATCAACCATGGGGAGATTCAAACCTGACACTCATGGTCAGAAAGCAAACATTCTAACCACTTGGCCACACACCCATATATATATATATATATATACATATATATATTCATTCATTAGTTTTCTTCATTAAATGTGATAGAGCATTGCCATACCTAAAAATTGTCTTTCTCAGAGCATTTGGCTGTTCATTGGACTTTGGCTCCATATGTGCCTCCAAAAATAAAATCAAGGTATTTTTGAACTGTAATACCATACACAACTGACCATCACTTCACTACATATAATCTCACCTCTATCAAACCAATTCTATTTGGTGATGCCTCAACAGAATATCACGAGAAAAATCAATTGGAAAGTTTTCCTGAAGATAGGAATCAATATGAAAATCAATAGAACAAACAATAGAAACATTTTTTATTTTATCAAAACTATCATTAAATATCAATAGAATTTCAACAGGAATATTTTCCTTTAGATTAGAATGAATATGAAGATCAGTAGAATACTAATAGTACAACCAATAGTATCATTTTTTAAATGAAAATTCAATCATTTTCCTGCTATATAGAATCAGAATCAAATATCTACAGAAATATAAATTGTATATTATTATTAGGATTGGGATTAATAATTAAATCAATAGAATATCAATAAATTAATCAGTTAAAACATCATTTTTAGGATTGAAGTCAATATCAAATTCGATAGTACAATCAATATTATCATTTTTCTTAGGATTGGAATTAATATCAAATTCAATAGAATATCAAT
Organism: Acanthosepion lycidas; assembly: GCA_963932145.1. NCBI lineage: Eukaryota > Metazoa > Mollusca > Cephalopoda > Sepiida > Sepiidae > Acanthosepion > Acanthosepion lycidas. The sequence continues at coordinate 87,991,224 of OZ010584.1, forward strand.
AGTACAATCAATATTATCATTTTTCTTAGGATTGGAATTAATATCAAATTCAGTAGAATATCAATAGTACAATCAATATCATCATTTTCCTTAGGATTGGAATTAATATCAAATTCAGTAGAATATCAATAGTACAGTCAATATCATCATTTTTCTTAGGATTGGAATTAATATCAAATTCAATAGAATATCAATAGTACAATCAATATCATCATTTTTCTTAGGATTGGAATTAATATCAAATTCAATAGAATATCAATAGTACAATCAATATCATCATTTTTCTTAGGATTGGGATTAATATCAAATTCAATAGAATATCAATAGTACAATCAATATTATCATTTTTCTTAGGATTGGAATTAATATCAAATTCAATAGAATATCAATAGTACAATCAATATCATCATTTTTCTTAGGATTGGAATTAATATCAAATTCAGTAGAATATCAATAGTACAGTCAATATCATCATTTTTCTTAGGATTGGAATTAATATCAAATTCAATAGAATATCAATAGTACAATCAATATCATCATTTTTCTTAGGATTGGAATTAATATCAAATTCAATAGAATATCAATAGTACAATCAATATTATCATTTTTCTTAGGATTGGAATTAATATCAAATTCAGTAGAATATCAATAGTACAGTCAATATCATCATTTTTCTTAGGATTGGAATTAATATCAAATTCAATAGAATATCAATAGTACAATCAATATTATCATTTTTCTTAGGATTGGAATTAATATCAAATTCAGTAGAATATCAATAGTACAATCAATATCATCATTTTTCTTAGGATTGGGATTAATATCAAATTCAATAGAATATCAATAGTACAATCAATATTATCATTTTTCTTAGGATTGGAATTAATATCAAATTCAGTAGAATATCAATAGTACAATCAATATCATCATTTTCCTTAGGATTGGAATTAATATCAAATTCAGTAGAATATCAATAGTACAGTCAATATCATCATTTTTCTTAGGATTGGAATTAATATCAAATTCAATAGAATATCAATAGTACAATCAATATCATCATTTTTCTTAGGATTGGAATTAATATCAAATTCAATAGAATATCAATAGTACAATCAATATCATCATTTTTCTTAGGATTGGGATTAATATCAAATTCAATAGAATATCAATAGTACAATCAATATTATCATTTTTCTTAGGATTGGAATTAATATCAAATTCAATAGAATATCAATAGTACAATCAATATCATCATTTTTCTTAGGATTGGAATTAATATCAAATTCAGTAGAATATCAATAGTACAGTCAATATCATCATTTTTCTTAGGATTGGAATTAATATCAAATTCAATAGAATATCAATAGTACAATCAATATCATCATTTTTCTTAGGATTGGAATTAATATCAAATTCAATAGAATATCAATAGTACAGTCAATATCATCATTTTTCTTAGGATTGGAATTAATATCAAATTCAGTAGAATATCAATAGTACAGTCAATATCATCATTTTTCTTAGGATTGGAATTAATATCAAATTCAGTAGAATATCAATAGTACAGTCAATATCATCATTTTTCTTAGGATTGGAATTAATATCAAATTCAGTAGAATATCAATAGTACAGTCAATATCATCATTTTTCTTAGGATTGGAATTAATATCAAATTCAGTAGAATATCAATAGTACAGTCAATATCATCATTTTTCTTAGGATTGGAATTAATATCAAATTCAGTAGAATATCAATAGTACAGTCAATATCATCATTTTTCTTAGGATTGGAATTAATATCAAATTCAGTAGAATATCAATAGTACAGTCAATATCATCATTTTTCTTAGGATTGGAATTAATATCAAATTCAATAGAATATCAATAGTACAATCAATATCATCATTTTTCTTAGGATTGGAATTAATATCAAATTCAATAGAATATCAATAGTACAATCAATATCATCATTTTTCTTAGGATTGGGATTAATATCAAATTCAATAGAATATCAATAGTACAATCAATATCATCATTTTTCTTAGGATTGGAATTAATATCAAATTCAGTAGAATATCAATAGTACAGTCAATATCATCATTTTTCTTAGGATTGGAATTAATATCAAATTCAGTAGAATATCAATAGTACAGTCAATATCATCATTTTTCTTAGGATTGGAATTAATATCAAATTCAGTAGAATATCAATAGTACAGTCAATATCATCATTTTTCTTAGGATTGGAATTAATATCAAATTCAGTAGAATATCAATAGTACAGTCAATATCATCATTTTTCTTAGGATTGGAATTAATATCAAATTCAGTAGAATATCAATAGTACAGTCAATATCATCATTTTTCTTAGGATTGGAATTAATATCAAATTCAATAGAATATCAATAGTACAATCAATATCATCATTTTTCTTAGGATTGGAATTAATATCAAATTCAGTAGAATATCAATAGTACAGTCAATATCATCATTTTTCTTAGGATTGGAATTAATATCAAATTCAATAGAATATCAATAGTACAATCAATATCATCATTTTTCTTAGGATTGGAATTAATATCAAATTCAATAGAATATCAATAGTACAATCAATATCATCATTTTTCTTAGGATTGGGATTAATATCAAATTCAATAGAATATCAATAGTACAATCAATATCATCATTTTTCTTAGGATTGGAATTAATATCAAATTCAGTAGAATATCAATAGTACAGTCAATATCATCATTTTTCTTAGGATTGGAATTAATATCAAATTCAGTAGAATATCAATAGTACAATCAATATTATCATTTTTCTTAGGATTGGAATTAATATCAAATTCAGTAGAATATCAATAGTACAGTCAATATCATCATTTTTCTTAGGATTGGAATTAATATCAAATTCAGTAGAATATCAATAGTACAATCAATATCATCATTTTTCTTAGGATTGGAATTAATATCAAATTCAGTAGAATATCAATAGTACAGTCAATATCATCATTTTTCTTAGGATTGGAATTAATATCAAATTCAATAGAATATCAATAGTACAATCAATATTATCATTTTTCTTAGGATTGGAATTAATATCAAATTCAATAGAATATCAATAGTACAATCAATATCATCATTTTTCTTAGGATTGGGATTAATATCAAATTCAATAGAATATCAATAGTACAATCAATATCATCATTTTTCTTAGGATTGGAATTAATATCAAATTCAGTAGAATATCAATAGTACAGTCAATATCATCATTTTTCTTAGGATTGGAATTAATATCAAATTCAGTAGAATATCAATAGTACAGTCAATATCATCATTTTTCTTAGGATTGGAATTAATATCAAATTCAGTAGAATATCAATAGTACAGTCAATATCATCATTTTTCTTAGGATTGGAATTAATATCAAATTCAATAGAATATCAATAGTACAATCAATATCATCATTTTTCTTAGGATTGGAATTAATATCAAATTCAGTAGAATATCAATAGTACAGTCAATATCATCATTTTTCTTAGGATTGGAATTAATATCAAATTCAATAGAATATCAATAGTACAATCAATATTATCATTTTTCTTAGGATTGGAATTAATATCAAATTCAATAGAATATCAATAGTACAATCAATATCATCATTTTTCTTAGGATTGGGATTAATATCAAATTCAATAGAATATCAATAGTACAATCAATATCATCATTTTTCTTAGGATTGGAATTAATATCAAATTCAGTAGAATATCAATAGTACAGTCAATATCATCATTTTTCTTAGGATTGGAATTAATATCAAATTCAGTAGAATATCAATAGTACAGTCAATATCATCATTTTTCTTAGGATTGGAATTAATATCAAATTCAGTAGAATATCAATAGTACAATCAATATCATCATTTTTCTTAGGATTGGAATTAATATCAAATTCAGTAGAATATCAATAGTACAGTCAATATCATCATTTTTCTTAGGATTGGAATTAATATCAAATTCAATAGAATATCAATAGTACAATCAATATTATCATTTTTCTTAGGATTGGAATTAATATCAAATTCAGTAGAATATCAATCGTACAATCAATATCATCATTTTTCTTAGGATTGGAATTAATATCAAATTCAGTAGAATATCAATAGTACAGTCAATATCATCATTTTTCTTAGGATTGGAATTAATATCAAATTCAGTAGAATATCAATAGTACAATCAATATCATCATTTTTCTTAGGATTGGAATTAATATCAAATTCAGTAGAATATCAATAGTACAATCAATATCATCATTTTTCTTAGGATTAGAATTAATATCAAATTCAATAGAATATCAATAGTACAATCAATATCATCATTTTTCTTAGGATTGGAATTAATATCAAATTCAATAGAATATCAATAGTACAATCAATATCATCATTTTTCTTAGAATTGGAATTAATATCAAATTCAATAGAGTATCAATAGTACAATCAATATCATCATTTTTCTTAGAATTGGAATTAATATCAAATTCAATAGAATATCAATAGTACAATCAATATCATCATTTTTCTTAGGATTGGAATTAATATGAAATTCAATAGAATATCAATAGTACAATCAATATCATCATTTTTCTTAGAATTGGAATTAATATCAAATTCAATAGAATATCAATAGTACAATCAATATCATCATTTTTCTTAGGATTGGAATTAATATGAAATTCAATAGAATATCAATAGTACAATCAATATCATCATTTTTCTTAGAATTGGAATTAATATCAAATTCAATAGAATATCAATAGTACAATCAATATCATCATTTTTCTTAGAATTGGAATTAATATCAAATTCAATAGAATATCAATAGTACAATCAATATCATCATTTTTCTTAGGATTGGAATTAATATGAAATTCAATAGAATATCAATAGTACAATCAATATCATCATTTTTCTTAGGATTGGAATTAATATCAAATTCAATAGAGTATCAATAGTACAATCAATATCATCATTTTTCTTAGAATTGGAATTAATATCAAATTCAATAGAGTATCAATAGTACAATCAATATCATCATTTTTCTTAGAATTGGAATTAATATCAAATTCAATAGAGTATCAATAGTACAATCAATATCATCATTTTTCTTAGAATTGGAATTAATATGAAATTCAATAGAATATCAATAGTACAATCAATATCATCATTTTTCTTAGGATTGGAATTAATATCAAATTCAATAGAGTATCAATAGTACAATCAATATCATCATTTTTCTTAGAATTGGAATTAATATCAAATTCAATAGAGTATCAATAGTACAATCAATATCATCATTTTTCTTAGAATTGGAATTAATATCAAATTCAATAGAATATCAATAGTACAATCAATATCATCATTTTTCTTAGAATTGGAATTAATATGAAATTCAATAGAATATCAATAGTACAATCAATATCATCATTTTTCTTAGAATTGGAATTAATATGAAATTCAATAGAATATCAATAGTACAATCAATATCATCATTTTTCTTAGGATTGGAATTAATATCAAATTCAATAGAGTATCAATAGTACAATCAATATCATCATTTTTCTTAGAATTGGAATTAATATGAAATTCAATAGAATATCAATAGTACAATCAATATCATCATTTTTCTTAGAATTGGAATTAATATGAAATTCAATAGAATATCAATAGTACAATCAATATCATCATTTTTCTTAGAATTGGAATTAATATCAAATTCAATAGAGTATCAATAGTACAATCAATATCATCATTTTTCTTAGAATTGGAATTAATATGAAATTCAATAGAGTATCAATAGTACAATCAATATCATCATTTTTCTTAGAATTGGAATTAATATCAAATTCAATAGAATATCAATAGTACAATCAATATCATCATTTTTCTTAGGATTGGAATTAATATCAAATTCAATAGAGTATCAATAGTACAATCAATATCATCATTTTTCTTAGAATTGGAATTAATATCAAATTCAATAGAGTATCAATAGTACAATCAATATCATCATTTTTCTTAGAATTGGAATTAATATCAAATTCAATAGAGTATCAATAGTACAATCAATATCATCATTTTTCTTAGAATTGGAATTAATATGAAATTCAATAGAGTATCAATAGTACAATCAATATCATCATTTTTCTTAGAATTGGAATTAATATGAAATTCAATAGAATATCAATAGTACAATCAATATCATCATTTTTCTTAGGATTGGAATTAATATCAAATTCAATAGAGTATCAATAGTACAATCAATATCATCATTTTTCTTAGAATTGGAATTAATATCAAATTCAATAGAGTATCAATAGTACAATCAATATCATCATTTTTCTTAGAATTGGAATTAATATCAAATTCAATAGAATATCAATAGTACAATCAATATCATCATTTTTCTTAGAATTGGAATTAATATGAAATTCAATAGAATATCAATAGTACAATCAATATCATCATTTTTCTTAGAATTGGAATTAATATGAAATTCAATAGAATATCAATAGTACAATCAATATCATCATTTTTCTTAGGATTGGAATTAATATCAAATTCAATAGAATATCAATAGTACAATCAATATCATCATTTTTCTTAGGATTGGAATTAATATCAAATTCAGTAGAATATCAATAGTACAATCAATATCATCATTTTTCTTAGGATTGGAATTAATATCAAATTCAATAGAATATCAATAGTACAATCAATATCATCATTTTTCTTAGGATTGGAATTAATATCAAATTCAATAGAGTATCAATAGTACAATCAATATCATCATTTTTCTTAGAATTGGAATTAATATGAAATTCAATAGAATATCAATAGTACAATCAATATCATCATTTTTCTTAGGATTGGAATTAATATCAAATTCAATAGAATATCAATAGTACAATCAATATCATCATTTTTCTTAGGATTGGAATTAATATCAAATTCAATAGAGTATCAATAGTACAATCAATATCATCATTTTTCTTAGAATTGGAATTAATATGAAATTCAATAGAATATCAATAGTACAATCAATATCATCATTTTTCTTAGGATTGGAATTAATATCAAATTCAATAGAATATCAATAGTACAATCAATATCATCATTTTTCTTAGGATTGGAATTAATATCAAATTCAATAGAATATCAATAGTACAATCAATATCATCATTTTTCTTAGGATTGGAATTAATATCAAATTCAATAGAATATCAATAGTACAATCAATATCATCATTTTTCTTAGGATTGGAATTAATATCAAATTCAATAGAATATCACTAAGAATGTCTTTAAGACTGGATGTATTATCTAAATCAACATTTTCTTTAGGATTGGAATTGATACAAAAGTAAATAGAATGTAAATAGAAAAACAGTAAAAATATTTTCCTTGGAAAAATGAACAGTTTCAATCAAGTTGAAATTAATAGCGAAATCAACAGAATACCAATTTAAAATCAATAGAAAGATCTTCCCTTTCATTGGAAATAATTGCAAAATCAATGGAACAATCAAGAGAAATAGTTTCCTTTTGATTGGAATTAATGTAGAAATCAATAGGATTCTTGTTCTAATCACAACTCCTCATAAGTACTTTGACTGCATAAATTTAACTATACTAGGTCTCATCGGTTCACTGTTGGATTAGATAGATGTAACCATAAGTTCAATTCTAATACAGGTTGAAAATCATTTATCCAAAATTCTTGGGACTGGAAATGCTGTGGTTTTCATGTTTTCCCAAATTTTGGAATACAGGCTATTTAATTTGTACATAGCATCTATGGGTCAGCTTGGGAATAGAACCCAAGTATAAACACAATATCCCTTTAAATTTCATAACATAGCTTATACATATAGCCTGAAAGTAGTTTTATATAAGCAGCATATGTTTACTCAGACGCTGATGAATCCACTCCATCAATACACAATTGAGATCATCACTTTTTGCTCTGTGCTGTGTCTTTCTAGTTTTCATTAATTTCTGTCCATTATTTTCAGCACAAATCTTTAACAATTTCTCCTTCTGTTTCATTAGATTGTGTATGGCAGTTGTTCCAACACCAAATTCCTCAGTCATATGCTTCATACTTACACCTGTCTAGTTTTTTCCAACAGTTTGACTTTCTGTGATATTGTTAAAGATAAATGCTTTCTTTTTTCTTTTAACTACCCATTATGGATATCTGCAGGATATTTGACATTTTGAATAATATCTTTACTGAGCATGAAACACCTGGTAAGTAAACAAAGGTGTTGCAGTGATGATTGCTAACAAAAAAAAAAAAAAAAAAACTGGCCCCAATGTAGACTACGTAGCTGTGCTGGGAAACCCCCACCCAGAGAAGATGGGGTCACTTACACTAGCAGCACATTACCTAAGAATCTTCCCAGTGGTTTCTGAAATTTTCCATTTGTGGCAAATCATGTCAACACTGGAAAAAATTTTTGATTTTAGAGCTTTTGGGATTTTTGAATTTTGGATAACATACTCAACCCATAGTTTCTTTTCTTGTACTTCTCACCTCTGGAACTTTCTTCTGGTTTCTTGCTTCCATACAATCTTCTGTCTTCCTGAATTCGGTTTTCTTATTGTTCTTTCTCCTCACTAAAGTCTCCTCATTCTTTTTAACTCCCAGTAAACCTTTGCATTTAAGTGGCATTATCTCCTTGCTTTAGGAGAAATGATTAAAACAAAATCAATACTAACATTTCTTTAGGATTAGAATTGATAACAAAATCTATGAAATAGCAATAGAATAATTAATATTATCAAGATGTGGGTGAACATAGCTCTCGACAACTTTGTAGCTTTAAGCAATGTTTGCCATCCTTTTACATGAGCCCATTAGGTAGGTTACTTAATGTTTCTCTCTGTCCTTTTTGCCTTCAATATGTCTTGTGAGTGTCAAATTCTTTAAGCATTCTTTCATCATTATATCTCCCAAATGTATCAACTGTCACTTTATCCTAAATGTCCTTTTTGTTTTTCATATTGTTGTGGCCTTGTTAGGAATAAAGACACAAAGAGAGGAACTGAGTTAAATATATTAACACAAACAGTAATACAACATATACAAATGAGAGTGTTACAACAAGAATGTTTGGTTAGACTGTCAGAGCAGACTGCTGGAAACTTCCCTCTCCAAAAGGCAGTACCTGCTCCTATTTATAGCTGGGAGAGTCCATGTGTGTGTGGGTAAATTACCATAACACTTATCCTTAAAACTTCCTTGTTGCTCACATGTTCCATCCATGGTATTATCAGCATTTTTCTGCAGAAGCTAATCTGTTTTGCATTAAGTCTCTTCTTCATCAGTGAGGAAATTGTCCAGCATTCTCTGTTACATCAGAGGACTGATATTACACTACAATTCAATACTCTTTTCTTTGTTTCTAATGAAATTTTTCTGTTCCCTATTATTTTGTTTACCTTTTGGAAGGTATCATTCGCTATTCCAATGTGTTTGGATTTATAAATAAAAAAACTCAAATAATTTTATGTGATCATAAATTAACTTTTTTAAAAAAAAATAATTATTTTACTTTTCATCTAGTTTCATTTTCCTAAATGTTTCCGTTTTCCTGTTGAAAATCCTGATTGGCCCCCAGAAGATTTGACTCAAAAGTCAATCTAATCCTACTTCAAGCACAAAGCTGAGTTCAGTATTTTGCTATAGAAATAATTTAGTCATATTTTTTTTCTCTTAGTTTGAATTAAAGAAAAAAATAAAACACAGAAATGTTAGTTTGACATCAAATGAGATAGGAAGTCTGGTAATTAGTTTCCAGAGTTCTGTTAGCTGATTTGGCACTCCTGGAGACACAAGAGCTTTCTGGTGTCTGAGATTACTCATTCACTGCCTTTTCATCTAGCAGAGAAAGGATCTTACAGTGCCAAACCATTCCCTTAGATTAGATTTCTGTTAATCTTCTCTTTAATCTCCTCCAGGTGAGCCCTTCCCTTCTTTATGGCATTTTGTGATTTTCTTTAATGGGGTTTTCACCTTTACTTTGTAGTTTTCTTGTGTCCCCTGCCCCACATTCATATTTATTCCATTAGGTGAGATTTTATGAGTTTATTAATGGAATTTTCTTCTTTTTTTTCACACTTGCGGTTTTAGCTCAGTGGAAAAGCAATGGACTGAAGGCCAGCATGAGATCTGTTTAATGCCAAGCAAGCTGATTGTGATATGAGTAAATACAAAGAAAAGCTGTCTTAAGTCTAGTTTAGTCAATTGTCTTTAGTTTAAGAAATAAATTCATTTAAACATTATATCAACTTAATCAGGACAATTATAATGATTATTATAAGTAAATTATTTATAATTCATTATTATTTACTATTTATTATTAGAACCTAAACTAAATGCATTACAAATAAAAATTTCATTGGATATCATAATAAAATAGAAAGAAGAATCTGCAATGTATAGGTCCTGACCTGGCATCTTGGCCTCAGTCACTTTCCCACCTCTGTAATGTAGCTTCCCTGTGCTTTTTCTATAAATGTTTTTATGCTAATTGTTCTGATGAATTTTCTTCTTTTAAAATTGTTGCTTTTATTCCCAAAAAAGTCAAAAATTGTATAATTGGGGATTAGTTAGGACTTCATAGAGAACTTGAGGTATATTATATTGAATGTAGTAAGAATGGTAAGTAAAAATGTGTTGTTTTGGTGTAAAGAATACTGTGGTATATTTGGATCAGTAATTGTGGCTAGTTAGGTTTAAATATAAGACAGAAGAAAACCAGCCTTTCCCATTCCCCCTTTTGGCCATATGCCACATTTTTGTATTTTATGCAAAATAAATATTACTTTCCTCTTTATCTAGACTGTGTGAATTTAAGTGCAGTACTAGATTGGCAGCCAGGTCTCATCACTTTACAGTTAAAATGGCTAGATGTAACTGTAAGCACTATGCTAATAATAGTTTCTTTTCTCTCACTTCTAACTTGTGGAACTCTTTTCCAGCTCCTGGCTTCTCAGTTATGATCTTCAACAATTTAAATGCAATGTTGATTGTTATCTTCTGTTTTCTTAATTCCTGTTCTTTTATTGTTCTTGATAGTGTTTTCTTTTTCTCTTAATCTCTTACACTCAGTAAACCCTTACATTTTAATGGCTTTATTGCTTTGCTTGGGGTGAAATGATTAAAAAATATGTGCAGATATTGCACATATAAGTATCTTGTTTGTAAGAATGCAAAAATATGAATATTTGAGGGAATGCTAAAAAGTTCTGACCTAACCAAAAATCTAATGTTTTGGTCATTTACCCAGAATTTTTCAGCAGCTTCTTGTATATTTGCATGTAAACAGTGTGTAAATAAAACATTTACAGTACTTATATGACTAAATGACCAAAACATCAGCTAAGTATTGTGGACTATTTATTAATTAATAATTATTGCAATAGTTATCTGTTGAGCACTCTAATTGATGAAATTCTGCTCACCTTGACATAGGTGAGATTTCTGGATAAACTAAATTATCTATTAATTAAATTTAAATTTGTAGATTTTTAGATAAATTGAAGATTTCCGCTCCCAGTGGAATGATGAGATTTGAGATAGGCCTCCACTTCTGGCCATGACTTGCACTATGACCTGGACATAAGATCACCATGGACTCAACCTAATACTAACACAATGACAGCATAGTTTTATTAAAAAAATTTGTTTGTGAGTTTGAAATAAAGCACATTTTTCTAGAGACAAATCAACCCCGAAAATTTCTGCTTTATTTTATGATAAAATTGAAACTTGGATAAATTTATGCCATGAGCGACAATCATAGTTCTGTCAAATAGAGCATTTCATAATTCTGTTATTTAGTATCAAGTTGAATGATTGTATCCATTTAGTTTGCAATCCAAATAAGATAATTTTATCTTCACATTACCTATATTTTCAGTGTTTTAAAAGTCAGAGGTTCTAAAATATGTAAACAAATAGCTTTTTTGGGTGGGTGCTGAACGAGCCATAGAACCTAAACTAAAGGCGTTAAATTAAAAATTCCATTGGATTATTTTCACTTGATTTATTGTTTTGTTTAAAAACATTAAATAATTTTTTGTTGATTAAAACATAAGCCTACTACAGTAAACGAGCAAATTTATATACGTGCTTTGAAAATTTCCGGAAATAATTGAACAAAAATGGTATGAAATTTGCTGAAATATCGTTCAATCTCTTCTCTTTTATTTCTGAAGATTAAAAAATGTACAACCCTTATATAGTGATTTAATAAGCAGAAAGTATGGTGCACTCAATGAGAAGGGAACTCATTACGCATTACTAAACAAACACTTTTATCCACTGGGCTATGTGTCTTTGGAGACATCAGTTAGTAACTTTTTGGTACTTACAAACCTAATGATCTAAAATGTGACATGATCCGAAGAGTTGTGAGTTCAATACCTGGTCACAGCAGAGGTGAACAAAAACTTGGACAATTAAGTTATTAACTGAAACTGAGATATCCAAAAAAGGCATGGCACGTGGAATTAGAACAATCTACTCCCATGAACTAAATAAAGGGTTCAATTCAAAATTCCAACGCATACGACTTGAAGGAGACTGGAGCATATAATGGCTGAAATGATGCAAATAGTGTAAAAAGTTTCAATTTATAAATGTTTCTTGCCAATCTGTCATTAATGCTTAGGTTTCGTCTACATTGCTGAAATCAAAATTGGCCAAAATAGCTACTTTTTTCTTATTGCTAATAAATAGAACAAAATTGGAATTGTTTAAAAAATGATTATTCTTCAAAAATTCAGTTAGCTTAAATATTATCTACATTTTAGATGCCATGTTAACTTAACCACCCACCCTTTTTTTTATTAATTGGTAACCTAATATAAGGCCTAAGAGCCACTCAAGGTAGATGACTACTGACTGAGGTTGATGTTTGTAAGAGGAGGATGTAAGGAGTGCAGTTTATATGGATACATAGGAAATATAGGTTAAACCTATATTTGAAGAGGCTGAGATTATAGTGATTGGGGAAGCATCCTCTCAGGAGTTTGTTTCATAAAGTAATGGTTCTTGGGAAGTAGCTGTCCGAATGGAACTTTCTTCTTACTAATGGAGTATGAAGGGAATGATGATGATCCATTTCAGTGTACATGACAGGGGAGGTCTTAACTGTGAGGGTAAGAACTGGATTAACTAAGGAATATAGCTCATCATATCATTTGTCATTGAAAAAGTAATAGAGTAATGAGAGGCTTATTGTGCTGTTGCAAAAAGAACACATTAAAAAATAATAAAAATTTCCATTCTTTTTCTTCTATGAGCTGTGTGCATTAAGGATGTGGTCGATCATGGCTCTCCACAACTTCATATCTATTGTAAATCTGACTAAGCTTAGTATTTTTATCTCTCTCTATCGCTTTTCTGCCAACTATTTACACAAGTTCATCAAGTAGGTTACTCACTGTGTTCTTTCCTTTATTCCTTTTGCTTCCAATATGTCCTGTGAGTATCAAATTTTCCAAGCCCTCTTTCCTGATTATGTACCTGAGAAATTTCAACTATGTCTTTCTGATGTTAAGTATATGTCCTTTTCGTTTCCATTTTCTCTAAAACTTCCTTGTTACTCACATGTAAAGTTAATGGTATTCTCAACATCCTTCTGTAGAACTACATTTCTGTTGTCTTAAACCTTTTCTTCAGCTGTGAGGAGATTGTTCAACATTCACTGCTATAGAGAAGAACTGATATTACATGACAGTTTAGTAATTGTTTCTTTGTTTCTAATGAAATTTTTTTGTTTCTTAATACTTTGCTTAGCTTTTGAAAGGCATCTTTTGATTTTGGTGTCATATTTTTTGTCCTCTGTTAGAAAACTTTTCAGATATTTAAAATTTTTACTGGATTGATTTTGATATTTCTAATTTTTAATTTGCATACCTTCTTACAATAGATAGTCTATTCTTCTTGCTTTTCTTTACTACCCTCTGTCAGAGGACCTGTAGTTTACTTTCCATGTCTGCTATCAACACTGTGCATTTGCATACTTATATTGTTAAGATTGTGGCCGCTAATAATGAATCCTGGTAGGATTTATAATTCTTGAATAATCGCCATATGGTTGAATAAGTTTGGTGAGAAGAGACATCAATGTCTTATGTCTCGTTCTATTTTTGCATATTTGCTGAATTCATTTTCTCTTAGTAACAAGAAAAGAAAATCTACCTTTCAAGTTGTAAGTCTAGTGGAATGGAAAGAGACACCTTTCATAATACCGTGATGTTCTGTTTTGATCCGTTCAAATCACATAAGAAAATTATTAGGAGTTGTGTTTGCAAGATTGAAACCAATATTGAAGAACAACTCAAAGTGAAACAGAAATTATGTACACATTGTTTAATCAGATTTCAAAAGGAAAATGACACTAATACGGATGAAGAATATTGACAGAACAATCTTCAGTGATAATGTAAGTCTGCTTGGTATTTCCCGACTCAAAACTGTTTTATATATATATATATATATATATATATATATATATATATATATATATATATAGAGAGAGAGAGAGAGAGAGAGAGAGTTGGTTAAAATAAAAGCTGGCCACTCATATGCCTGTCTACTAGGGTGGAAAGCTAATCCCTGTTGCACATGCCTGCTCAGGCATATTTTGTGTTTGCTCAACAATCACCGAGCCCTCCTGTTGTTTATACTGCAACTATGCTGAACCTTAGTTACAGTTTTTGGTAGAGACAGTGCTATCTAGCATGATCAACAGTCTGAATAAGACCAGCATGATCAAATCCTCAGTCACGATGACTTGTGACTTTGTGCTTGGATAACTGTTGTTGGCTCCCAAGGAGTTTCGTCTACCCAATTTCACTCACAAGGCTTGGGTCAACCAGTGGTTTGATTTTCGGGTACTTTTCCAAAGGTGCCACATGCTGGAATTGCCTTCCCCAGACCGATAACATCAAAAAGCTACCTTCCTAATAAATCGAGTATGGTGAGATTTGAACTTGGGTCTCATGGTCAGAAAGCGAATATTTTAACAATTTGTCCATAAGAGAGAGTTGGTTATGGAAAGCAAAAAAAAAAAAAAAATAAAAGCAAAGAAATTGTGAAAAAAATTACTGGTTTAGTCACATCTGTTTGTAATCTGAGTGAACCAGACCTTGTGAAAATGATGATCGTACAAAGATCGTAGGCAGAGACAGACTTGTTGCTGCAATGTAAAAAAAGAGAGAGATATGTTCTCAAGAAGAAAAGATCAATTTACTGACATTAAATTCTGAAAGTTGGGCCATTGTGAAAACATGGGAATAGTTTCAGTTTCATAGTACCTGCGGAGGAAAGCTTAAAAAATGACAAAATAACTACAGGATTCTTGCTGGATCCAAGGAAAAAAAAACAAGGGAAATGAATTATTGATGACAAAAATAAAATAATACATATGTATGAATGAGTTCTCCAGGCCTGGTTAAAGAAAATAAAGATTGTGTTTCTTTCTGTCTGAATTTGAGAGCTGTCAATAAATAAAAAAGAAATGACAGCAAAGTCTTCAACAGCAGCAGTAAGAAAAATGAAACCTTGGTGAATGTAGTCAAGCATGACAAGCAGCAGGAAGCAGATTTGGTTTAAACCCCAAGTTCTGCACCAAAAATTGTCCTATGGGACAATAGCCTAGTGGATTAAAGTGTTGGTTCATGAATTTAATGACATCGTAATTGTGAGATTAATTGTGGGTAGTGCCAACTTAGACTCTATTGAAACAGGTCAAGCAATAAATGAGAAGTACTGAAAAATAATTAGATGAGTTATCCCTAGAAATGGACAGAAGAACATGAATGCTCTACCCTGAGTAGATTAAAGAAATGGTTCAGTTTGAAATTCCCTGAATGTTAACCACCTGATGAAAGCTGGAGAGTAGAATGGTAGAAACATGTTAATAATGACAAAAATAATGACAACAGTCCAATTCTAAATGATATAAAAAAATTTTCACCTTTGTTATAACATGGCTTTGAAGATTGTGTTTCTGTTTATATTGATAGGGGAATGAACAAAATTATCATCTTAATGCGGCAGAAAGAAAAATATCTGGAGTGATCATATTCCCTTTGTATTCCCTTAGTGAGAAGGAAGTTTCACTCGAGCAGATTCTTCCTGCAAACCACTGCCCTGTGAAACCGACTCCTAACAGAATGTTTCCCCAATCACTACAAGCTTAACCCGTTCAAGGCCCGAGTTAACAGTTATCTTCCTTACCTATACACACAAATGTCCTCCTAACATAACCCTCTACCTTGAGTGATCTCTAGGATTTGTAAAGGGTGAACTTTACTGTAAAAAAATATCCAAATATTAACACTGGTTTCACCAAATTTTGTGACTTACAGCCAAAATAGTGCAATAACAACTACATTGCTGTATCTCCTGGAAGGAAAGTTGGTTCATTGTGTTGTGCCAGAAGATTTTTCTTGTCAGAGTATATCTTGCACATTTTCAAATTTACCATTTGACTGTGCATTCAATACTTTTGCCATATATGGCCTCGTACCCCTTCTATTCATCTTGTGGTTCTTGACAAAATCCAAAGAAGTATTTGTAATGTAATCAATCCTAACTTGGCATCTCAACTTCAGTCACTTTCTCACAGACGTGGTGTGGCTTCCCTCTGTCTTTTCTACAAATATTTTCATGGCAACTGCTCTGATGAGCTTTTTTCCTGGTACCCCGACTACATGAATTTAATTGTATTTATAATAACATCTATAATAATCAATCTGAGAACAATAGATGGATACCTGAAGATAGCCAGGGAGTACTTGTATGAAATGTTGTCTATAATAACATCTATAATAATCAATATGAGAAAATTGGTTCAAAATAATTAAAGTATATTGACAGTTCCTTATTTGAAAAAATAAAATGCAACAGCCTAACCTGGAATATTCCATATCAGCCAAACAATGGACATCTGATAATGGTGAAGGGTACTTGGTCGAAACGTTAGGTCTATAATAAGATCTATAATAATATAGATGAGAACAATAGTTTGAACAAATCAAAGTACTCACCCCAAAAATGAAATACAAATTTATTGAAAACTGGTAATCATATGTTAAAACTATCTGGCATTGAATTAAAAGGCTTAAAAACACACGTCCTTAGAGATGTTGGTCTAGTGGATATAAGAGTTGATTAATCATGTGTTATTTTCATCTAGTGGTCAATCTATGGATCGACTAAGAAGACACTGGTTCAGCAGAAACAAACAATAAATGGTATCATGGGGACAAAGTAACACAATAATCAACAGTTATCCCATATAAGCCAAAACAATGGACACCTGATGATGGCCAGAGGGTACTTCGCTGAAATGTTGTGTCTATAATAACATCTATAAGAATCAAGATGAGAACAATAGTTTAAAATAATTAAAGTTAGAAACTATACTGAATATATCTGAAGAATATTATTTTAATATTAAAAATACAATAACTTACAAATGGTTGTACATCATTAGAGTTCAATCTATAATATATGAGTTCATTGATGGATTTAATGAAAGTATGTTACCATCAAAATTAGCTAAAAGAGGCCTTAGTCAGTCAAAGCTGCTTTATTGTTGTAACCTAAGGAATAGAATAGAATAATCACACAAAGTTTGGTAATGAATGATAATACTTAGGACATGAACAACACATATAAGATTCAACAGTGGCATGTAGAAGTAGTCAACTGCTAGAAGTGAGTCAAATGAATTCCACAATGAATCTTCAATTGCAGACCAACATACAGTATTTACTACTGTATTTATAGGAATGGGGACATACCCATTATTATCCATAGGTATGCTATAACAGTAACTCTTTTAACAATTTCAATTGATATTTCATTCTATTTTGCAACAATAAGAAGAAACTGGATATTTTGTCAAATTTTAACCTGATTTCTGCAATATAAAAGAGACCTGAGCACTAATAATAGATTGACAAGAAATATTTATAAATGAGAACTTTTAATGAATTGAATGTAACAAATTCAGAATCCATCTTGCACATTTATAAATCTATCATTTGGCCTGTGCATTGAATATTACTACCATATCTGGTCAGGTACTGAGCTATATATTTCTAGAGATTCTTGTCAAAATTCAAAGAAGGTCCTATAATGTTATCGGTTCTGACCTGGCAGATATATTTCAGTCACTTTCCCACCAGTGTTACATAAGGCTTCCCTCAGTCTTTTCTATAAATATTTTCATAGCAGTTGTTCTAATGAACTCTCCTCCTTGGTACCTCAACTACATGAGTTTAAGCATACTACTAGATGTCACCATTTTACTCTTTAAATAACTAGATGCAACTGTAAGTTTTATTCTAATAATTTTGTTACTTGTACTTCTCACTCGTGGACCTCTCATACATTTTTTTGCTTCCCTACAATCATCACAAATTAAATGCAGTGTCAATCACCATCTTCCTGAATGCTGTTCTTTTATCATCCTTTCTCTTTACAAAAGTTTTCTCATCCCTTTTCACTCCCACTAACCCTCTTGCAACTTAGTAGCATTGTCACCTTGCTTGGAGTGAAATAATTAAAAAAAAACTCATTGACTCTGTAAAATAAGTTGTCTGAAAGGTAGCAATTTTGCAATAGTTTTCTGGGACAAAGAGTTATCATTATTGACATTATTTACACACAGACTATTTTCCCCATCTTTGTTGCATTATCACAATGTTTTAGCTGTTGTGCCCTCTGGCCTTCATCAGGTATTTATCGATCTGGGTATTTACATTTGATTAAGTATTTTCAAATTAAAAAAAAGAGTGGAACTGGAATTGAGAAAATTTTAAATATTTTTTTCAATTATCTTTGTTATATTGCATACTCTCAAAGCATAAATAAAACTTGAGCCTTTTTGCTGTTAAAGTATTGAATGATTATAAACTCAATGTTTTACACAAGACAATAAATCAACTGAAAAAGATCCAGTGGAATTCTTATTTTAACGCCCTGAATTTAGGTTCTATGGGTGGCAAAATATTTAGCAACCAACATAAAAAAATCTATTTGTTTCTATATTAAAGGAACCATAACTTGCAAACTATTAAGACTAGATGTAAAATGACACTAGAATTAGTTTATTTGGATGGATAAATTACAGGGATACAACATTTCAGCTTGATATCTTCTTAAATTCCAAAGTTATAAAATGCCATACTTTGGCAAAATCATGCCTGCAGTTCAAGACATTTTCTAAAGAATTAATGTATTTTTATTGTAAATCCAATATTTTATCCAATATTTTTTTCTAAACACTATTTTTAGTGGATACTCATGTTTGAGTAGATGCTCCGTAAACAGTATGTATTACATCTACCAGCCTGTGCACTCAGGAAAACTTTATAAAGTAAATATGCTCTCTGGCTTCTGCATCCCACTTTGTAAAAAAAACAGTGTGATCCAGTGTGCTTTAAACCACTTGGTCACAGGGTATATTTGAGTGCACAAGCCAGTACACATAATGTACAAAAGATTTTAAAAAATGACCTGTAAATTATGTTATGTTATATTAATTTCTGGATAATTTGTATATGCAAGCAGATGTTTTGGGGGCTGACTTGTCCCTAGGAAAGATGCCACTGAGTAACATTTCAACAAAAACTAAGATGTTGCTCATGGGAACCTAAGATGTATTTTGTAAATGACCCATATACTAATATACAAGAGAATGCAGAAAAATTCTTGGCTTGATGTAGTTTCCAAAATCTGATTAAGTGAAAAAACATCAGATATTCTTCATTAAGCCAAGAAAGTTTTAGCATATCCTCAGAGATATACATTCATAGACACTTGCTTAGTAAATATTCATACAAACATACTGTTGTAGCATAACTATGGATGATAATAGGTATGTTCACATTCATATAAATACAGCAGTAAATACTGTATGCTGGTCTGCAGTTGAAGATTCATTGTGGAATTCACTTAACTCACTTCTAGCAGTTGACTAGTACTTCTATGTGCTGCTGACAAATCTTATATGTGTTGTTCTTGTCCTAAGTATTATCATTCATTACCAACCTTTGTGTGATTATTCTATTCAGTAACCTTCCCTAGGTTACAACACATATGAAAATACATATGAATATGGTGGTGTACACTAGGATGAATCATCCTCATTCCCTTTGTATTCCATTAGTAAGAAGGAAGTTCCAGCTTCTTCCCAAGAACTGCTGCTTTGTGGAATAGGCTCCTAGTAGGGATTTGGAAAAATAACAAAAAAACAAGAGTTACAAAGGATACAAAGTTGTGGAGAGCCATGATCACCCACATCCTGAAAGGACATGGCACATAGAAGAAGAATGTGACTATTTATAATTTTTGAATACATTCTAGGAGAGTGACTTGTTGCGTCTTCTCAGTCTAATGTTTTCCATTGACATGAAGTAAAAAGTTTATGTTGAATTAATTGCTCAGTCTGCTGCTAGGAAAGTTGGTTCACTGTGTCATGCTAGACAATTTTTCCCCACCCAAATCTATCTTGCATATCTATAAATCTACCATTCATCTATACTTAGAGCATTGTTGCCACATATGGTCTGGTGCTCCTGATATATATTTAGAAATTCTTGATAAAATCCCAAAAATCTGTAATGAATCATTCCATGTCAAATCAACAGGGGTCTGACCATCATTGACACAGAATTTTTCAAATTTGGCACACTTATAGAGCTTCATGATAGAAATTTAATGGTACCTATTTTACATATCTAGGTCAAAGGGTTACTGAGATGACACTTTGACCCTTGCCAAAAAAGTGATTTTAGAATGTAAATGTTTTAATGCATCATTTTTTCAGATCAAACTTGATTTTTTTAAATATATATAAAAAAAAATAATAATTTGATTGTTTTGTGCATTTAGTGTATCGTGTCAAATGTCAACAAAAATTTGGTAACCATTAACATCATTGCATATTTTCATATCATTTTTTGTTGTCTTGAAATTAATTCATGACACTTTTTAAAATAATTATTTTCATTATGTCATTTTTTTCATATAAAAATGTATTTGTTGTATAATAAAAATGTAAACAAAACCAAAAATATGGTTGTTTATTTTCTATTGAATTGGTCAACATTTAACCACAAATAACACAAATTCTGTTGATTTTATGATTATAGTTCTTATGTGAATATTAATCAGCATTCAAAGGGCTTTCTAATGACATACAACTTGATCATATTGGGAGATATGAAATTGTTAGCATAT
The DNA here is from genome assembly GCA_963932145.1 of Acanthosepion lycidas. Lineage (NCBI taxonomy): Eukaryota > Metazoa > Mollusca > Cephalopoda > Sepiida > Sepiidae > Acanthosepion > Acanthosepion lycidas. Next base: position 88,012,552 of record OZ010584.1, read on the forward strand.
AGTGGCAAATAGCAAAATCCACCATTTTGAATGTTTCCAACTCAGTAAAGCCCTTGTAACTCAGGCCACAGTCAAATGTCCACCACAAAATTTTGTACATATCTTGCCATAAAGCAGACAAATTTGTTGCCCAATTTAAAAAAACAAACAAATAAATATACATTTTTTTGAGAAATTAAAAGTCAAAGTTTAAGGTCAAATTACCTTATTTGATCTTTAAACAAAAATATAAATAGATCACCTTTTAAATTTATCCAAGTACTTTAAAATGGCATATAATTTAGCTTTGTAGGTGAAAAAACAACTGAGACATTAATATTTAAATTTTGTGACTATTTTCTAAAATTCACCTTTTTGACAAAGAAGGAACTCAGGAACCCTTTGACCTAGACATGTAAAATAGATACCATTCAATTTCTATCATGAAGCTCTATAAGTGCACAAAATTTGAAAAAACTCTTTGTCATGATGGTCAGACTCTTGTTGATTTGACACGAAATGACTCCAATATTATTTGTCCAACCTGGCATCTTGGCTTCAGTCATTTTCCCACTAATGTAATGTTTTCTTCCCTGTGTCTTTTCTATACTTTCATGATAAATGTTCTGAAATCCCCTTTAAGGTACCCAGACTCTAAACATTTAAATACTAGACTGAAGGCAAGATCACATCATTTTATAATTGAAATGGCTAGATGTAACTGTAAGTTCTATGCTAAGTTTTTCTCTCGCACTTCTTGCTTATGTAACACTCTTCAAATTTCTTGCTTTCCAGTTAACTTTGAGCTTCAAACATTTAAATGCAATGTCAATCGTTATCTTTTATCTTCTTAATTTCTGTTCTTTTATGGGCATGTGGCCAAATGATTATAATGTTCACTTTCTGACCATAACACCCATGGTTCAAATCTCACCATTGTCAATTTTTCAGGAAAGTGACTTCTTGAGGAGGCTATCCCAACATGCAGCAACTTTAGAAAGTTCCCGAAAACCATACCATGGGTTGACCCAAGCTTTGTGAGTGAAATTGTGTAGATGAAAACCTTGGGGGCTGTCGATGGCTGTGCTAGCACAAAGTCACAAATCATTGTGACTGAGGGTTTGGCCGTGTTGGCCTTGTTCAGATTATTGATCACTATAGAATATCAGGGACTGAAAGCTTGGATGTGCAGGTGGTGTAGTAGATAATGGCTCAGAATTGTTAATTGGAGAGCAGAGTTCCTAGTTGGGTTCATTATATTCACATGTGCAAATACCATTGGGAAAGGTATGAATCCACCTCTTCTCCCTCCAGCTATAGGCTAATTAGTAAGACTTGTATCGCTAAACCCTTATTATCTCAAAAAAAAATTCTTTCAATCTAAAAGTATTTTCTGGCTTTAAATAACCTGCAAAAAGGTTGATAAGCCGTAAAAATGTATCAATCAATGAAATTCAGGTTGTCATTAATTTGGTAGCATTTTTTTTTCCAGGACCCTTGAGGATTATCCCTACTATACTTATTCATATAAAAAGGCAGATCAATATTCATAATATATTTATATATACAAATTTGCATATTTCATTGAATATTACTGCCACATTCAGTTTGGTGCTTTTGCTATGTATTTAGAGATTCTAGATAAAATACAAAGAATTTGCAATGTTTTCTGTTCTGACCTGGCATCTCAGCATCAGTCACTTTCCCACAATTGCCACATAGCTTCTCTGTGCCTTTTCTATAAATATTTTCATGGTAATTGTTCTAATGAACTTTCCTTTATGGCACCTAGACTCTACAAATTTAAATACCAGACTGGAGGCAACATCTCATCATTTTATAACTGAAATAGCTAGATGTAACTGTAAGCTCTATGCTAACAGTTTCTTTTCTCTCATTTCTCACTTGTGGAACTCTCTTCCAGCTTCTTGCTTTCTAGTCAAGTTTGATCTTCAAAAATTTAAATGTAATGCCAATCATTATCTTCTATCTTAAATTCTGTTCTTTTATTGTTCTCTCTCCTTAATAATGTTTTCTTTTTCTTATATTATTTCACTTTCTGTCCCTCTTGCATATTAAAATGAATACAATTAAGAAACTGTCTTTGTTGATACAGTCTATGAAGTGCCCATGGGGTCTGGAGGGATAAAGCCAGTGACAAAATGGAATGCAATATTACTGTGTCTTTTTCTCATAAAATGCCACTTAAAAAGAAGACAGTTCCTCTCAGGGTAATTTAGCAGTCCTGGAAGATTATGGCAGTCCGGTCTTCTGAAAAGGATTGCCTTATGTCTGACTTTATTGAAGTAAACAAATATTTCAAAAAATCATCTTAACTCATGATTTTCTCTATTTTATCCACCATTGATACATTGTTTCCAATCAGTTAATATTTATCTACATATATATTTACAAATTAATTTCAGTTGACATGAATATATCAGATGTCACATTGTAGATTAAACAGAAGTTAATTTGATCTTCTGATATAGAGTCATTAAATTAATGCCAAGGCAAGATAGATATGAAATAAACCATTCTAAATTCTTTGATTCACAGTATAAATGCCATAAATCCAAATTTAAAAAGAAAACAACATCTATAATCAGTCTTAACCCCAACCATTAAGCTCTTGTATCTTGATAGTGGCTAAATGAATAAATGAAAAGCCAAAAGCATTTGATCAAACTTTTTGGGAAGTTATTTTTTTTATACAAGTTCGGTACCAGTTGCTTTAATTAAATTTCAAAGCTAAATTGTTTGTTTGTCCATTTAAAAATGTTACATTTATTAGAAAATATATTCACCGTTAATACAGAAAGAGTCATAAAAACGATTTCAAAGGGACCCACATTTTAAGTTAGCCCTTAGAGACCCAGATGTCCATTTCAATTTCATCCAAATTGCTTGTGGATGTATGTATGCATGTGCACATATACATCTTAATTCAATGTCAGACAGACCTAAAATATTTCTATACAGATATATACAGATGCTGAGCCTATACAGACCTAAAATATTTCTATACAGATATATACAGATTTTGAGCATATACAGACCTAAAATATTTCTACAAAATTTAAAAGATAAGCTTTAGAAAATAATTCTATTTTTTTTTTAAAGCGTTTCACCCCAAGCAAGGCGGGAAGCCACTAGGATGCAAGGGGTTACAGAAGATTTGGAGCAAGATCAGATAGGAATGATAGAGGAAAGGATGAGGAGAAGGATAGTGGATAGATCAAGACAACTGGAGATGTCGATTGACATTACATTTGAATAGTTGGAGATTATAGCTCTCAGGGAAACTGAAATAGGGAAGGGAGTTCCACAGGCGAGAGGTGCGAGACATGAAGCTATTGGAGTAGAAGTGACGGCTTCATTTAGTAGTTTCGGCAGTGAAAGGGTGTGAGCAGGATGCCAGCCTCATAGGGTGCTTGAACTCATGAAGTCTGGGAACCAGCGAATGCAGCTCCTCGGAGCAATTGCCATGAAAGTATTCGTAAAAAAGACAGAGGGAGGTGATGACTCGTCTGTGAGAGAGCAACTGTAGACGAGATGCCAGAACAGGTATAAATTATATTGCATATCCTCCTCTGGAGCTTATCAAGAACCCCGAGGCAAACAGAAGGGGCACCAGACCATATATAGCAGCAATACTCCTTGCAAAGACAAATTGTTGATTTGTAGATCTGAAGGGTCGATTCCGGGGAGAAAAATTTCCTGGCGCGGCACAGGGAGCCAACTTTCCTTGCGGTGGACGAAGCAATTGACTCAATGTATTTGTTCCATCTCAGGTCAGCAGTCAACGTGAGACCGAGCAGCCGCAGAGAGGTGCTCTCGAGAAGTTGAGCGTCAGACATTCTAATGGATGGCAGGGAAGGATCTCTGTGGTGATTAATAGAGAGCAGTTTTTTTTTTGAGGCATTAAAGTTGACCATCCAATTCCTGCCTCATTTCACAACCGATTGGAGGTCTTTGTCGAGACGCACAGCCAGGTTAGTTTTGTCAGCGACACTAGATTTGTTTTTGAGGCAGGAGTAAATTGTGGTGTCATCCGCGTAGATGCCAACTTGGGAATTTATGGCGTCAGGAAGGTCATTTATGTAGATAAGGAATAGAGTGGGGCCTAGAATGGAGCCTTGAGGAACACCTGCATTTGTGGGATAGGAACTGGAGGAGAATCCGTTGAGAATGACCTTCAATTCATGGTTTGACAGGAATGATTGTATTAGGTCAAACAATCAACCCATAATGCCATAACCCTGGAGCTTGCAAAGAAGGCCGGCATGCCAAATCCTATCAAATGCTTTGGAGATGTCTAGGGCCACGGCATGAGCTTCCCCATTATTTTGAAGAGCTTGGTAGACAGTTTCAGTGATGGCCGTAAGCACATCAGCTGTAGATCGGGCAAAGCGGAAGCCATATTGCTTGTCTGAGAGAAGATTGCTGAATAATTTCCAAAATGTACAAAATCTTTTAATTATTTGAAATTAAAATTTTTTTATCTTTTTTTCTTGTCTTCAAATTTATGATGTTATAGCTCAGCCCAGAGTAGGAGTTGTCCATACTGAGTGGGAGCAGAATGTATTATTCCAGTATCTTTCAAAATCAGTCAAATTTTGTGTGTACATTAAATGGCACAAGTATATGTAAGTCACTCACATATATGCACATGCATTACTTACACACATGCAAAGTCATAAGTAGACAGTATGTGATGGACAGTGTATCAAAGAAAACAAAAGGGTTTACATTTTTGAAGCTGTTGTCATTAAATTAAAAGAGGCCAAAGTTGAATACAATCTGCTTCAATGAAGATACAGTAATTTCCAATGTATTCAACAACTGATTTATACATAGGGTGTCTATATACTAATAGAAAACAGCTTTCTTGCCTTCCCTTCAGAGGCCAGTGTATTTATGATAAAGGGGAACTATGCTCTCGACATAGGTATTCCTATTTGGTATAAAAATGATCTTTAACAGAAAATCACCATCTTCTACCATGTATTCCAAGAAATGGGACTCTAAGATAACTCTTTCCAAAATCAGGAACTACGATCTGGAATTGGAATGAAATCAGTGATGGCACCTACCCTGAATCTATCATAAAAATTTAGGATGTGGAATTAGTAAATGTGAAACATTTCAAATAACTTGGTGTATAATTTAGTTATAACAAATTTAGTATTGGAGATAAGGAAATTGAACAGAGTTTAGGCTGTGCTAGGGAGTTTTGCACAACTGTGCAGGTTGATACAAAATAAAAACATCAACTTAAAAACTTGAGTCATGTTCTTAAATAGCCTCATCAGATTGAGACTTTCATATGGATATCATGTATGGTAAAGAGCTTCTTCAGAAATATCTAAACTGTCAGCTGTTAACAAAAGCAGTATCAAGCGAATGAATGCTGTAGGTCTTAGAGAGGACCATTCTTCTTTGAAATTTGTGAATTGGTGCTATAGAATCACAAACCAAGAACTGTACCAAATAACAGAAATCACATCACTTGAGGACTAGCAACAGCAGCAACAATTAAAATGGATAGCACATGTAACTTGAAGAGAAAATAATGATATAATCAAGATGTTGACATTACTTCAAAAAAATTGTTAGGAAGGAAATCCTCCTAAATACTGGAAAGAACGATAAAAGCTACTGTAATTGAAAAATCCATTTTTCTGAAAAATTGTTTTCAAAGAAAGATTTTATAAATTTTAACTGAAAGTAGCACTGGCTGCTCAGTCAATGAATGCCAAATATTTCCTTATAAGGGATTGGCTAATATTACCATTATGATAAACTAATGAGTAAGTTGATTTCATAAACCATTTCATGAGTTAAATCAGTTTGATCTTTGGCAGGCTGCTCAAAACTGTACAATTACATCAGACTTAGCTCAACTGGGAGTGATAACCACAGTTCAATGATGGCTGCACTTATCTCAAAACCAATTTACTAGTATTGGACATTTAATCATTAATACTCAACCACTGTGGCCTTGTGTGAGGCTGGGTTTACCTTATTATACGGCATCCAATATAGAAAAACGTTTAGTGAGCTTATCTCAGTGTTCAATCTGCTAGTATTAGGAGTTTACTCCATAGTACCTTGTTATTGTGGCCTTGTGCCAGACTAAGCTAAGCTTAGGATGTATCCATGCAGCATCTATCAATGGTTAATGAGCTTGTCTCACAGTCCAATTAGCTATTATTGTGGGTTTGATTTTGAGTATTCTATTACTGTTGTCTGTTTATTTTTAATATGAGAATTCACTCAAGACAAAGCTCGAGAGCCAATCAAGATAGAGGGTTATTGTTGAAATGGTAATGATGATTGTGGTAAGTGATATGAATGAAAGAGGTGGTAAGAAGTGAAATTATGAAGATAAGGATGATAGATAACAATTAACCACGATTTATGTCCAATGATATTCATAGAACAATGGCTACTGAGCTCATCTCACAGAGTAATTTGCTAGTACTTTTTTTATTTGAATACTCCATTCATCATCATCATCATCATCATCATCATCATCATCTTCAACCTCCCTATGGTTGGTTTGAACTCCATTGACAATCTCTTTCCACACTGTTCAGTCCTGTTTTGCTGTCCCCAGATCACCAATGTCCAAGCCTGAGTCCCAATCTATGGTGTATGGGAAAGTTAATTTTCATGAGAAGACAATTCCAAAAGGATGCCATAGGAGCAAGGATATGATGATTTCCCTGTTTACTTGGTGGCAGTGTCTGGCAAACTGTAATCAGTTTTTGTTTGAGCTTAAGAGAGGTTAAGTAGTCTACTACTATGAGCTTGTGCCAGACTAAGCTAAGCTTAGTATCTTAACTATAAAAATAAGCTTGCTAATAACATTAGATGATACGGACCAAAACACTATATGAACAAAAGCAATCTCTGAAAAGATAAAAATAAAACTCATAAAAATTCTTACAAAGCCTTTCACTGATGCATTTGACTCTCAAGTTGAAAGAAGAAGGAATAAACTTTTGTAGTGTTTCATTTGGCAGATGGCTTTTCATTTTAATTATGATCAACTAACATTCATCCGCCATCACAAGGTCTTTCAGCATTAGCTTTTAAGATCAAGTCATGAGGTCATTAAACAATAGCTCAAACTAGATCTAAAATTATTCAGTATTTTTTTTTCTTGTAAAAGAACCAGAGATGAAAGGCGTTGCTGAAAATTAAGGCTGGCTTCAATTTCCCGAAATCACATGACTTTAAGGGTATTGATTTGGATTTTAACACAAACAGATTTATATATATATATATATATATATATATATATATATATATATATATATATATCTATATATATGTGTGACAAAGTGGAAAAAGTTTTTGTGTGATGTGTTACAAACCTAGTCTGTTGAAGCCCTAAGAGATGAAATTCATCAGACAAAAACTTTTTCCAGTTTTTCATATATCTTTCCTCCAAATATATATATATATATATATATATATATGGGATAACGATATATAAATTTATATATATATATATATATATATATATATAAATTCATATTAAAATTATATATATATATATATATATAAATTTATATTAAAATTATATATATATATATATATATATATATATATATATATATATATATATATATATATATATATATAATTTATATATTGTTATCCCATATATATATATATATAGATAGATAGATAATGATCAAAAACAGTTTCTGTATTTATTTGATGTTTTCTTTTTTATTGACTTAAAAAAAAAAAAAAGACTCATCAAATGTCAAAGTTTGTAAGCATTTTCATCATCACATATATAGATCCGTAACCCACTAGTGTTGTTAGAGCAGCACATACTCCAACTATAACAGCAGAGGTCCATCTAGGGCAAGGTAGTCTGATGGAGCCCATCTCTCTTCAGATTGATTCTGAATTCAGTTTTCCTTCTCCTAAATTGGTTGACAACTCAAGAAAGGAGAGCCCAGTCAGCCTTGTTACTTAATATATATAGATATATATTTTTATTACTTCAAGCATTTTTTTTAGTTGATGGCCATATTTGAATAGATACTCTGTTTATTCTAAACAGTATTTATTTTGTCTACCGACCCATATACTCAAGAAAACTTAATAAAGAAAATATGACCTCTAGTAGGATTTAAACTGACATCCCTTTAAAGCACACTCACTCTTTCAGATTTTTAAAATAAATGGAGCATCTACTCAAATATGGGTATCCACTAAAAATAATGTCTGAAGTAATAAAAAAATGTCAGATTAAAAAATAAAATCCATTAATTATTTGGAAATTGCTTTGTTTACATTTTGCATATGAAACTGAACAGATATGGATTTTGAGAAAAATAATACAGGTATCCACTAAAAATAATGTTTGCAGTAATAAAAATATGTTGGATTACAAAATAAAATCCATTGTTATCTCTCTCTCTCTCTCTCTCTATATATATATATATATATATATATATATATATATATATGAATAAAGATAAAAGGAAAACTTATCTTAGCCAACACATCCTCTAATGGACAAATTAAGGCAAATGTAAGTATTTTATTTTGCAGCAAGTATTTAAATTTAAGAAATATTCATCGGGTTAACTGAAAGTAAAGGTCTGATAAACAAAAGTAAGTAAATGTTATCATTGTTGTAGTTTTAATTATTTTTATAATGTAATTCTTATTTATATCATTTTGGTTTGAGAAATTAATTCATGTATCAGATATTTTAAAGAATAGGTTTTGAATTTAACAATTTGCATTAATTATTAAAAAATTTTTATAGCCATGTATGTCGGTTTGGGAAAGGAATATTTCTTTAGGAAAGCAGGTATTTGAAAAATCTGCAGTACAGATTTGCTTTGGTAAGATTTGATAGTAGTACTCTCAAGAAGTTTTCATCTAAGTATGTTACTTTCTCTTTTCATAAGTGTGTATGTGCAGATTTGTATGAAAACTAATAAAAGTTCTTTTTTTTAAGATTTTATTAATTTAATTTTGTTATGATTCAGACCATTTTATGGAGGAGAATATGGACATGAGATGTCCAAATTCTTCTGAGCAATTTTAGTTTTTCATAATCTATTATCAAATGACGCACACCAATGTTTAAAGATGCAACACTCTAAATCTAGTAAAGAATAAAAATGCAAACACATAAACACAATCTTATCAATGCACACAAACTATTTTTTGTTAACAGCTTAAGAAAGCCAGAAGCACTCAGAAGACCTTAGACAATTCAGTGTTCAAATTCTCCCTAGAAACAAAAAAAAAAAGAAGTCTAAACTATACAAAAATCACATAAGGATATCTTAAACAAATAACTTTCATTGATTTTCAACCAAAGAAAAAATGAAAATTATTGTCTAAATGTACACACACACACACACACACATACATACGCGCGTGTGTGTGTGTGTGTGTGTGTGTGTGTGTGTGTTTAAACATGGAAAAATAGAACAAATTTTATAAATTTGACGTGTTTCACTACTTTTGTTTTAGCTTTATCAAAAATTTTGTTGGGGAAATGAAAGAAATGCAGAAAATGTTTCAGCATTTTGAATTCTATACTATTTGTTTTCATTGGTTGGGTAGATGTCACATGTTCATATTTTGTGGCATATGTATATGCATGTATTACTCCCATTGTATTTGAATTTTGGACTGTAGAGCACACCATGACTATTTTAGTGAATTTATTTCTCACTGTGTGCTTTATACATTTGACAATGTGCCACACAAAACTAAGCTTAGTAAATACCTGACCATCATTATTTCAGTGAATTTGATTCTCACTAGGTGCTCCATACTTATAACCTTGTAAATATACTAGTAGCTATACTAGTTTGGGAGCTTCGGAAACATTTCACAAATCTCCACTGTTTGGCAAATCTTGCATGTATTTATTTATGGCAATCATATTCTAAGCAAAGATTTCTAATGAAGAATAACTTAAAAAAAAATAGAAACTAATTTCTTGCAGACGGTCTATGACCTACTTTCTGTACCTATTAACTTCAAATTCTGAGATCTGAAACATTTTAAGATTTATGGAATAAGAATGGGGAAAATAGGTAGTCTAAAATATATCCTCAGCAGTTTGGATTTTCATTAAGAGTTACAGCCAGGTGCAGGAGTTCCTCCTTGAAGCAATCAGGAAGGACTGTGAGTAGGTTAATAGAGATCTCTTCAACTTGCCAATCAAACTAGGAGAAGCCAGAGATTCCAAAAAAATATTGTCAAGTCAAAATGAGTGTTATTTAATGGCAACACAAATTGGCAAGCTATATCTAATTTCAAAGGACATATATTATATTTCCAAATGATACTGTTCTCTGGTTGGTTAAGAAACAGAGCACATTGTAGAAATCATGGTTCTTTTGAAAGGAAATATTTACTGAACTTAGCAGAAATGTACAAGAATTTGAACTTCACATATGAGAGAAACAGCTTGTTGCATAAAATATTTCCTGTAATGATTTTATGGTGACTTCAAAGATTTTGTTCTTTTACTAAAGTTCACCAAATACAAGACCCGAGAGCCAATCAAGGTAGAGGGTTACTGAATGAAGTGTGTGATAAGAATGTAAGAGGTGGCAGTATTGAAGTGAACATTATGAGGATAAGGATAGATACCAAATGACCATTGACTAGAATAGGTTAACATTCAAGAAAGCTTCTCTACTGCTACTGGAACAGGTTTCCAGTAGCAGTTGTTGGTAAAAAGCTGTCTGAGAGGAACTTCCTCCTTACATTTGGAATACAGAGGAAATATGGGTGTTTTGACTATGGATGAACCCAACAGTGTTACAGAATGTGGAGGCTGGGCCAGGATGGTCAGCAATTGGTCAGAATACATTGTGGGCATGGTATTCTGACAGTGATGGATTGCCTTTGTCTAAGTTTTGGATATAAAACCAAAACAGTTCAAAGTCAACAGAGGAATTGTGAGGCATCAATATGATTTGCACACCCAGATTTGACAGACAGGCAAAAGCTGCATATGACAGTATGCTAAGCCAATAAGCAAGCATTGCATTCCTCTGAAGTTCTTCTCGCTACCTCCTAGAATTGATGTCTATCTCTATTGTGTAATAAAATGAATAAAAGAAAATCAACTTTAACATCTGGTTTAGCAATTGCATAACATTTACTTAATAGTAAATAATATTATTTAGCAGGGATCTTTTCACAATAATCAGTAAAGTGAACTCTGATTATCACTTTAAAATTTTAGAGGTTATATATATTCTGACCATGCAGCCTTTTCTTTGTAAGCAGAAAGAGTGGATGCTTGGTTTCAGTGTAATAAGAGTGTGATATTTTTTCTCTTGCTGATATCCTGTTTGGTCTTAGTCCCCCTCTCTCTCTCTCTATATATATATATATATATATATATATATGTGTGTGTGTGTGTGTGTGTGTGTGTATCTATGTATAATTCTCACCTGTTTGCCTTCTGCTGTGTTTTTAAACATTGCACATTCATACATGCTTGTCCTTGAGAAGCTCTGAAAAGTGAAGATCAGAAATGGTTAGTTGTTTTTTATTTATATTTTTTCTCTCTCCTTTCACTTCCCCTCTTTATGGTGATTTATTTTATTATTCTTCCTCCTCTTCTGCCTTTTGTTGGTTGCAGTAAAGGTGTGAACTGGCAGAACTAAAGAATGGAAATAATCTGAATAATTATCATGGGAATAATGATAGGTTTGCAACTTTGCATCTGTGGGGAAAGAGGCTGCAGAATAGAGAATAAGTCATCTCCTATAAAACTGTATAAACAATTTTGAACTCTATCAAGGCTGGAAAGTGAGGATTGAGCAGCTCCAGTCCAGATATGGCATATTATGAAATCTTTGAAGATCATCATAATGAACAAGTTAGAGAAAATAGTTTCAGACAGTTCATTCTCCAGCCTTCAATTAGCAACAAAGATTCTTTCTGTTATTTTGACTACTGAACTCCTTCATTCTGTTGCTTTCATTGTTTCTATAATACTTTGACTGATTGTACTCTCATCTTCATTGAGAAAGTGAGTGGTGTCTTTTTATTTTACAGAATTATGTGGTGAAGTGAAAAGAAATAGATTTCAGTGGGATTTTCTTAACTCAGTATAGAGAAAAGTAGAGTGCATTATTACATGGACTGATAATGTCTGTGGCTTGCATTGTTGAGAATGAACTGAACTGGTAGGTATATTGACCACCATTTCTTTTCTAATACTGTTTAAAATTCCTTACATATCTTACACATTATACACCTAAAGATAGGTAAAGAATGGTTTAGCAGAAACATTAAGAACAAAAGTAAAACAAAGAATAAATTCAATTGTTCAAACTGTACAGAAATAGCATATGCAACAAAGTGTGTGCAATGACAGGATATCAGCAATGGACTTAGCAGAGTGAAATCCATACTGTTTGTCACTCAGGTGGTTGACCCTTTTGAGGTGATCAACAACCTTCTTGTT
>OZ010584.1:88027520-88094152 GCA_963932145.1 Acanthosepion lycidas
AAATATATATATATATATATATATATAAAATTTTATGCTCATATCTAGCTTCATATATATATATATATGTATATATATATATATAAATATATATAATCTTATGCTCATATCTATCTTCACATATATATATATACCTATATATATATATCTTATGCTCCTATCTATCTTCATATCTATCTCTTTATGCTGATATCTATCTTCATATATACATATATATATATATATACATATATATATATATACCTTACGCACATATGTATCTATCTTCATATATATCATCATACACAGACACACTGTTTCGCTGTTTCACAGCTCATCAGTGTGGTTAGTCATCTGATCGCTTCAAGCTAAGATTGAAACCCGATCAATTTGGTATCAGTCAGAGATTCTAACCTCTAGGTTATCGACGCCTGGCAGACATATATCTCTTTATACTCATATCTATCTTTCTTCATATATATATATATATATATATATATATATCTTTATTCTCATATCCATCATCATATCTATTTCTTTAGGCTCATATCTATCTTCATATATATCCGATATCTACTTACCGCCTGACGCAGACAGGATTCAACACAAGGTCAATTTAATCTGAGGAGCCCAATTGTGTGAACCTGGGCCAAATCCAAATTCAGCCCAGCTTTCACAACTGTTGTATTACTAATTACTACTGATACCCACTCTCTAGGACAATGAGGGAGGTACTGCCACAGGTAGCTGTTCCCCAGGACTGGGTACCTCTCAATTTTTGGGTTATGCTTTGTCTGAAGACAAAGACACAACTGAAAGATGATAAACGAGTTTGACTCACAAGACTTGTGTATCTTCATATATATCTCTTTATGCTCATATCTAAGTCTATAACTCTCTAAGTTCATATCTATGTTCAATTGTGTGTCTATGTGTGTCTATTGGTTGCTGAGATGGCAGCCATTTTGATTCAGAAATATTAGTAGATGCTTAAACTCCATCAAAGCCATTATTCCAACTATTTAAAGTTCCCCATTCTCTCGCTTCTTTGAACACAGCAAATTTGTGTGCTTTGGCAAAAATTGACAATAATTATTATCTATATAGAGAAAAAAAATCTATTTTGAAAGAATAAAAGATGACAAGGTGAAAGAAGATTGGAGAAACAAGGACGAGACAGTGAGAATGGAACAGTATTAAGTGGGTGGGGGGGGGGAATAAACTGTTGAAGAAAGTGAGAGAGTGAAACTGAAGTTGAGTGAGGAGAGGGAAAAGAGCGCAGAGAAGAGAGTGAGAGAGTGTGTAGAGATAGAAAAAAGAAGGAAGAAAGCTAGACTAGAAATTGAAGGAAGAAGAGGTTGAAAGATAAATATACATCGATCACTATGTGCATGAAAGAAAGAATGTGAGAGAAAGAAAAGGAGTGGAAGATAAAAGAGTAAAAAAAGAAAGGGATAAAAAGATAAAAAAAGAGTATGCCTGCATCTATGCATGAGAAAGACAAAAAGAAAAGGAGTAAAGAGGAAGAGAAAGCAAGAAAGCTGAAGATAAAAGAGGCAATAATGGTGAAAGAAAAGATGTAGAGAGTATACTTACCTGTATGTGTATGAGAAAGAAATGGTGAAAAAGGAAAAGAGATAAATAAAAAGGAAAGAGAAGACAAGAAAACTAAATGGGAGTGGTAAATAAAAGTGAAAGAAAGGATGTAGAGATTATACTTATTTGTGTTTAAGAAAGAGAGAGAAGGAGAGAAGGAAAAAGGAAAGAGAAGGCAAGAGAGCTAAAAGGGAGTGGAAATTAATGGTGAAAGAAAAGATGTGGAGATTTTACTTACATGTGTGAGAAACAGAGATGGAGAAAAAGAAAGAAAGAGAAAGAGGATGAGAAAAAAAGAGATAGGAAAGGAAGGTAAGAAAGCTAAAGATAAAAGAGAGTAGAAACTAAAGGTGTAAGAAATAATGTGGAGTGTGTGTGTGTCTATGAGAATGTGAGTAGAAGATAAAGTGAGTGCAACAATAAAAGCCAGAAGAGCTTTTTTAAGAAAAGAAAAAAGTCAGGTAATTTGAGTGTGCCCATATCTTCGCTTCTGTCTGAGAGAACATACATTAGAGAAAGAAAGTGCGAGGGAAAGAGAGAGAACTGTAAAAGCAAACTCGAGCAAAGTGATAATATAACTTAAGAGCTTTTTGAGTAAAGTTATCTTGTATAGATTTTGTGTGCAAGAAGCACCATGCCTGTTTGTATGGAGAGGGTGAAGGAGGTCTCTGTTGCCGGATAAAGGAAGTTGATCAATTGCAAGGAAGGCAGTACTTGGTCAAATATGAATCACCACTTACAAGACAAGAAAAGGGAAGAGAAAAATGTAAATTCAACTGTAACAAAATCACCTACAAGGAGGTTTTGTTGGGGTAATATCATCACTTGCAATTTCCCTTTAACAAGTCAGTTGCCGCTGTTGCCATCACCACCACCACTGCTGAGCCACCCTCCGCCATTACTGCTGCAGCTGCTGCTGTTATCAGAGATGCTCCTTTCACCTCTTCCCCTTTTGAATCAAGATGTTAACAATAAAAAGGAAGAAAAGCATACACAGATATGCAATCATCCTTACATAAATACAGATTTATTGAATTGCAGACAGTTTAATGGTAGAGCAATAGTCCTGTCAGCAGGAAGAATCACTAGGCGAAATGTTACCAAACTATATTTGGTACCGTTGGAACCACAAAGAATTTTACTTTTTCAGATTCACAAACAATTCTTGTGGAAAACGTCTATTGGCAATAATTTACAGAACGGATTTTCCCCTGTCTTTCAAATTTGAACTTACACATCAGAATGAATTTGACTGATTTTGACCTATAGTCAAAGCACAATGAAAACATGAGTTCATATTAAATCACCAAAGTTAAGCAATGTTGACCTCGGTCAGTACTTTGATGGGGGATGACCCAATACTGTAAGCAGCCTCCTACAATCTGAAATCTGTTTTGGTTTAAATAACTCATAAAGGGTTGATAAGCTGTAAAAACAAATCAATCAACCGAATATGTAAAGATTTCCCAATGTAAAAAGAAAAAATTGTTTTTTATAGTTTTCCTTATTTTAAAACTACTTAAATAAAAATTTTCTAAGTTTGGTCCTCTGAAGGATGACAAAAAAAATCTGACATTAGTTTAATGTATATCATGAACATGACGATTTATCAAGAATCCTAGAAAAATAAAAATTTAGTCCTAACTTTTTTTTCATACTCTTTTTTTAAAATCAAATTTCATACTTTTGTTTGTATTCAAAGCCTTTTCAGAGTGGAAAAAGTAAAATGCATATATCTGGAAGGATATATATTCCTTTCATGTCATTCTTATTGGTTATAAAAAAAAAAAAAAAATGAAAAAAATTGATTAAATATAATTTCTTGTACTTCAGTGACTGATAAGAAGTTTAAATTATTTTGAATAGTAAATGCTGAACAATTATCATTAATAAAGTAAAGATTTACGTACAATTACTCATTCCCGAGACAGACTTGGAGATAAAGCCACATTTTTCAATTTTTAAGGTTTTTTTCCCCCATAACTCAGTGAAAAAATAATAGAAAGAAATCGATTATCTGCAAGAGATTTTCAATAAGGCAAATGTGAGAAAGATTGATTTGTTTTTTTTATAGCTTATCAATTTTGCTGGTTATTTAAAGCAGAAAATATTTTTAGATTGTAAGAATTGAGGTGAGGAGATAATAAAGATTTGGTGAGAGAAGTCCTACTAATTAACCCATAGCTGGGGGGAGTAGAGGGGCATTCATATTTTTCGCATGTGTATTTTGCATAAGTGAATATAACAAACCTAACTGGAATTGGAACTCAGCTCTCCCTGATTGCCAATTCTAAACTGTTATCCATTACACTACTTCACATCCAAGCTTACTGCACCTGGTATTCCCAAACAGCCACCCATCTAGGTACTGAATAGGCTCAATGTTGCTTAACTTTGGTGATTAGATGAGAATAATCTTTCAATATGATATGGCTATATGCCCCATGTAAGAAGGAAAAAAAAATGAGCTTGCTTGTGGTTAAAGGTGTTGCACATGCTAGAGTAAATAAATTATGTGAAGCAATTCTTTTTTTCAGACTGACAAGGATTCTCTAGGCAGCTAACACAAAATAGCAATTTACTAAGAGTAACTTAGATGTGATACAAGGTAAAAAGTATGGAACACCACCCAGTGAGGATCAAACACACTATTCATTCATAATTGATATCCTGAAACAATATTGATAATCATTACACTCTACTGAAGAGGCCAGCTAACAGAATACTCCTGAGGAGAAACTGAAAAAGCTTATATTGAGCTCCATGGTTGAGTTCATTTTAATTGACAGGTGTAACAATAGGATTTTGAATGATGATTTTCAAATCAGGCAAGTGTCTCCTTCTGGAAGATAGGTGTAACACAATCTTCTTACCTTCCACAATTTGTCCCCCACTTTGCCCTTGTATTAAAAAAAAACTTAGTACATTGGAACCTTGGTTATCAAGCACCTCTGTTATCATACGATTCAGTTATCATTCACTTTTTTTCGACAAAAATATGCCTCAGAAATTGTACATCTCCTTGGTTATCGAGCAAGGATGTTTGTCTATTACAAACCTATACATTTCTATTCACCTGTTGCCACATGACATCCCCAGACAAAAGGTGACAGAGAAAGGAAATAACCCCAGACAAAGACTTAACTGAAATCTTTATGGGGAGGGATTCCCTTCCAAATAATAACACTATGTCTCCCTCTCCCTCTCCCCTCCAATCGTCTTACGCCAACAAGAATCATCAATAAAGGTCAAGTAACTGTCTATATTTCTGAGATGAAGTATTATGTACACTATTTACATTATTCGGGCTATTGTCCTCATCTTTGTTGCTGTGTTTATCACAATGTTTCAGCAGTTGTTTTCTCTGGCCTTCTTCAGAAATTCATACACAGATGTCCCCAATGACACATGGCACAGTGGATAAAGGTGTTAGTTAGATCCAATGCCAGGACCCAAAGAGTGTGAGTTCAATACCTGGTTAAGGCAGTGGACAACTTTCAGAGGGGAATTAACAGGAGATAATTGACATCCATTAGACATGGCACATGGAACTGGAACAGTCTACCCCATTGAGTGAAATAAAGGGTTCAGTTCGACATTCCAACCACCTGAAGAAGGCCGGAGCATACAATGGCTGAAATGTTGTGATAAACATGGCGACAAAGATGAGGACAATAGTCTGAATATTGTAAAGGTCAAGTAAAGTTAAATGTTTTTCTATTTTATTTATTTGTCATTTATTTCTATTTCTTATTGTTTTCTGCATGTAAAACTATAGTCATTCTGTAGAAAATGGATTTTTGATAATACTTTTGAGTGTGTGGAACGGATTAATTGGATTTACATTATTTCTTAGGGGATTATTATCTTGGTTTTTGGCCAACTTTATGGCTGATAACCATAGTTCCACTGTATCACGAATAATCATTCATACACGCACACACACTTATAGACATATGGAATTGCAGGTATGGTTTGATGGTTGAGCAAAAAGAATTAAGATTTGATTTCATGTGACAAATTTTGTTCTTACAAACTCACATGAAAGGGGAAAAAGTATTTAGTACTTAATTTCAGGCATGAACTACCATGTTTTATCAGGTCATCCTATAAGTTCTGTCCGAATTTTAACTTTTTTTAAAATGAACGAAATTTAAAGAGTATTTTATAATGTCTAATGGAGCTGAACATTATTTTTATGTTTAGATGCATTTAAACTGATCAAATTTTATTTCAGAGAACAATAAAATTAAATTTTGTTTGATTAAAACCCTGCTAACATGGAAGTACCCAAAAATCATTTGAGACACATAATGCTTTATGAGTTCAAGAAAGGAAACAGCAGCCGATGCGGCTAGAAACATTCACTCAGTTTATGGAGAGGAATGTGTGAATGAAAGAACTTGCAGAAGATGCTTTGCAAAATTCAGAGGTGGAGATTTCATCCTTGAAGATGAAGATCGAACCAGACGTCCAGTTGAGTTGGATGAAAAGCTTCTTGAAGCAGCCCTTGAAGAAAATCCTCCTTTATCAGTTGAAGAATTGGCAGTGGTTCTCAGTTCAAACCATGCAACTGTTCATTGTCATCTTCAACAATTTGGAAAAGTTCCTAAACTTGGAAAATGGGTGCCTCATGAATTGTCTGAAAACAACCTCAAATCCCGAGTTGACATCTGCTCTTCTCTCCATTCTTGCCAACTTGTTTCACCTTTTTTGGATAGACTTGTGACTGGCGACAAAAAATGTTAACCGTCGTAGACAGTGACTTGGTGAAGGG
Source organism: Acanthosepion lycidas (assembly GCA_963932145.1). Lineage (NCBI taxonomy): Eukaryota > Metazoa > Mollusca > Cephalopoda > Sepiida > Sepiidae > Acanthosepion > Acanthosepion lycidas. The sequence continues at coordinate 88,033,873 of OZ010584.1, forward strand.
GAAGGACCCCAGCCACAGCCAAGAAGAGAACTTCATGGGCAAAAGGGTCTTCTTTCAATCTGGTGGGATCGCCAATGAATAATCCACTTTGAATTCTTACTACCTAATGCAACAATTAATGCTCAAATATACTGTCAGCAATTAGAGCGTTTGAACCAAGCTTTGAGGAAAAAAAACCTGCTCTAGTGAATTGAAAAGAGGTGATGTTTCACCAGGACAATGCGTGACCCCACACAGCAAGAATCACGTCACAAAAGATCGAAGAACTTGGTTGGGAGAAAATTCCTCATCCACTTTATTCTCCTGATCTTGCTCCTTCAGACTACCATTTGTTTTGTAGCTTACAGAATCATTTGGAAGAAACAGCTTTTGTAACATAGGAAGAGGTTAAAACTGACATTTGTTCGAATCAAAGGCAAAAGAATTTTACAGTAATGGAATTAGTAAGCTTGTTAATAGATGGAAGGAAGTCATAGATAATCAGAGAAAATACATTGTTGACTGAATCTGTAATTAAATGTAACATTTGGTCACTTGTTTTCTTTATTCAAAATTCGGACAGAACTTATGGGATGACCTGATACATTATTTACAGTCAGACTAATGTTTTCAACTTTGATGTTATTATCATAATGTTTCAGCCATTATGCCCACTGACCTTCTTCTGGTGTTTGGTAATCCAGGTAATCTTCAGAAAATTTAAAACTGAACATGGTAGTAAACTGTTCTCTTTCCAATGTACATGTATAGAAATATCACATCAAATTCTTTTTTGGTAACGGTAATAATGAGATTAGCCGTTTCCTTGTAAGGAAACATTTGGCATTCATTGACTGAACACTTAAGTATTATTGCCAGTTGAAATTTATAAAATCTTTCTTTCATAGTGTCAGTCTACAAACTCCAATAACGAATGGTCCTTTCTAAAACCTATAAGCATCACTCAACCAAAGCCATTTTTAATAATTGATCTGAGAAAATAGTTACAGTTTAGCATTTTTGAACAAGTTGGATGCCATGTATGAGATATGAACAGCCATATATCTCTCGATCTGATGAGACTATTTAAGAACATGACTTAAGTTCTGAAGTTAATGTTTTGGATCAGCATTGCTTGTTCTGTTTCCACTGTGACCGAGTTTATAATACTCAGTCTAGGGATTGAAGTCACAATTTTATTGCAACCATATTCATTCATCTCTAGGCTATGGAAGGAAAAATGATTGAGTTACCCCATTAGTTCTAACCTGGAAATTCAAACAAATGAATGTATCGTTCAACTACAAGCATACACCAAAGATATTGTTGGTTTGATTGAGTTGCCCCATTAATTCTAACCTGGAAATTCAAACAAATGAATGTATCGTTCAACTACAAGCATACACCAAAGATATTGTTGGTTTGGTTCCAGACCAACCGCTGTCATAGAGCAAGTCACACAAATTTTATTTCCCAATGCATATAAAAGTCATGTTTAAACTGTAGTTTATGAAGTGTGCAATAGTGTTAGACATAAAAAGAAATCAAGATACATTAATTAAAAAATACTTTCTTGCAATGAAAATGTGTTATACAGAAAGAAGAGATAAAACAACAACAAATAAAACTTTTTTGATACAACGGTTGCAACAAAGCTTCAATTTGTAAAAGAGTGCAATATGTTTTCATCATTTTACAATCAAAATGGCTAGATGCAATCATAGGTTCTATGCTAATAGTTTCTTGTTACACTTCTCATTTGTGGAACTCTGTTCCAGCTTCTTGTTTCCCTGTCAACTTTAATCTTCAAAAATTTAAATGCAATGTTAATCATTATTTTGTCTTCTTAATTCCTGTTATTTTATTCTTCTCTATTCTTAACAGGTTTTATTTTCTCATATTCTCTAGCACTCTGTCACTTCTTGTGTCTCAGTGGCTTTATTGCTTTGCTTGCAGTGAAATGATTAAAAAGCACAACAAAACAAGGTATGTCTGCATTTTTAGCAAACTTACAGACTAAGATTGGAATTCTCTTTTACTTCACTGGATTGTTATGCAAGATGTGAAAAGGTACTTAATGACAAACTTCAAAAAATTAGTTGTTATTCGATGTCAAACAAACCCCAGAACCAAAATCAGAACTTCATCCCAAAAAAGATTCTTTGATGAAGATGATGGAATAGGACAGCTATTTTTGTTCTTTATCAGTTACTTAATCCGGAAGATGCCATCATTATAGATTTTTCTTGTCAATACTTTGAACATATCAGTGGTGCATTATACCAAGAATGTACAGCTTTGTTGAAAAGAAAGGGTATCATATCTGTCTATATTTGTCCCCAAGGACACATGGCTCAGAGGGTAAAAGCTTCGATTGAAGTAATTCAGTGACTTCAACCAAAGAATTCAATACATGGCCACAGCAGATGTGAACAAAAAAAACTTGGAGAGTTGAGTTACTAATGGGAAATAACTGGAACTGAGATATCCAGAAAAGGCATGGCATGTGGAACTAGAAGGATTCAGTTTGAAATTTCAACATATATCACATGAAGAAGGCCTGAGCATACAATGGTTGAAATGTGAATATGACAAGATGATAACAATAGTCCGAACAATGTAAATAGTGTAAAAAGGGTATCATATTTTAGCATGACAATAAGTCTTCATAAATCTAACAGACTAAACCCTCTTTACTATTTGTTTTTTAATCATTTATTTTACTGCCAGGACATTCAGAAATAAGAAATATAATACTTCAGAACTTTCAGTTTTCTTTTAACTCTTAAATGGTTGGTACCATCAATTGATGATTCATTGGAGATCAACAGATATCATCATTGGATGATTTAAAATTTTTCCTTCCAATGATACAGGCATAATTCATTCATGATTCAAGTTTAAATGACTAACTGGCAAGTCTAGGATTCATGAGCTTACATCATTTCCTGGAGCATTTGCCTGCAAATAAAGTTAGAAGCCAAAAACAGTGCTGCTCTGTTTGCATCTATATTTCTTGAAGAGAAAAGAGGCAAAAATTGCAACAACTTGTTATAAAGAATATGCAACTCCATTGGGCATGCAATACTACTCAATGCTACTAACAATGCTATTACACAATGCTACTAACAGTATGATACTCAAGGAGTATCATACTGTTCAAAATATTCAATTTAGGAATCTAAAATTCATTTTATCACCTTTCTTTATTTATATAATCTAAAATAGGAAATATCTTATTTTTGTAGTTTTTGTATATAATTAGAGCAAAAATAAGTGTAAAAATTGTCCTTTAAGAAATTAATTTTCTCGTTTTTTCGCCTGTCTGGCTTATGCTTTTATGCAACTTTTTTCTACTGTTTAAAGATTAATCATAAAACTTCAGAACTGTAACAACAGAAAGAAACTGGCTTTACATTTACCAGGGAGTGAACAAGAAGTGTCCCTCTTGATTTGATGTTTGCTCATTTATCAGGTCATCCCATAAGTTCTGTCCGAATTTTGAATAAAGAAAACAAGTGACTAAATGTTACATTTAATTACAGATTCAATCAACAATGTATTTTCCCTGATTATCTATGACTTCCTTCCATCTATTAACAAGCTTACTAATTCCATTACTGTAAAATTCTTTTAACATTTTTTGGCAACATACCACAGGCTCTAATCAAATCCAAATTGGTTAATCATCTCACTTCCCACAGCCTTCTTTTAAATAAATAATATGGTTTCTGCTTTTCTAGATCAACCATCGATATGCTAATGATTTTTTTTTCAATCAGTATCACCCCAAGCAAAGCAGTACAGCCACTGAGATGCAAGGTTACAGGATGTGGAAGAATTAGGAACAAAAACATTAGTAATGAGGAGAAATAGAAAACAGTAATCAGGCGGACAGTAGATAGCAATTGACATTGCATTTAAATTTATGCAGATTAAAGTTAGCTGGAAAGCGTGGAGCGGAAGGGAGTTCTACAAGTAAGAAGTGTGAGAAAAGAAACTGTTAGCCTCGAAGTTATGGCTACATCTAGCGAGCTCAACTGTAAATTGATGAGATCTTGCCACCAGTCTAGTATAGCACTTAAATTCATACAGTCTAGGTACCATGGTGAAGAGCTCTTCCAAACAACTGCCATGAAAGTATCTATAAAAAAGGCACAAGGAAGTAACTTTACAGTGGTGGGCAAGTGACTAAATCTAAGCTGCCAGATTAGGACCAATAATATTGCTGATCCCTTTTTGGATCTTATCAAGAAGCTCCAGGTAAATAGCAGGAGCACCAGAGCATATATGGCAGCAATATTCTAAGCATGGATGAATGGTAGACATGGATATGCAAGAGAGATTACAGGGGAGAAAAACATGGCATGGCATAGTGAGCTGACTTCTTTAGTAGCTGACCTAGCAAATGGATTCAATATATATGTTTGTCTATGAAGCTTTAGATAAGAATGGTGAAGCTCAGGCTATGTAGATATTTCCAAGGCATTTCACAGCATTTAGCATGCTGGTTATTTCACAAGATCTGGATAAATATTTGGCTTAATCCAATCATTCTTTAAAAACCATGTAATGAAGGTTGTGTTGAATGGCCAAGCTTCTAGATCAATTCACATTAATGCAGGGACCTGCTAAGGCTCTATCCTTGAACCTACTTTGTTTCTTATCTTCATCAGCAATCTGCCCGATGTCATCAGTTCCCATCTAGGTATTTATGTTGATGATATAACTATTTATTCCTGTCTCAATACCAAGTTTGACAGGTCTGACAAAAAAAAAAAATGCTCTCAAAAATGCCTCCAATCAGTTGTTAACTGAGACAAGAAATGGGTCATAACACCTCCAAAACAAAACTACTATCATAAAGTCATCATGGGGACCTATTACAGCCTTCCACGGCTGATGCTAACCTCCAAGAGGGCAATTCATTGTGCCATTTTTGTCTCACATTTTCCACTGATATAAAGTGGAGTGATTATATTGAATCAATAGCTAGGTCTGCTGCTAGGAAAGTTGGTTCACTGTATTGTCTCAGATAATTTATCTTGACAGAATCCATCTTTCATGTTTATAAATCTACTATTCCTCTGTGTATCGAATATAGCTGCCATATCTGGTCTGGCCATATCTTTTTTTGATAAAATCCAAATAAATATTTGTAATGTTATCGATCCTGACCTGACATCTTGACTTCAGTCACTTTTCTCCAACTGCCATGACATGGCTTCCCTGTGCCTTTTCTATGAATATTTTCATGGTAATTATTCTAATGATCATTCTTCCTTGGCACCTTGACCACATAAATTTAAGCATACTAATAGATCGGCTACTAGTTATCATCATTTTACTGTTGAAGTAGCTAGATATAACCGTAATTTCTATTCTAATAGTTTCTTTTCTCGCACTTCTCACTTGTGAAACTCTTCTGGTTTCTTTCTTCCCTGTCACCTAAGATGTCCAGGAATTTAAATGAAACATCAATTGGCATCTTCTGTCTTCTTGAAACCTGATCTTTTATTGTCCTATCTCCTCACTAACATCTCATTTTTTTTCCTACTAAGTAACTCATGTATCTTAGTGACATTATTGCTTTGATTGGGGATAAATGAAAAAAAAATTTTCAAGTAATTATTGGAAAATTTTGTCAAAAGTTGTCCTATAAAACTGCAGAAGTTTGATTCCCTCTGCAAATACCAAAAAATTAGCTTTCAATTATTTTTTTTTTATTTTAAATTTCAAGATATAGGAAAAATGCTTTTAGGAATAAATTTGGACTTACACATCAGAAAAATCTTGACTGAATCTGGCTTATGGACAAATCATGCCGAAAATACTCGTTCTCATTCAATCATTAAAGTTAAGGAAAGTCAAGCCTGGTCAGTACTTAGATGGGGACCACATGCGAACACTGCAGGAATCTTCTTTTTTTTTAAATTATTTCACTCCAAGCTAGTCACTACAATGTAAAGGGTTACCGAGTGTTAGATAATAATAGAAAAAACAAAAAACAAAAATAAAACACTAATAAAGAGAGAGGACAATAAAAGAACAAGAATTAAGAAGACAAATGATAATGATTGACACTGAACTTAAATTACAGTGGTGGGTATGTGAATGAAACAGAGATGCTAGGTTAGAACCAATAGCATTGCAGATTCTTCTTTGGATTTTATCAGAAGTCTCTGAGTATATAGCAGGAGCACCAAACCAGATGTGGCAGCAGTATTTAAAATAAGGATGAATAGTAGATTTATAAATGTGTAAGATAAATTCTGCAGAGAAAAATTGTCTAGCATGACACAATGAACTAATTTTTCTTAGCAGCAGACCTAGCAATTTGGCTTTAAATAACCCACAAAAGGTTGATAAGCTGTAAAAAAACAAATCAATCAACTATATCTGTAAGAATTTCACAAACTGGAATAAATTGTTTTCTATAGCTTTCATTAATTTTAAAGTATTTAAATAATTTTTTTTTTAAGTTTAGTCTTTCGGAAGAATTTGACATTAATTTAAAGTATATTATGAAAATGATAATTTATCAAGAATCCTAAAATTTCCAATTTAGTCATTATTTTTTTTCTGATTTTCATATTCTTTATTAAATCAAATTTCATACTTTTGTTTGTATTCAAGACATTTTCAGAGAGAAAAAACAAAAACAAAATGTATATAACCAGATAGATGTATATTCATTTCATATAAACATACCCTATTGTTTACATTCAGACTAATTTCCTGATCTGTTGCTTTTTTTTGTGTTGGTTGTACTGACCTCCATCCTTCTTCATAACTGTCGTATTTTGGAATGTAGAACCTTGTTCTGAAGGACAATGCACTTCCCCTACCATAACCACTCTATTAAATATCTTTGCCTACAATGTTATGTAACTATCCACTCCTAACTCATGTGTCGAACTGAATGAAACAATATACACTGTTTATAATATTTAGTATAAAAAAGTTCAAATAAAAACTCTATGGAATTTTAATCGTAATTCAGTTTGGTCAGTCTTTTTTTTATTCTATATTTTTCTGGTGTCAGTTTAAACTGACACCTTTTTTCCTATAAATTGTAACTATTTTGCTGAAAGTTTGTATTTTCTTTAATTTCAGATAAAAAACTGAAAATTTTTCCAACATATTTAACTTTCCAAAATTATATTTTATAATTAAGGCTTAAGTGAAGTACGAGATTGGAGGCAAAGTCTCATAATTTTACAGATAAAATGGCTAGATGTAAGCATAAGTTCTAAGCTAGCAGTTTCTTCTCTTGCACTTCTTGCTTGTGGAACTCTCCCCTGGCTTGCTTCCCAGTCAACTTTAATCTTCAAAAATTAAAACGCATTGTCAATTGTTACCTTCTGTCTTAATTTTTGTTCTTTTATTGTACTCTCTCCTTAATAGTTTTTTTCATGTTCCTTCACACTCTGTAACACCTTGCATCATAGTGACTTTATTGCCTTACTTGGTGTAAAATGATTAAAAAGAAAAAAAGATATATAAAAAAAAAAACATGGTATCACTTAACTGATGCCAGGTGGGTAAAGGTTAAAAATATTTTTAAATGTACTTTTATGCTGTTCATTTTATGTTTCTTATCCCTTTACAGTTTTATAAGTTTTGCTATTCTTGAGCTATCTGAGTTATAACTATCTCTCTTGTCGGCAAATACTCAAATGCAATCACTCTACATTTGTCCACTGGCACATGACAACTATATACTACATAAATATTTCTCAGTGGAGCCATTAAGTCATCCTTGACAAATTTCAGTTATGTCTAAGGGGTTCAGATTTCCAGCTTGAAAGTGAACATTCCTTTTTCAATCTGTGTTTTCTGCTACGAATCTTTTCCAGCACACATTGCAAATATTTGCAAGGCTCTAGCAGATGGGTGTTTAAAGTTAAATTGAAAAACGTGTCTAAACTGTTTCTTTTTTTTATCGTCCATTTTTTTTTTTTTTTTGCTTTTTACCATTTTAGTTGGACTAGAAAATTAAAGGATAAAAAACCATAAATGGATGAATCATTGAGCTAAACAACTGATTGAGTCAACGCCTAAAATGGAGCAGTTGATCTAATAATTTCTGAACTTTGTTCAGACAACTGAATTCCTTCTTTGTGAAGTATACACCAGACAGAAGGCTGATTGGATAAAATGTACCAACTACAACAACAACACAAACAAGGAGTTCAACTGACTGAACAAAACCTGGAATGTTAAGGACTGATCTAATATACCCAATTAAACTGATTAGTATTTATTGCTCAGTAAACAGCTCTAAAAGCAAAATTTTGATTGGCATCCAGTCAAGGAGAAATACAATACTGAATTCAAAACTCATCTGCCTGAAAGTCAAAGATGGTTAAACATGGCATGCAGGTATTATGAATGTAAAACGAATACACAATAAATATCAACAACTATGGATAATCCTACTGGAGAGTGATTATCCAGAATGCTGTTGGCATCAAGGGGCATCAAGTCCGAGGAAGGTGAATGGGAGGCTAAAAACAATTTATAGGTAATTGTCTCTGAAGTTTTTTTTTTAAAAAAAATACTTTTTTTTTTTTTTACTAGTTTTCTATCTTGTTCCTTTTGCTTGTTTATGCCTATTTAAAGTGTTAGGAAAACTTGCTTTATTTGGGAATGATAATAGAATAATGAACAATCAACACTAGGAGTAAACTACCTTCATATTTTTTTAATTGGATTACCAAAAAGTAAGGCAATAAAGCCACTAAGACACAAGGTGTTACTGTGTGTGAAAAAATTAGAAAGCAGAAACATTACTAAGGAGAAAAAGCACTGGAAGCGGAATCAGGAAGACAGTAAATAGCGATTGACATTGCATTTAAATTTTTGAATATTAAAGTTGGCTGGAAATCATGGAGCCAGAATTGAATGCCACAAGTGAGAAAAGAAACTGTTAGCATAGAATTTATGGCTACATCTAACCAATTCAATTGTAAATTGATGAGGCCATGTTACCAATCTAGTACAGCACTTAAATTCATAAAGTCTAGGTACCATAGCAAAGAGTTCATCTGGAGAGTTACCATAAAAGTATTTATTGAAAAGGCACAGGGAAGCTACATTATGCTGGTGGGAGAGTGACTGAAGAAGAGATACTGGGTCAGGACTAATAATATTGTTGATTCTTCTTTGGATTTTATCAAGAATCTCCAGATATACAGCAGGAGCAATGGACCATACGTGGCAGTAATATTCTAAGCATGGGCGAATAGTAGACAGATATGTAGGATAGACTCTGAAAAGAAAAACTGTCTAGCATGACACAGTGAGCCAACTTTCCTAGCAGCTGACCTAGCAATGGATTCAATATAATCTTCGCACTTATGTCAACAGAGAATGTTAGCCCGAGAAGGAGGTTAGAATCAACCATGAATGCAGAATGAGGCCTCTCAGAAAATTTAAAAAAAAATTTTGTATACTCACAAAAAATATTTATTAGTCAAGTACATAGTTCCCATTGTTTTTAACAACTATTTCCAATCATTCTTCAAGCTTGTTGATGTCATTTTCATATAAACATTGTGTTTTTCATTGGAAGAAGTTTGTGAGGTAGTTTTCAACTGAGTGTACAGAGAAAAAAGAAAATGGAAATAAAAAGGACACTTATACTTTGAATTAGAAAGAGATAGCTGAAATTTCCTGGATACATAATGAGGAAAGAAAATTGGAAAATTAGACACTCAAAGGGGATGTTAAAGGCAAGAGAGGTAGAGGAAAACCGTGAGTCTAAACCTACCTAATGACGATGTGTAAATGGATGGCAGTACAGGGACTGGCAGGGGTGGTAAAATAAACAAACACTGCTAACAGCTACAATGTATGGGCAATTGTGGAGAACCATGATTGCTCACATCCTGAAGGGACGTTGTGCGTAAAAGATAAAAAGTAGTAGCTGTAGTTATAATAGTTGTAAATCATTTGAATTTCTTAGTTATGTTATTAATTTTAATTCCAGCCCTGTTCTATTTAAACAGTCATTTACACAAATTCATTAGTTAGGTTACTCATTCTTTCTCTTCATTCCATTTGCCCTCAATATGTCCTGTGAGGGACAAATTTACTGTGTTGAAATCTATAAGGTACATTGATCATAAAAATATATTCTGAAAATATTACTAATATGGATTACTTAATACCAGTTCTTTTTTTTTTTTTTTTTTTTGTAAAAAGCCTGAAACATTAGCGTAAAATGTTGAAGACTTTTCTTAGGAATTTTAGAAGAAAAACTGGGAAAATCCTATGATGTTACTGTAGTTTAAATGAGTCTCTATTACTACAACGTCACTCATAAAAATCAAGATACTAGTTCAATCCACCATTCTTGCTTTCTGAACACTTCAAAATGTAAATCCATCTTTTTCTCCCATTTTCACTGTTTCAGCCCTCTTTTATCAGGCCAACACTGCAGTCGACTAACCAATCAGCATTCTTTGCTTCTATGCTCAGTCACCCAGGTAAATAGCCTCCTCCAGTTCGACCAATCAGCACATGACTTTCTATTGGTGGAAGCATGCCAAACTGTACAAAAACCCTTGTTACTGCATATACTGCTGGAATTGCTAGACGGGAGAGTAATACTGTTTTCACGGAGCAAACTTGCCAATACCACATGCAGCATGTTATGGTGATATTTTCCTATGCACCAGATGCAAGCCACTCTGGCTCACTTGCTACTACGGGACTATTCACCACAGTTACTTTTCCTAATTCCCACTGATTCCCAATCATTTTTTCCTCAGCATTCTTGTCAATATTTTACAGAAAGTCATTCTCCACTTGCAAAACTGTCTGACTTGAAAGCCACAATATGTCAGTGCCACTCAAGGTAGAGGGTTACTGAATGGGGTTGTTGTAAGAACATATAGATAGGGAGTAAGGATTGCATATTATATGGATATTTAGGAAAGATAACAGTTGACTCATGACTTGAAGAGGTTAAGATTGTAATGATTAAGGAAGCATCACCATGAGAGTCCATTCCACATTGCAACAGTTCTGGTGATGAAGTTTCTCCTCACCAATATGAAGAGAATGATGATGAGTAGCATGCTGAGTCCTAGCCATGAAGGCCTGAACAGGTGGAACCAAGAAATGTAGTTTGCTTGAACATCTGCTATGGAGATAGTGATAGAGTAGCAAGAGGCTTGCAATGCTTTACCTGTCGGAAAAAGATTGAAGGATGGAAAACAATTCATCAGCCACAAGGCTGCATAAAGTTCTGTATTGTTCTAGACTAATGGTAATGGTAATAGCTGTTTCCTTATAAAGAAACATTCTGCATTCATTGACTGAGCAGCCATTACTGGTGTCGGTTGTAATTTATAAAATATTTCTATTTAAACAATTTTCCAGGAAAATAGGTTTCTAAAGTTCACTGTTATTGCTCTTTCCAGTATTGATAGGAGTTTCTTTCCTAACCTTTTGTTTAAAGTAGTGTGGAATGTCAACATCTTCGTTTGGTTTGGTACATTTTGGTGCTGGCATTTTGGTATTGGTGTTTGGGTGCCAGACTTTTAGATGCTAGGAAATAAATGTTGATTGATTCATCATCATTTAATGGTAGAATTTTAAAAAGTTTTAAAACTAACTTTATTAAGAAGACTGTAGATAACGATTGATATTGCATTTAAATTTTTGAATATCAAAGCTGATTGAGAAGCAAGAAGCCCGAAGAAAGTTCTACAAGCAAGACGTGCGATAGAAGAAACTGTCAGCATAGAACTTATGTTTACAACTAGCCATTCAACTATAAAGTGATGAGACCTTGTTGCCAATCTAGTACTGTGCTTAAATTTATAAAGTCTAGGTACCATAGCAGAAAGTTCATCGGTACAATTACTATGAAAGTTTTTATAGAAAAGGCACAGGGAAGCTATGTTACAGTGGTGGGAAAATGACTGAAGCTGAGATGCCAAGTCAAGACCAATAATATTGCTGATTCTTCTGTGGATTTTATCAAGAATCTCTAAATATATAGCAGGAGCATTAGACCAAATGAGATGTGGCAGCAGTCTTCAAAACAAGAATGAATAATAGAATTATAAATATGGAAGTGATTTTGGTGAGAAAAAATTGTTTAGCGTGACACAGGGAACAAACTTTCTTTGCTCAGACTGAGCAGTTGATTCAATATTTATGCATTTAATAGTCCTATTCTGTCAGTAACACTTGCCTTAATTTTTGATTGCTTACAATCATTTTCTTACTGATTTTCACTGTACAACATCTGGACTGAATGATGAAACCTGCTCATGCAGATTTTTAGATGGAAAATTTCAAAATTTGGAAGGTAAATCATTAAATTAATGCTATTTAATCACTTTAACAGGATTACAACTATATTACATTGAAACATAGTTACGCAACATCAAGCCTCATCAGTACCTACATGGGTGACTGCTTGGGAATACCAGCTGCCAATAGCTTGGATGTGCAGATAGTCTAATGGATAATGGTTCAGAATGAGAAATTGGAGAGTCGAGTTAGAGTTGAGTTCATTACATTTACTGACATGAAAATACCCTTCAGAAAGGTATGAATCGACCTCACCTCCACCATCTATGGTTTAAATAGTAGGACTTGTAGCTGAAAATCATTATTATCTCAAAAAAATTGTTAATACAATATTCACTTGCAAAGAAATAAAAATTATTCTTAAAATTCAAAAATATATTTCAGCTTTAAATAACCTACAAAAGGTTGATAAGCCATTAAAAACAAACCAATCATAGATAATAAAGAAAAGGATTCTGTGGAGAGTCATGACTTGATGGGACATGGCATAAAAAGGATTATCTATGAATTGCCAAGTAATTTGGGTATAGATATAAAGATATTGGAGTGGTTTCCCATTGACTTCACGACAATTCAGAGTTTTCCTTCTCTCCGGTTGATTGCCAACAAAGACTAGAAAACCCAGAACTCTGTTATTTAAACCCTAGTCGGGGAGAAGAAACAGATTCATGCCTTTGTCAAAAGCCTTTGTGTGAAAGTGAATGCATTAGACTAGTTTGAAATTTTAAATTTCTATGTTGATTTCCATTATATTAAATCCAAATGCATAGAAATTTTTATATCTTTTCATTTCCTATATACGTTATTATTGAAGCGAATTTCAGTTTTTAACTGTGTTTAATAAATCTTAACCATAATATTATAATATTATGGGATATAAATCTTGTTTGTGATATCATGTGTCAAATGAACAACTATGTATTTTTAATAAAAATTCTATTTTATCCAGCACTGAAGAGGAGCATTTCAATTATTTCTGTACTGTTTGCCTTTTTCTTTTTAAATCTTTTTTTTTTTCAATCTTTGGTCACAAAAAAATAAATAAATAAATAAATAAATAAAATAAAATTACTGGAAACAAAATGCAACTAAATCTCTATCAGTTTTTATTTTTTTTTACATATTTACACTCAAAGTCAAGTTTCTTATTTGTATCATTTTCGACAGATGCTTGAAGAGAGTAGCCCATTTCTATATGTTTTTACACTGTTAAAGTCTTACAGCGTTAATTCCCTGGAGGTCATCAGATTCCATACAAAATTCTACTTCATGATAACCCAGTTGAAATGAAATATATTTTATAGAACAAAAAATATCTGTGTACAATTCTTAGAAACAAAATAAAATTTAAACTCAAAAAAATAAGTAATTTAATTACATACAATATGTGTTATGCTACATGAGTGAACAGATAAAAATAACAACAATTCTTCAAATATTTTCTTTTTCTGAGAACTTTTACTTCTTACTTTATATATGCAGGTTTGTTGCCTAACTGGTAAAGCCATTTACTTTTTAGGCTTAAACATAGTTTATTTTGTGGATTTTGTAATTAAGAATAACTCTACACTTTACCATATTCTTCTTATTCTTTTATGTCTTTTTGGTGTGTAATTGACCATGGCTCTCCACAACTTCCTATCCCCTGTAGCACAAAGCATGTTTGACCTGTACCAGTTGCTGTTCTGTCATCAACAGAAATTCATTAGGTATCTTACTCATTGTTTCCCTCTGCTTTTCTTGTTTTCAATGTGTTGATTGTTAATGTCAAATTTTCCGAGCTTTCTTTTCTCATTATTTATCTAAGGAATTTCCACTATCTCTTTCTGATTTTAAGTATAAATGTCCTTTTTTGTTTTTCTATTTTCCTGAAAAAAAAATTTCTCACTGCTTACATGCTATGTCTTTATTTTCAGGACCCATCATTCTGTAGAACCACATCTCTGTTGCCTTGAATCTTTTCATCTGTGAGGTAAATGTCCAGCATTCATTGCCATATAGGAAGATTGATATTACACAACAGTTCAGCACTTTTTTCTTTGTTTTTAACAAAATTTTTCTTTCTCTTAATAGTTGGATTAAATTCTGGAAGGCATCTTTCGCTTTCAGATATCTGTGTTACATTTTCCATTGTCAATTATAACACTTCCAAGAAAGTAAAATTTCTGTAATAGCTTTATTTTGAAGTCAGCAAATTTTAATATATTTTTGAAGATTGTAGCTTGCATCTTGGGTTATCTGTCTTGCTAATGACCATACTGTCTGTCTTCTTAGAATTTCTTCATGCTTTTTTTTTACTACCTTGTCTAGGAAGTAGCTGGAGTTTTCTTTCTGTATCTGTTATCAATATAGTTCATTTTTTTCTTTTTAATCATTTCACTCAAGTAAGGCAATAAGATGCAAGGGATTACCGAGAGAGAAAGAAACAGACAGTACAAAGGACAGGTTTCAAGATGATGATTGACATTACATTAAAATTTTTTAAGATTGTAATTAACAGCAAAGCATAAGTGATAAGTGCAGGAGAAGAAACTATTAGTATAGAACTTACAGCTATGAATAGCAATTTCAATGCCAGTCTAGCTTAAATTCTTGCAGCTGAGGTACCAATGAAGGAAGCTCATCAGAACAATTACTGTGAAGATATTTATAGAAGTGGCAAAGGAAATGTTATGGTGGTGGGGAAATGACTGAAGTTGAGATGCCAGGTCAGGACCGATAACATTGCAGATTCATCTTTGGATTTTGTCAAAAATCTCTAGATTTGTAGCAGAATCACCAGATCAGATGTGGCAGAAATATTTGATGCACAGAAGAATTGTAGACTTATAAATATGCAAGATAGATTCCGATAAGAAAAATTGTCTAGTATGACTGTGAACCAACTTTCCTTGTAGAAGACTTAGCAATCAATTCAATATAATCGTTCTGCTTCATGTCAGTTGAAAACCAGTGAAAACAGTTGAAGGAGTTGCTCTCCTGGAGCTTAGCATCAGCCATGTTGTCTGAAATCAAAAAAGGTTCTTTAAGGTGATTAATAGAAAGCAGTTTCATTTTACAGGAGTTAAAATTAGCAAGTGCATATCTTATGATGTTGATTTTGGTTGTTTAGCAGTATATCTGCCTCTATGGGCTATTTAATGTTGAAATCTAACTATTTTGAATGCAAATTTATGCCTTCAACTACAGATATTTTGTACATAATGTTATACTTTCAGGGTAAATGTATGGGTCATAGATATATAGTTTGTAGATGATCTAGTGTAGGTGTTATATGCTTTTGTATAAACCTATTTCTTTACTGTAGGACATTGTGTTGACAATTTCAGTATTTTCAAATTATTTTTATCATCTTGTTTTCCTTGTAGTATTGATGAGGTTTGTCTGAAAAGTTCATAGGGTGACCAAGATATAAATTTAAATAAACACACTAGTTGGGAAACTAAAAGACATGCAAATGTACATATACAACAGTTGGCCAGCTTTCAGTTAAAATGTGTTTCATTGTGTATGCAGCTTGGCATGTTGTACATGTTGGTTGATCTTCTTCAGCAAGTATGAACGGGTGAGGCAGATGTGGCCTATGTGTAATTGAGTTAGTGTTACTTTGTCTTTTCTTCTTTCTCTTGATATTTGTTTACATTCACCTAGGATTGGTTTCATTGGGAGAATTTCATTATTTGTGTTGCTGGTTCAACACATTTGCCATTTCTATTGAATGTATTATGTTGCTGTAGTTGTGTCCACTGATAATAAATCTTGGCAGGATCACCTGCACTGTTAAGATTGCCTTGCTGTATAGGTTAAATCAATCTGGTGAGAAGATGCATCCTTGTCTCATGACTCTTTAAGAACTACTTATTTCTTCTAGCAGCTTGTTCGTTTGAGAAAACTTAATAAAGAATTGCTGCCACATATGGTCTGGTGCTACAACCATATATTTACAGATCCTTGATAAAATCCTAAAAAATAGCCAGCAATATTATTGGTCTTAATCTGGCATCCCAGTTTCAGTCACTTTCCCACCACTGTAAAGTTTCCCCCCTGTGCCTTTTTTATAAATACTTCCATGGAAATTGTTTCGATGATCTCTTCACCAGGGTAACTAGACTTTATGAATTTAAGTGCAGTACTAGACTGGTGACAAGGTCTCACAAATATACAATTGAGTTGGTTAGATGTAACTGCAAGTTCTCTGCTAACAGTTATTTTCTTGCTTGTAGAACTCTCTTCCAGCTCCATGTCTTCTAGTCAACTTTAATCTTCAAAAAATTTAAATGCAATGTCAATTGTTATCTTCTGTCTGTCTGTTTACTCTTCATTTGTTCTTCATCCTTAGTAAACTTTCTGTTTTCTAATTCTTCCACACCCAGTAACCCCTTTTCTCCTAGTGGCTTTACTACCTTGTTTGGGGTGAAATCAGTTAAAAAAAGCCCCCAAAAAAAAAGAAAAAAAAAAAGAAAGCAAAACAAAATCCCATGAAAATGTGTCCTTTGAGCAGGATTTGAACCTGCATCCTTTCTTGTAGGGGGAACCACATTCTGATTCACTGTGCTTTAGACCACTTCATAGCCAAGCATGGTTCTACAAGGTGTGTCAAAAATACCTCCTACATAATGGTAAGAGATTAGTAGCAATGGGGTCTTAATCTAGCTAATGCCTTAGTATTATGTGGGAGGTATTTCTGCTGTACACTGTATTTGTCTTAAAACAAAAGGCTGTTAGATGAAATATACACTGTTTAAAAAAAAAATGGGATGTTCTACTCAAATAGGGGTAAAAAAATAACATTTGGGTGAAAATAACATTTGAAGTAGTAAAAATGTTAGATTAAATATTGTTAGATTAATTTTTAGAAAATATAATAAATAAGAGAATAAAATTTTATCTCAATGAGTCAACACTGGAGTTTCTTGGTTTTTACTTTTATTACTAATCTTTACTCATCACAATTCAAGTATGTCATCACTTTAACATGTAACCTGAAGTCAGAAGTATATAACAACCTGTAGTTTGGTTGTTATTCATCAAAAGAATCTGAAACCCTGATAAGAGAAAATTTGCTTACACCAGAGTGGGTGGAGTGGATCTACAATTACAGTGAGAATTTAAATATGTTGCTGTTTTTCAACTGCTTCCATAATTCAGTACTAATGGTCACAACTCCTACAAGCAACCGCAGCTTTTAGCTAACGATGCATATCGCAAACACCCATGCAGCATGCTGGGAAGCTTCATCAGTGATGTTTATTCCTGGTGTCATTGAGGGTTTTAAGCCTCTAAAAATATCAAACCCCCTTTTTCAAAGTGACCTAAACAGGAGCGATCACATCCTGGTCAGCTGGCCTTTTTTGATTTTGCAAAATTGGTTTATTCATGCTGTTGTATTTGAGCGTGTTGCTTATCATCTGCCATCAATCACTACATATCAAGTCAATGTTTTGGTTTGTTGATGCTTACCTGTCCATGTAGCGGGTGAGTTGTTGCCTGCTCCAGATGTTTCATCACTGAGGTGAATTACGTTTTGCTTGGCTCCTACCAATTAAGAACAACTCAAAGAGATAAACTCCACAAATGATTTAAATAACATTTTATATACAAAACATAAATATATACATATAATTCATAGTAAATATAAATAAGTACATAAATAAGTCTAAGAAACAAATTGTCCCACACAGTGGAATTTAAGCAAATATAAAGAGGCAAGAAGTGTGGAGGGGACAAATATTTGATTGATTTGGTTGATTCGCTTTTTTATGCTTATTTGAAGGTTATTTAAAGCCAGAAAATAGTTTAAGATCATAAGAATTTTTAAAAAATATAATAATAGTTTAGTAATACAAGTCTTACTAATTGATCTATAGCTTTCCCAAAGGTATTTGCACATAAGCAAATATAACAGAAGGGGACAAATAAAAAAGAAGGTCTTACTTGTAATATCCCCAAAGAAGTACATGGTACAGCTCTGTGGTATCTTTTTGATTTCTTTTTAGAATGCGTTGGAGTTATGTGCTCATCTGTGGAAAACTGTACAGCAACTGTCTTCTGTTTCCAACAGACTGTCATGGAAATCGCAAGGGCTCCTTAGGACATAAATAAATTCTTCCTGTCAAAAGGGAGATAACTACATTCTGTATCAGCACACATCTCTCTTTGTTGTTCTTCACCAAAGCATCTGAAACAGTTGGAGGAGAAAATATACCTAGACAAATATGGACAGTATGTAAGGTTTAGTTTTTGCATATAATACAAAGAATTTATTTTCATAAACAAATTTAACAATGAAATCTTATTTTTTTCTAAATCATTGTTTCTGCTTACACTGTGATAATCAAGATCTGTTTGGTTTGGTTGTTTAATGGCATATCAACTCTTAACATTGAAATTTTATTCTCTTGTGAGATCTGATAATTTTTTTTTATTGTTAGTATGAAAATGTATTGCTAGTAATTTTTTCTAACATATTTTTATATTTTCATGTTTTGACCTCAGTTTTGGGGTTCTCTGTTTGCCCATAGTTGGGACCCTTCCCAATCAGAGGCCTTGTTGCCAGATGTAGTTTAACATCATACTCAGGACAAAAGGTCTGTTTGTCTCTCTCTTTTAATCTTTGTAGTTGCTCATGGGATTTTGGTAGAGCAGAGTCTTACATTCTTAGGGATCCCAGATAAGTCCAATTCTTTGACAATATTCTATTCTGATCTCCAGGTTAGAAGTTAACACACTTACCTCCCTCCTCCGCCATTATAACAAAGGAGAAAATTTTTTGATATTATTTACAGTCAGACTAATGTCCTAATCATTGTTGTTATCATATCAATGTCTTGGATGTTGTGCCCTACGACCTTCTAGTGTGTGTAGCATAGACACACACACATAAAAGAAATTTGTTCTCTGCCTACAACAGATCACAATCCATGAGACTTAAAAATTTTGGGTGTTGCTTTCAGGCACTTTCTAGTGGTGTTGTATGCTGGGATAATCTTTCTAGGACAATATTATCAAGAAGTCAACTAATCAACCATGATGAGATTTGAGACCTGAGTCTCATGTTCAGAGTACTAATACTAATTTGGCACAAATAGTTACCATTTGGCTGTGTGCCCACAGACACAGACTAGCAATTACTGAGCAGCCAAAAAATTCAGTTCTACATTCCATGAAAGTTACCCAGACTGACAGATACCTGAAGATGGCAGGAAGGAATGATGGGCAAAACGTTGTGATGGTAACAACAATGAGGACATTAGTTTGACTGTAAATAGTAATAGTTCCTCATCCCAGAAATTTTGTCAGAAACAAAACAAAAACAAAAAAATGTGTTGCCAAACTGCAGCCTGTAAGAGCACAACAGACATTATTCTTTTTAAATATCCATTAAAGAATGTTGCCCTTTTTTGGTTATATGTCAAACAAAATAGTAACCTATTAAAAACAAAGACAGAAACCATATAAAAGTTTGCCCCCACTTCTGGTTTAAACAAAGAGGAATCTACTGTACCCTACCTAAATAGACTGGACCACACATAAAAAAAAAAATAGGGAGAATTTTCTTTTTCAGTGGGTAATTTTTTAGGGTTTTGAACTTCTTTAGGTTGTAATACATGTCAGAATCAAAAAATATTGATTTATTATCATTTTAGAAGAGGTGGACGCTGTTTATAATATCGATACTATGAAAAAGTTATTAGCCTTTGTCACTTAGCTGTTATTTACAAATGTCAAGTTTGAGAATGTGCTTTTGTCATAATTTTTAAAAACTTTTCTGAATTTTTTAAACTTTTTTCATCTTTATATTTTTATAGGATTTTTTTTGGAAGCACATGCACAGACAATTGAGATTCAAAATTATTTAAATTAAGAATAAATGGATACACAATTTTATTAAATTAGTTTATGTAAATTTTTGTTCTTTAAAAATGTATTCATTTGTCGGTTATTTAAGAAAAATCATTTTGTATACTCACCTCCAAACAAATCTGTTTTTGTATGTAAAACAGCTACGCCTGATAAGTATGTAAAAGTCAGGGATCAATTTGATACTTTATTGATATTACAAACAGGATTCCCTTTCTCAATTGATAAAATAAAAATCAATATTTTTCTCAGCCCAAGGAAGGTTTTCAAAAAGTATGCTAATTTACAAAAATTATTTTGAAAAAAAAAACTTTCCTCTATTTTTTATAAGTGAACCAGTGTATTTAAGTAATACTCCAATAATTTTTTCATGAGGGGACCAGAGTATTAAAGTAGTATTTCAATAATTTTTTATTAGTGGACTGGTGTATTTAAGTAGTAGTACTTCAATAATTTTTTTATGAGTGGACTGGTGTATTTAGGTAGTACTCCAATAATTTTTTATGAGTGGACCAGTGTATTTAAATAGTGCTCCAATGATTTTTTATGAATGCACCAGTGTATTTAAGTACTACTCCAATACCAAATTTTCGCATAATGTGTAGAATACATCCAAAATAAAATCCATGGGATGGGAACATCAGAGATTTTTAACAGCCATTCCCATTTTTAATAATCCATAGGAAACCAATCTGTGTAGAAATCTGATGTGGCAAGAAAATATTATAACTAAAATATTATTTTAGTTATAATATTTTCTAAAAAAACGTGCTATAAAAAGTACATTTTTAGTTGAAGGTTGGGTAGGGAATGCTAATAATGAAGCTGCTTTGATTTACATCACATGGACTGAATTAAACCACAAGCAGATTGACTTTGTGATCCGATGATTTATTATTTGGATAAGGCATTATTAACGATCGTAAACAAAAACCTCCAACTGTCAATCTTTAATCTCCATATTTTTATTTTTACTTTTTATAATTCATTCAGAGCTGCTGGTTGTGATATGTTTCTTAATGTTCATTTTTGTGTTGCCTTTAAGCAGAACATTGTTATTGTTGGGATAAGACAATATTGATCCAGAGAAGACAAAAAAAATATATATATATATAACATGAGGAAAAGTTTGTTTTGTCTGCCTAGACTTGAAATAAATAAAAGACAGAAAGAAATAAAGGAAGAATTCAGTGTTTTAAAAAACAATAAAATATAGTAAATTAAAACATCAAATGAAAACATTTTTGTAGAAACTGAAATACATGTAGTAACTAAAAGTTAATAGTTCATGGCAATAACATTGGTACAGAAAATGCTGATTTACAATTACCACAACAGAATGATGTCCTGAGACTCAAAACAAACTTATAAACACACACAAACAAAAACAATACTACGAAGGGTAAGGGTGCCTGTGCATTCCTGTCCACTTTTTGCCCCAACTGAAAACTAAACAGAAAACTAAATTTGTCTTCTTTTTTTTTTAAATTTTATTTACTGACAATTCACCAAATACAAGGTTCAAGGTAGGGAATTACTGAGTGAGTTTGTAAGGGAGGAAGATTTTAAAAGTGAGAGTGTATTTAGTTCTAGTATTTATGAGGACAGGTAGGATAGATATCGGTTGACCCTGGACTTAAAAGAGACCAAGCTTGTAGTTGTCAGATAAGCATTCTCTTGGAAGTTTGTTCCACAAAGTAACAGTTCTGGGGAAGAAGCTGTCTGAGTGGAAGTTGCTTTTTATCAACGGAACATGAAGGGATGGAGATGGTTTGTCAACATGATGAGTCCTAGCTGGTGGCACTAAGGAATGTAATTCATCTGAACATCTGCCAGAGCAATAAAGAAAGGCTGGTGACATTTCGTCTCTGGGATAAGGGTTGCAGTGTGGAGATTGATTCATCACCCATAAGGCCTTTGAACTCTGTTGAGGCGGGACAGTGAGAATTTGGCTGCACCAGCCCAGGTAAGCCAACAATTCCCCATTCAACTTCTCAGTTGATGACAATGCTATTAAGCTTAACTGTATCTTTTTCTAAAATCATTCTTCTTCTTCTATGTGCCTTTCCCTTCAGGATGTGGGCGATCATGGTTCTCCACAGTTTCTTGTCCTTTGTAGCTCATAGTAAGTTTTGACTATCCTAATCCCTTTTTTACCAACCATTTGCACAAGCTCATTAAGCAGATTATGTGTTGCTTTCCTCTGTTTGTCTTGCCTTCAATCTGTCCTGTGAGTATCAAATTTTCCAAGCCCTCTTTCCTCATTATGTGCCCTAGAAATTTCATCTCCTCTTTCTGATATTATGTATAAGAGTTCAATATAAATCAGAAAACATTTACATTTTTTGCTTGAAACATTATCATCGAAAAATCTAGGTCTCCTTCCAGAAAATAAGTACAAAAAAAATGTGTATTAAAAATCAAAACAAAATATGTTTACAATATAATTCTACTATTTGCCATGTCCCTTGAGGACGTGGGTAATCATGACCCTCCACAAATTCCTGTCCTTTGTAGCTCTTTGTAATTTTATCTTTTTGCTATCTCTCCTAATCCCTAATTCTGTCAACCATTTATACAGGCTTGTTAGTTTGTTGATTTTGTTTAACAGCATATCAACACCTCTATGGGTTATTTAATGCCGAAATCTAAATATTTTGAACACAATTTTATGGCTTCAACTAAATATATTTTGAACACAATTGCATGCCTTCAGCCACAGATAAAATGTACAGTTGGTAATTATATATAATAATAATAATAATATACTATAAAATGTTTTTCTGGCCATTTTGCTTTAAAATGTATTATTGGTCCTTTTTGCTATAAAATAGGTATTTTTATACTTTCACAGTGTTTTGTTTTTGCTTTAGGATTCACTATTTGCCTGTAACATGGACCCTAACAGGTGCTACCACCCTGAAGCTCCTTAGGTTGTGCTGCTTTAATGTCTCACTTGTCTTCATTATGTCATGTCAGTGTCAAATTTTCTAAGCCTTCTTTCCACATTATGTGTCCTGGAAATTTTAACTGTATAATGCATGATTCTTGGCAAAATTTTTGCTCGTGGCTCTCCACAATTTTCTTTCCTTTGTAGCTCTTAGTAAATTTTGTCTTTTCACTATCCCCCCCCCTAATCCCTGTTCTGTCATCCATTTACATGCAGTCGGTTGGTTTGTTGATTTTGTTTAGTCGCATATCAATATTATTAGTGCGATAATATACTTAAAAATGATCATTTTATATGAGAGGATCACATGAAAAAAAAAAATCAAGAATCTTTAAATCTTAATATCTGATTTAGCCCCCCCCCCTTAATTTTGTGGTGCCCTACTTGCTACATTAGATCAATGGTTGTTAATAGTCCATTAATTGTAAATCTGATCCTTTGTGCTCCGCAATTGACTTTCTACAAGACAATGCCAAATAATTTCACTAGATATTACACTCTCATTTTTCTCCCCGCCTGCATGTATGACCCTGTGTCTGTTACTGACGAAATCTCCATTATTTGCCCACCTAGCATCACATACTCCAAGGATATTAATTTAGCCTATTCATTTATTGTTTTATTTTCCAACTGGCCACACTGATTTAGTGTTCTTACATTCCATGTCCCTATAACTATTTTTTGTTTGATGCTAGACAATTTGCTCATAGATGAAGAAGAGACTTGAAGCAAGAGAAACATGGTTTTACAGAATAACACTAAGGATACCATGGGCTGAACATTTGAACAATGACAAAGTTTTATGAAAAATGTTGACACTTATCAGAGAGACACAATTGAAACTTCTAAGGCACATAAGGAAAGAGGGCTTGGAGAATTTGACACTCACAAGATATATTGAAGGCAAGTGAAGCATAAGAAAGCAGCGAATAACCTACCTAATGAGCTTGTGTAAATGAATGGAAGAATGTTAACAGGGTGTGGGGGAACTTACTAGGAGCTACAAAGGATAGGAAATTTTTGGGAGCCATGATTGCTCACATCCTGAATTGCCATGGCACATAGAAGAACGTACACTATTGTGGCCTTGTGTTAGATTATGTTTAATAAATATTAAATAGATACTCTTGAGTTTTGAATAAATGTGGGAGTAGAAATATTTCAAAATCTAATAAACAGGGAGGCTGGAATATGCGGGAGGTTGAAAAATATATGCCGAGGGCGCGACTAGTTTAGAATTTAGTTTCTTTGAATGAAGGAATGGTATGTAAGTAATTTTTTAAATTTTGACATATGGAAACGTTTCATAAAATAGATTTGATTGAAAATAGATTTGATAATGTATTCAAGGCTTCATCAAATCAGAAAACAAAAGAATATGTGTACACTGTATGTGTATTTGTGTGTATACACATTTTTCATGCTTTATTTTCTGATCTGATTAAGCCTTGAATGGCAAAATACATTATCAAATCTATTTTCAATCAAATCTATTTTACGAAACGTTTCCATATGTCAAAATTTTAAAAATCCGTCGGGATTTCTATATCCTAATTTAAAAACATATAGCAAATTGTTTAAAGACAGTTGAAAACAATTTCCTTTTTTATCAAAATTTTTACAGCAAATGAATAAGCCTTACAAAATGCTTTTCTATTATTCTGTTGGTCGTTGTGTGTTGTGAAAAGGCACGAATAATGTCAGACGCACACTCCAAATGGTCTTTTCACTTTTGTCAGCCATATTTTTTATGTTTAAAATAAAAAATCCAGTAAAAAAAAAAAAAAAAAAAAAAAAAAATATGTCATGGAAAAAAAAAGAAACATGACAACGTTAAAACTAAAAGTAAAACTATTTTCTGCGTCTTTCTTTAATTAATAGAAAGATTAACTATTTAATTCTCACTATTTTAAGGTTAATTATTATGTCAGTCAGTCTCACAACTCAACTCTCAACAACTCAATTAAAGGAATATGCAGGACTGATGGTAACGAGTTTTGTTTAAAAATTATAAAATAGAACAAAAACATTAGATATTTTTGTATAAGTGGGGTAACAAAACATCAACCTGGAAGGATTTAAAGGTAAGTCAACTGAGGTCATTGTGACCATAGGTTGACTAATATGGTAAAAAGCAGGTGTTGGGTGTATAAGGTTACGTTGAGTTGACCCGTCTACGTTTAACTCTAAAATACAGCGTGAATAGTGGAAATCTCGGATCTCTACTACGCTATCTACCATGGAAATTACTGACAGTAAAACACGTTTCAAAAATCTGCTAAAAAGAGTTAAACATGTCACTCGTAAAGATGTGACTTTTTTCCTGTTATTGTGAATTGTGACTTTATTAACGGCCGTCTTTCCTTGTTAATGTTATACGACTAAAAAAATATATTGATTGCTTTTTTTTATCATGCTTCGAATTAATTTTCTGAATTGAAATTAATTAGAATTAAAGTTTTTTTAGATTTTATTTTATTTTAGAATGTGTATCAATCAGTTTCGCACTTGTAATGATCATTTTTTTTACTGACAACTGAAATTTTTTCTAAGAATTTTCTACGAAAATAAATAAGTGTAGGGGTGAATTTTTTTTTTCAAAACCTAAACGATGCAGGAAGGGTATCACAGGACCGGGAATACTTTTTAGTTTTTAATAATTCGTTTCAAAGTGAGATCATAAGTGATTTGTTAAGTTGATTCTCAATTTTTGCTAGTTTTATTTAAAACGTTGGTTTTAAATTCTAAATTAAAGTAAAAACAGGCTGTTTTATTTTCTGAAATGTTAAACAAAAAAAGGAAGATAATTTCGAGAAAATAACTTGTTTTACGCCACACCATGGAAATGAAGGACACAGGATTCTGTTGTGTTAATCAGAATCTTCTCGTCTGGTGGGAGAAGCTTACCAACCAGCTTAAAACATTCAGAATCCTAGGCTGGGATCGAACACTGTTAGAAATACCCTATTACGGTATTTTTACCTCACTCATGAGGCAGACAACAAATATCATATTATTTTATTTCCCACTGTCGTTTGCTGGACGTCTGATACAGGCTTTGCGTAATTGCTGAAAAATCATTCTAAAAAGATTAATAAATGTCATATACATAATTCAATTGGAAATTGCTGGTCTGCTTAAGTGATTATTACACATTAGTCATCATAGCAAACCTGCTGTGCAGACAACTGAAATTTCAAACCTGTTATTCGCAAAACAACATCTTTAAATCCAAGAAAGATAAACTGCTTGTATATTTAAGAAACTGCTTTTGGCAAGGTACATTAGTCAAAGAAAAAAAAAGAAGTAACTGATATATACTCACAACAGCTGTGATTTTGTTTGGATTTTTGAGACAAATTGTTTCATTTCTTAAGGACCCATCCCCCTCCTTTCTTTTTTGTCTATATTTTCAGGACGTTTTTTCGAAAATGTTAAAAAAAAGATGCATAGAAGGTTTGGATTTTGGAATATTACATGTTACGAAATTCCCCAGGAAAATATTGAACATGACAGGTACAGAAATGAGACCCCAGTGGATCAAATAAAAAGTCACTTCTTGTCCAACCTGCAGTTTAAAAATTTCCTGAGGTTAGTGTAGGCTACAAACTTTGATATTTCATGATTATAACAAGAAAACTGTTACAAAATAATCAATAACAGTATCTATTTTTGTGAAGTAAAAAATGAAAATGTATATCTTGAAGACTAAGTAGATGGTAGAATCAATTTTAAGAAGTGATTAAAAATAAAATAAAAAACTAAGGGAAATAACTCAGATTATTTCTTTTAAATTCACCCAATTGTTCTACCTTAGTTATTTAACTCTTAAGCTTGTATAGCTTGATTGGGGTAAGATAATAAATATATATTTTTTAATCATTTCACCCTAAGTAAAGCAATAATGCCACGAAGATGCCAAGGTTTACCGAGAGTAAAAGAGAATGAGATGAATTTCGTGAGGAGAAAAAACAATAAAAGAAAAGGTTCCAGGAAGACTGAAGATTGCAATTTATGTTGCATTTAAATTTTTGAAGATTGTAGGTGTCAAAGAAACAAGAAACTGGAAAGAAATCTGAGAATGGAAACAAATAACTTTATATAGTAACAAAAAGAATTAAACCATTTTGGTAATTTAATAGAAAACATTTATTTATTAAGATGTTTCCAGATTGAAATTCTGTTCTCATATTTCTGTTCAGAAGTATGATGTTTTTTTGACTCTAGTGCCATCAGCTGTCTTATGGTTTCTTAGACACATTCAAAATGAATCACTGCAGTCCCAAAATCCTATGGAAGACATATCAAATTTATGACAAGATTTGCCACATTTTTAACTTCAAGATGATTTCTTTTGTTAGAATAAATTATGTTCATTGCAGAAAACCCTCTTTCAGCCTCTGCAGAACTTACAGCAAAGGTATTTTTAGCTATTATATATCAACTGGTATTAATATAAGCTATTAATATATAAGATTATTTTCACATAACTGGTTTGCTAAGCTTTTATAATTTTAAGAATTGGTTCACATGAACTGGTAGGATGCCACCACTGGGTATTGCCATAGAATTAGAATCACCTGGGCCAGGATCACATTCAGCCCAAAGACCAGAATATGGTGACACGTCTTGTCTGAAGACCAAAAAGAAAAAAACCTGAGAAGAGAAATAGATGCTACATTAATTACAGCCAAAGAGATCTTAATGCAAAGAATTTGTAATAGTTTTTGAGCCAGTTATAATGTTACTATAATTATAAAATTAACTCTAAAGGGAAAAACTAATTTATTTATTCTTAAGACTAAACAGAATTCTCTTTTTCATAACTGAGGTCTGGAGAAATGTACCATATTTTCTTGTGCATAATATGAGAGATTTTGAGTGAAAATTAAAGGCAAAAAAGGGGGTTTGTATTAAATGGAAGTGCACATTTTCAGAAATTTTTACTCAGCTTAAAAACCTCTTGTTTGAAACAGTATGATTGCAAATACACTTAACACAACAGATAATGATAGACAAAGTAGGCAGATGTTGATAATAATTGTTTACAAAAGGTATTTAATAAGTTAGCAATATTTTTCTTTGGGAATCAGTGTAATTGAAAGTTTTTGTCTCAAAGACAGGAAATTCACTGAAGTTAATTAAAAAATTGAATAAAGCGAATACACAAGATCTATAAAGAACATTACTGAACCAATGAATGTAAAGTGTTTTCAATTTAAATGACTTATCTAATAAGATTGTATTGAGGGTAAACTCAGAAAGGAAACTGAAAGAACTCTTAGACAAAAAAGGACTATTAAATGTAAGAAGATGATTGTCAGCAAAAGAGACCGACCAAGTTATGAGCTACATATTGGGGACATCAAAGAAGAATGTGCTAAATATAAGAAGTCAGAATGCATGGTCGTCATCAAAAGAGACAGCATAAAGTATGATCTACATATTGTGATATCAAAGAAGAAAGGACTGCAGAATGGCTGGTCATCAATAAAAGTGACAAGTCAAGATATGAGCCACATAATGAGGACATCAAAGAAGAGAGGATTAAATGGAAGAAAGAATGCATGATTATTAGCAAAAGGGACAGCCTAAGGAATGACCTACATAATTGGGGATGGCAGTAAATGTTGGACAATCTCTTCACAGATGGAGAAGACAATTGAAGAAACAGAGACGTGGTTCTGATACTGATTGCTAGGATACCATGGACTGAACATGTGAGAAACAAGGAAGTCTTAAAGAAAATAGGAACAACAAGGAAACTTATACTTAGAATCAGAAAAAATTAAAATTTCTGGAACATATAATTAGAAACAAAAGCTTAGGTGACTTTAACGCTCACAGGACATACTGAATGCATGGAAATCAGTGGAAGCAATAACCGACTTAATGTGTTTAAGTGAATGGATGGCAGAACAAGGATAAAGAGAGATGGTAAAAGGTTAAAGATTAGAGTAACAAAAAAATGGAAGAGCCATGTCCTGAATAGACTTAGCACATAAAAGAATATATCATAACAGGGGTCACATGATAAAAAAAATGAATTTTTTTTGGAAGTCACAGCCAATCAAAATTTCATAAATGATTTCTAATCAGAAGCTGTCACAAGATTTAACATTGTTTTAAATGAGGAAACAAATTTTCTGAACATTTTTTTGTTTTGTCTTTTAATTCTTCCAGAATTTTCTAATACTCTTTTATGTGCCATGTCCCTTCAAGATGTGGGCGATCATGGCTCTTCACAACTTCCTAGCTTTGTAGCTCTTAGCAATGTTTGCCTTATTACTATCGCTCCTAATCCCAGTTTTGCCATCCATTTACACAAGATCATTGAGTAGGTTACTTGCTCTTTTTCTCTGTTTCACTTGCCTTCAATATGTTCTTTGGGTGTTAAATTCTCCATGCCCTTTTTTCTCATTATATGTTCCAGAAATTTGAACTGTCTCTTTGGAGTCTAAGTATAAGTGTCCTTTTTGTTTTCATTTAATTTCAAATTTAAGGGAATTTTAATAAATAGTAATTATAATTTTTCTGATTAATATAAAATTTTTTCTTTTGATTTTTTTCTATAAAAAATATCTATTATAAATGTTTTCATCACTTTCTGATGTATATAAAATACTTGATGATATCTTTTGCAATCATGTTAATTTAAAATCCAATTGTTATTTGTTACACCTATTGACTACTGTACAAGATTTTAAAAATGTATCTATTATAGATTTGGTCTATTTAGTAAGTGAAGTAATTGAATATTTCTGATTAGTGCCAGTTGTTCATGTCTTAGACAAGGTCAAAAACAGGATTGCTTTTTAAGACAGGCTTTCCCATTTAGGAAGGTTATTGCAATACAATCTTCTCAGCTCTACTTACTCTTCTTTGGACATGTACTTAAATAAACTAAACTGGTAGATATCTAATTATTATCAGGTTAACCCCAAAAAGCATTTTTTAAAATCATTTTACCCCAAGCAAGGCAATAAAGCTACTAAGATGCAAGGAGGTTACTGAGTGTGAAAGGATATGAGAAAAAGAAAACATTATTAAGGAGAGAGAAGAAATTAAGAATACAGTAGATAATGATTGATATTGCATTTAAATTTTGGAAAAAAAGTTGACTGGAAAGCAATAAACCAAAAGAGAGTTCCACAAGTAAGGAGTTTATAAAAATTGTTTGGTTTGGTTCACAATGGCCATATTACAGAATGAAACCAAAGATTTGATTGGTTGAGAATATTTACTTAGTTACAGGCAATAAGTATTTCTAACAAACTTCTTTCTTTCTTTTTATGTGCCATGTCCTTTCAGGATGTAGGTGATCATGGCTCTCCACCTCCCTCTATCCCTTGCAGCTCTCAACAAGTTCCTTCCCTCTGCTTCCTCTCCCAGACCACGTTCTGTCATTCACTTGCTCAAGCTCAACAGGTATGTCATGTGCTGCTTTCCCTTGTCTCTTTTTCCCTCTATTTGATCTGTGAGTATCAGATTCTCCAGGCCCTCCTTCCTCATTATGTACCCAAGAAACTTCAGCTTTCTCTTTCTGATGTTAAGTATAAGCCTTCTCTTTGTTTGCAACCTTTCTAAGACCTCATCGTTGCTCACTCGCTCAGTATTGGTCTTAAATGACCTACAGTTTTGAAAGTGCAATCAGCAAACTGAGTTTAAATTCCAGGCTGGTCTGTTGCATTCAGTTTTATACTAATGCCCTTGGGAAAAGCATGAATTTGTCTCTCTCACCATCCTAATTTTGGATTAAATAACAGAATAGACTGAACTTAGATGGCAACCAGTCTAAGAGAAGAAAATCTTTGAATTCCAATACTTTAAGCCTTTAAGTGGTATATCAGAAGATCCTTTAAATAGTTTACTTTTAAGCAGTGGATCAGAAGATCCTTTATATACTGTGTCTAAGAGGTATATCAGAAGATACCTTAAATACTGTGCCTTCAATTAGTATATAAGAGTCCCTTTAATATTGTGTCTTTAAGGAGTGGATGAGAAGAACATTATTATATTCTAACAAAGCATCTGATCTCCAAAATGTGATCTTTAACATTCTGAAATTTTTTTTTTAATTTTCTATTTATTCTAACAAAAACCATTTAGTTGTCTTTCATCTGTAAACTTTCGTTAACATATATATTTTTGCATAAGTCATCTCCATCTATTTCGTTCTGTGTGTTCTATTCCCTACTGTTTTATTAAAGAAATCCCATGATATTAAAAGATATCATTTATGTATTGAAAGTCACATAAATTGGCTCATTATCAGACAAATGAGTCAAAAAAGAGGAGCTGTTGGAAAATAGGATATTGAAAAAAAAAAAAAAACAATCTCATCAGTGCAGCTGTCTCTCAATGAACTAAAATGAGAGATAGGGTTAGCAAAAAAAATCAAATATTTTCATCTTCAAAGAGCTTCCATTTCTTTATTAAAAAAAGAATAAACATTTTAGATATAGACAAAGCTTGTTATTTATTCCTTTAAGCCTTCTTGTGGTGCATTGGGATGTAACAACAGCAAGTAATTCTGCTGCAATTTCAGTAGCAAGTGAATTTTTATGGGGCCAGGTTGTACGACAAAAGTGCACGTTTGCCTAATAATTGACAGTATGTAGAGTGGAATTGGAAAACCAAGTTCAATCTCCCAATGGGATAGTTTGAGTCCATTTCACAATTGAGGAAGGCATGAATCCATTTCTTCCTACCAGCTACATGTAAATAGTAGAATAATTGGGCATTTTAAACCTGTAAAGACAAAGCCCACAATACTCTTAAAACAGAAAACATACATTAATTTTCTTCCTGAAGAGTTTGTTATTCAGATTAAATGATACACAAACAGGTAAAATCCATGAAGGAATTTGAAAATGTTTAAAAACTAGTTGTTTGGTTAGTTGGTTCTACCATTTCTAAGATTGTTAGAGGGACGTGCTGGGTTGTTTATGGCATCTTTTGAAGAATGCCTGTTTTTTCTCCAAACAACAGAAAACAGAAGGTACTGGGTCAAATGGTACTAACACCAAGGAAGAATTTAGGACACGACAGTAAGAATCAAGAGAAATATAAAATGGATTGATATCATGACAAAAAGGATCTTTTCTTAGATTTCATTGATTCCATAGCAATAAGGATCATTTGATTGAATTGGATTGATATCATGGCAATAAGGATCATTACTTAAATCGGATTGATTCCATAGCAATAAGGATTATTTCTTAAATTGGAATGATATTGTGGCAATGAAGATTATTTCAGAATTTGAGCTGAGATCATGGCAATAAAGATCATCTCTGAAAATTGAAATTATTCCATAGCAATAAGATGATCATAACTTAAATTGGATTGATTTCATGACAATAAGGGACATTTCTCAAATTGGATTTATTCCATAGGAATAAAGATCATTTCTTAAACTGGATACATATCATAGTAATAAGGATCATTTCTTGAATTGGTTGATTCCATAGCAATAAGGAATATTTCTGGAATTGGATTGATATCATGGCAATGAGGATCATTTCTTAAAATGGAATGATTCCATAGAAACAACAATTATTTCTGAAATTGAATTGATTCCATAGCAATAAAGATTATTTCTTAAATTGGGTTAAGATCATGGCAATAAGGATCATCTCTGAAATTGAAATTATGACATAGCAACACAGATTATTCCTTAAATTTGTTTGATATCATGGCAATAATTATTATTTCTTAAACAGGATTGATTCCATAGCAATAAGAATCATTTCTTAATTTGGATTTATTCAATGGCAATAAAGGATCATTTCTCAAATTGGATTGATTTCATGCAAATATGGATCATTTCTTAAATTTGATTGATTCCATAGCAATAAGCGTCATTTTTTAAATTGGATTGATATCATGTCAATAAGAACTATTTTTTAAATTGATTTAATTCCATAGCAAATAAAGATAATTTTTTTAAAAATTGGATTCTATAGCAATAAGGATTATTCTTTAAAGTGGAGTGATTCTATGGCAATAGGCATCATTTCTTACATTGGAATGATTCTATAGCAATAAGTAACATTTCTTGATTTGGTTGATTCCATGGCAATAAGGATCATTTTTTATATTGGACTGATTTCATAGCAATATGGTTTATTTCTGAAATTGAATTGATTCCAGAGCAATAAGTATAATTTCTTAAATTGGATTGATATCCTGGCAATAAAGATCATTTATTAATTTGGCTTGATTCTATAGCAATAAGGATTATTTCTTAAATTAGATTGATATCATGTCAATAGGGATCATCTCTTAAATTGGATTGATTCCATAGCAATGATGATTATTTCTTAAATTGGACTGATTCCATAGCAGTAGGAATCATTTCTTAAATTGGATTGATGTCATGGCAATAAAGATCATTTCTTAAATTGGACTGATATCATGGCAATAAGGATTATTTTTCAAATTGTATTAATATCCTGACAATAAGGATTATTGCTTAAACTGAATCGATTTCATAGCACTAATGATCATATCTTAAATTGGACTGATTCCATAGCAATAAGGATCATTTCTTATACTGAATTGATTCCATAGCAATAAGGTTTATTACTGAAATTGAATTGTGTCCAGAGCAATAAGTATCATTTCTCAAATTGGATCATCATGCCAATAAAATCATTTGTTAATTTGGGTGGATTCTATAGCGATAAGATAATTTATTAAAGTGGATTGATATCATGGTAATAGGGATTATTTCTTAAATTGGGTTGATTCCATGGCAATAATTATCATTTCTTAAATTGCATTGATTCCATGGCAATAAGGATCATTTCTTAAATTGGATTGATACTATAGCAATAGGCATCATTTCTTAAAACAGTTTGATATCATGGCAATAGGGGTCATTTCTTAAATTGGATTGATTTCATAACAATAAGGACCATTTCTTAAATTGGATTGAGTCCATAGCAATGAAGAATATTTCTGAAATCTGACTGATTCCATAGCAATAAGGATCATTTCTTACATTAGATTGATTCTATAACAACAAGGACCATTTCTGAAATAGGATTGATTTCATATCAATAAGGATCATTTTTTAAAATTAGATTGATTATATAGCAGTAAGGATCATTTCTTTAATCGGATTGATTCCACACAATAAGAATCATTTCTTAAATTTGATCGATTCCATAGCAATAAGGATCATTTCTTAAATAGGATTTATTAGATAACAATACGGTTTATTTCTAAAATTGATATCATGGCAATAAGAATTATTTCATAAATTGGATTGATATCATAGTGATAAGGAGTATTTCTTAAATTGGATTGATATCATGGTATTGGAGATCATTTCTTAAATTCGATTGATTCCATAGCAATAGACATCATTTCTTAAATTGGACTGATTCCATAGCAGTAAGGATCATTTCTTAAATTGAATTGATGTCATGGCAATAAAGATCATTTCTTAATTTGGTTGATATCATGACAATAAAGATTATTTTTCAAATTCTATTAGCCTAACAATAAGGATTACTGTTTAAACTGGATTTATACCATGTCAATATGGATAATTTCTTAAATTGGATAGTTGTCTTGGCAAGATTGGTCATTTGTTAAATCAGGCAGCTTATGTTAATAAAGCATTGAAACACCCATTCCCATATGATCACTGATGTTATGCAATATTGAGCCTGGTCAATACCTAGATGGGGTGCCATTTAGAAATACCATTTGCTGTAAGCTTAGATGTGTATGTGGTATAATGGATAATGATTTGGAATTGTCAATTGGAGAGCCAAATTCTAATTTCAGTTGGGGTTGTTATATTCACTTAGATGTAAATACTCTTTTTTACCCCCAAGTATGGGTTAATTATTAAGATATGTATCACTAAATCATTATTTTTTCCCCCAAAAAATCTTACAATCTAAAAATATTTTTTGGCTTTTAATAACTTGCAAAGGGTTGATAAGATTTTGAAAACGGACCAATAAATCAATTCTTAAATCCAATTTGGTCTTCACAAGATAGGATCATTTCTTAAATTGGATTGATTCCATAGCAGTAAGGATCATTTCCTAAATTGGATCTATGTTATGGCAAAAAGGATCATTGAAATGTTCTCATGGCAGTATGTATCATTTTTTAAAAATTGAATTATCACAAGATAGTATATCTCTTAAACTTAAATTATCCATATTGCCACTTCCATGGCAATATGGATAATTTCTTAAATTGAATTCTCCTACCCCTAGGTGAGGGGGCAATTAACTGATATTGTCATTTCAATAATGGTACATTTGTTGGTTGCAGAATGCAAAACACATAGAATGCAGTTTATTCTGTACAGTGCATTGATTAAATAACATCAAAATTAAATTTGAACACAATTTGATGCAACATTCTCCTTTGTTGCAGATTTACCATCCTTGTCTCTCTTTATCAGTTTCATTATCTTATCACCTGTGGGTATTTGCATTTTTCATAGCTGTCCAGAATCCTTGCTACTGCTGCCTAAGAAAAATCTAAAGCATCTACCACCTTGGAGAATGAGTGTCTCATCTTTCTGTACCCAACAATGATTTCATGTCTATATTTCTGAGATGAGGTATTATGTACATTATTTACATTATTATTTACATTAAGACATCTGTATACCATAAACCACCATTCACCGGACAGTACCACAATTTCAACTCCTACCATCCATGCAGCATAAAGAAAGGGATCGTCTGCTGCTTACAACACCGAGCAAAAGTCATAAGTGGCGACCCAGAGACATTAGATAAAGAATTGGTCATTATAAGTAGTACCCTACAACGTAACAACTACCCTGGGTACATGACAGCAGTCCCCCCAAAACTGGGATAGGCAGGTACAAGAGGAGGAGGACAATAACACCCAGAAAACAATGTGCCTGCCTTATGTGAAGGGGTTATCAGAGAAAATACAAAGGATCTGAGGTCCATATAACATCAGGACAATCTTCAAAAGCTTGATGACACTTTGCAGATATCTCTCCCGAGTAGGACCCCTCATAGAGGAGAATATGACTAAAGACTGTGTGTACACTATCCCGTGCAGCTGTGGAAAGGAATATAAAGGAGAGACAGGCCGCCCCCTCAAGGTAAGGCTTCAAGAACACCAGAAAGCTGTAACACGAGGGGAAGCGGAAAAATCAGGAGTGGCTGACCACATATGGAGAGAGAAGGGAGATCACCGCCCTCTGTGGGATTATGTTGAGATCATAGACAAGGAACACCATTGGAAAATTCGTAAACTTAAGGAATCAGCACATATGTTAGGCCACAAAAATCTCCTGAGCCGACCAAGCATAGAAATGAATACAATATGGGAACCAGTAATAAGGAGTGCCAGAGAAAAGCAATGATAACAACAAAGTTGCAATATGAGCTCTGGTAAAAAAATATGCAATGATAACGGCAAAATTGCAATATGAGCACTGGTAAAAATGGTTGCTGAAGACATTAGGTTTATAATACCCAGAAATTCATACCCAGATGTCCTCAAGGACACATGGCACAGTGGATAAAGGTGTTGGTTAGATCCAGTGACAGACCCAGTTCAATACCCGGTTAAGGCAGTGAAGATAACTGACATCCATTTAAACATGGCATGTGGAACTAGAACTAGAACTAGAACAGTCTACCCCAAATGCATAAAAAATTTCATTCACTTTAATGATACTGTAAAAAATGTCAGTGGAAAACTTTAGCCTAATGAGTCACTAACCTCCAGGAGAGTGACACAGAATGTAACCTTTTCTGATGACATGAAGTGAAACAATTGAATCAATTGCTAGGTCTGCTGCTAAGAAAGTTGGTTCACTGTGTTGTGCTTGACAATTTTTCTTGCCAGAATTTATCTTGCATATTTTTAAGTCTACCATTTGTCCAGGCTTAGTATATTGCTGCTATATCTGGTCTGGCGCTTCTGCTTTGTATTTAGAGATTCTTAATAAAATAGAAAAAAGAATCTGCAATATTATTGGTCCCAATCTGGCATCTTTGCTTCAGTCATATTGTAATATAACTTTTCTGCATATTTTCTGTAAGTATTTTCAGGGTAATTTTCTGATGAACTTTCCTCTATGGTACCTAAACTTTATGAATCTAAGTGTTATACTAGATTGGCAACTAGATTCTATCAATTTACTTTTGAAATGACTAGAGATAACTCTAAGTTGCTTGCATTATTTACATTATTTGGACTGTTATCCTCATCTTCATTGCCATATTCACAACATTTCAGTTGTTGTACACCCTGGTCTTCTTCAGGCAATTGGAATTTCGAATTGAACCCTTTATTTCATCCACTGAGGTAGATTGTCCTAGTTCCACGTGTCATGCCTCTTCTGGATGTCTCAGTTATTTCCCTTTAACTCAACTCTCCAAGTTTTGGTTCACCACTGCGGTGGCCTGGTATTGAACTCACAACTCTTTAGGTCTTGTCACTTTATCCACTTGGACCCATGGTACAGTGGATAAAGCCATTGGTTAGATCCAGTGACTAGACCCAAAGAGTTGTGACTTCTGGTTTCTTGCTTTCCAGTTAAATTTGATTTTCAAAAATTAAAATGCAATGTCAGTCATTATCTTCTGTTTTCTTAATTCCTGTTCTTTTATTGTTCTCTCTCCTTAACAATGTTTATTTTTTTCTAATATTTGCTCACACTCAGTACCGTCCTCATGTTTTAGTGGCATTATTGCCTTGCTTGGGATGAAATGATTTAAAAAAAAATAGAAGACATAGAAAAGAAGAAAAGACTAAAAATACGAGTATTGGTCAAAAAGTAATACATGTTCTAATTTAATTTTAAAAGTGTTAGAATTCTTCATATTTTTTCCTATAAATCATAAATTTTATAGAATTCTATGGAAA
Source organism: Acanthosepion lycidas (assembly GCA_963932145.1). Classification (NCBI taxonomy): domain Eukaryota; kingdom Metazoa; phylum Mollusca; class Cephalopoda; order Sepiida; family Sepiidae; genus Acanthosepion; species Acanthosepion lycidas. The sequence continues at coordinate 88,071,887 of OZ010584.1, forward strand.
GAAAAGTTATTCAATGTTATTCTCAGTGCAAGAATGTATAGGTTATTCACAAGGTTATGAATGATTGAACAGAGCTTAAAAGTGAAATTTGATAATTTAAGCATTAAGCTTGCTTTACATTTTTAAAAGGTCCAGCACTGAAATTAACTGTTGAAATGAGGGAAAATAAAACTATAATTAGTTTGAATTAGTGCAAAACTTACTGAGGGCAGGTTTGATCTTAATTTACTATTAAGAATTTAATTATCAAAACCATTGCTAATAACTTTAATATAGAAATGCTTTTTAAATGATTTTACTCTAGAAATACAACAGAATGTTTAATAAAAACAATATTATCAATGATCAGAAATTAATACAAACATTACTGACAGAAAAGAGCTATAAACTACCTGCATCTCTTGTTTTGTGCGCTTGTGTAGATGTAGCAATGTCAACAAAGCCTAGTCTAATGAAATGTGTCACATACACACACACACACACACACACATATATATATATATATATATGAAGAAATATAGTCTTAAGTTGTGCTATATTTATGGGATAAAGTGCTCAATACCAGAGATAGAACATGTGTAAATATAAAGGTGAACACAGAAGTCAACACTTAGAGGCGACAGTCTGTTTCATGCTGTATGCAATCGTCAGGCCACTTATATATATATATATATATATATATATATATATATATATATATATATATATATATATATATATATATATTTGGTTGGATTGATGTGAGTTTGTGACCCTGGGTTTCATGGTTTTGCACTCATCATACAAACTGATTAATTTTTAAAAATTTTGGATTGTGAATTTGAATTTTTTGTCATCCTTACTTAAAATGCAAAAAGTATATAAAACAATAGTTTAGGCCAAAACTCTATTTAGGTATTTCACAGAAACTAGCTTGAAATGCTGCCCATAGAACAGCTTTATGTCTATTGTGCTCTAATTTAGAACTTACTGATACCATTCTTACCATGAAAGTATTGAAGCATAAAACTGATAGTTCATTCTCTCAGGTGACTTTATAGGTAATGCTGTTTCTCTAAGCAGCTTCATGGATAAAATCAGAAAGCTTAAAGTATTCTAATGTTTCATAACCAGAAGAAAACATTGCTATCTCTTCAATAAGAAATTATCTGAATGAATCGAAATTCTCTCTTCAACAGTGACCCTTGCATCAGTCTCCTCTAATTCCAAATCTCTTGTATATTAAGATTTTTTTGATTGAGCTTCTTTTCTCCTCAGCTCAATTCAATGCAGATTCAATCCTCATATCTTTTGATCTGTTATTTTCTTTTGTATCAAACAAATGACATTTATTTCAGAGATTGTTCCTTAAACATAGATCAAGCTTTATTCAAAAGTTTTCCATTGCTCTGTTTATCAACTATGATAGAAAAAAGATATTTGGTTCATCTACTAAAGGGATGGTGTCCTTAACCTGTGTCTTTTTTTTTTTTTTTTTTTTTTTTGAACCAGTAATTCTTATCTGATTATTTGGAATACAATATTGAATCAGTGTTTAGTAGAATAACACTTGTGGCCTGTGCCAATAAGAATAAAATCAACAAGATAAAGGAAGATAATTTACAGGAGACCATTATAGAAACATATCATTGCAAAGAATTCAAATAATTTGACTGAATTAGAATAACCCTAATGATTTTAAATATATAGATATATGTATATTTAGATGAACTATATAATATTTTTTCTGAAACCTCAGTGTATGTCAAGTGCACAAGTTCTTATTTGATTCAAAAAGATTTTTATTGGTTTATCTTCCATCTTTCAGTATTTCCTTTTCATTTTTGTGCAGTGTTTTATCAAATTATACAATACACATAAGCTCAAGAAGCCTAAAACACAAAATGGCTTCCTCAAAGAAAGAAAAAAAAGAACTAATAAAAATGAGATTGTTTATTTACTGGTGGAGCGATTTCAAGAGATATATGAAATGTTTCATTTTTTTTTCTAAAAATGAGCTATAAAATATCTCCCATATATTATATGTGAAATTTGTTGGCTAATGTTTACATAGATGCCAGAGACAATCAGTACTTGTACCTATCCTCACTCTATAATACTATAATAATGTAAATAATGGGGTGAGGGGATTATAAATGCTACTTAATAGAGTTTATTTTATGGACTCATAAGACCGAGCTGCAGCCCATAGGTTGAAAAATGTATATATATTCAGTTAAAATATTTTTTACTGTTCTTAGTATAAAAGCCCAAAACTGTATTTGATGACTTTAGAAATAATTCTTTTCAGTTTATAAAAATTTAACAGAATTGACAACAATGCTTCAGAAGTCTGTGTATAAAATGGATAGAGAAGACCTGTTACAGGCTCCATGGAAGTTGTGAGTTCAATCCATAGAACTAGTAGTGCTGAAAAGTCAAATACTCTAGTTTTGTGGAATGAATGATCAAGCAACACAAAGAGGAATAAGACTGGTAATTATTAACTGATATGAAATGCTCTCTAAGCATGTAAAGTGTATGAGAACAATCTACCTCCATGGATTCAATAAAGGGTTAAGGTAAAAAAATGTCCAAAGACTATGAGTATGATGATAGGTACTGGAAGGAAGCCAGTGGGTAGAATGGGTGAATCATGTTCAAATTAACAATGAAGATGAATATATTGGTCTTAATAATAATGTATATAATGCATTAGCAATAGAGAATTTAGCAATGTGGATATTAGCAATGAAGTTTCAACACATATAAATCAATGTGAGTTTAAACTGAGAAATGTATTTGTAATCTTTCTTTTATTTTTTTTGAAGTTATAGTTCATTATCATCATTCTAAAAACTATGTAATTTTCCTATCTTTTTTGTAGAGAATGAATTACATTTTTTCAACTGCTTGAGTTGATATGAAAATTTCTCCATGTTTTTTCTTTATATGCATAATAATAATAATATAATGATGAAGCCCTAAATAGTCCTTAGATGTGTAAATGACATAAGCATTGGATGAAAGGACGGTAAAAATTAAAAGTATTTTTGCTACACCCTAATGGGTGATGATGATGATGATGATGATGATAATGATGATGATGATGATGATGCTGCTAAAAAAAACAAAAAACAAAAATGATTGATACAACTCCTCTAGTATTTTGCAACACTTAAAGAAGAGCACAATTTATATCCAGAATCCATCAACCTTCCAACTCTTAAAACGCATAAAGATAATTACATATGCAAACTACTAATGTCCTACCCCAGGAGAATGAACAAAATAAGATTCATTCTAAACTATTTGATTAATTGCTCTTATTAACTAATAAACTAATGGATGAGCATGACCCCTATCATGTTACTCATATTTAACTTGCATTCCATTCATGCTGGCTGCATTTCATTTACTTTTTTGCATTCATTACCAATACAACCATTTTTCTAAAGACAAGTGATGTTTGTATAAAGTGTTGTATTTTTTATATTTTTATACTTGTATGCTATTTTTAAATATAACTTGGAGAAGAGAGACATACTATTGAAATATTGTTAAACATTATTAAACAATGTGTCTTTTCTTTTGTTTTTCTTAAATCATGCTTTTCTTTAAGTGTTGTAATAATAATAATAATAATAATAATAATAATAATAATAATAATATAGATCTAGATTTTGTCACAAAGTTTAGAGAACTGGAACAAGAAGAAGCCTACAAATACCTAGGAGTCAGTGAAGGAGATGGAATACAGCTTACCTAAATGAAGGAGAAAGTAAGAAAAGAATACTACAAGCGTGTGCCTCTGATATTGAATACTGAGTTGGATTCACAAAACCATAAACACTTTGGCAGTTTTGACTCCTTAATTAGGCCATATCTGACATTAAGCAAATGGATGTCAAAATGAGAAATCATCTAACTTGGCACCTCATGCATCATCCTAAGGGTGATGTTGATTGTCTGTACGTGCCCAGATCCAAAGGAGGCAGAGGATTAGTTCAACTAGAACTGTCTTACAAAACCATAACAGTCTTCAAAGATACCTGGAAACTACGGAAGACTGGATGATGATCTATGTCAAAGAACATGAAAGAAATAAGAAACTTTATTCAGTAATAAACAAAGCCAACAAATTCAAAATGGATCTATAATACACCTACTGCAGTGGCAAAGAGTCTAAAAAAAGTAAGCAAATGCAATGGAGAAATGATTGCTAGATAAGCCTCTTCATGGTCAATACTCACCTGTACCAAACATGCTGATGTAGACAAACCCCCATACCCATCCGTTGGTAGTGCAGAGTTAAAAGCTGAAACCAAAGGTTTTATACTTACTGCACATGACCAATGCTTGCTAACTAGAAATTACTAAGCACACATAATGAAAAACTGTGTTAACCTGAAATGCAGATTCTGTGATAAATATCCAGAAACAATTGACCATCTTGTATCAGGTTGGATGGTGTTAGCACCCATTGAATATAAAACTTGGCATGACATAGTGGGCCAATATCTGCACTGGAAAACTTTTACGGGAAGGAAACTGCAAGAAACTGGTGTGAACACCACCCAAATCCAGTTACAGAGATAGTTTACGTTATGATTTTATGGGACTTTATAATACACACAGACAGAACAATCAAAGCTAATCACCCAGACATTGTGATCAAAGACCACAAGAACAGAATGTGCTTTCTTATTGATGTACTTGCAGACTGTAATGTATTTATGAAGATCTTCAAAAAAACTATCAAAATACAAGGATCTTCAGGTGGAAATCTCAAAAATGTGGCACATGAGGATATCAATAATTCCAGCTGTAGTTGGAGGCCTCAGTTTGATAGGAAAAGGTTTTGATGGACTCATCGAGGTGATCCCTGGTGGCTCATGTCTTAAAGAAATACAAAAAAATGTACTCAGAAGTACAGATCAAACCTTATGAAGGGCTTTATTCATGTAAAATGTGTGTGAACTGGGGTTGACTTTTTTTAACAAGGAAATAATAATATAATGGAGTCACAGATCATTTTAAGATGTACATATAAGAATAAGAGAAAAGGTGTGTAAAATGCAAAAATATTTTTGATAGACCTTAATATATTATTGACAAAATGATGATATATCATTAAAATAGTCTCATTATTATTATTATTATTATTATTATTATTATTATTACTGAGTGAGAAAGTAACATATGAACAGAATGATGAATGCATAAAGCCTAATATACTCATCATGACGATCAAGACTGATAAGAGTATATCAGGTATATGTGTGACAGCTAGATGGTGATGGGGTTTTATAAAATCAGTGCATAGCCTTGTAGGTGGCGGCCCAATTAGAAATACATTCAGTTTGGGTAACTCGGTCTGTTCAGAGAATTTCCAATTGATAACTTATTTGGTACAGGCAGAGTATTGATCATGAAGAGGTTTATCTTGCAATCGTTTCTGCATTTGGCCCATTGCATTTGCTTTTACCTTGTTTTTTAAGTTTTTTTTGCTGCTGCTGCTGCTACAATAAGTGTTGGCTTACTTCTCTACTTTGCCCACTTGGAATTCCCTTTTGCATTTGTTGGCTTTGTTTATCAAGGAATAACATTTCTTATTTCTTACATGTTCTTTGACACAGATCGCTATCCAGTCTTCTGTAGTTTCTTGCTATCATTGAAGATCAATTGTTGTTTTGTAAGACAGTTCTATTATGTTGTCACACAGGAAATGACACACTTTATAGGAAATGAATAAAACACTTCTGAAATGCTAATTAACTCATTTATTTAGTTGAAAGAGACAGCATGTCGATGAATGACTCTTTCTAATATAATCTCTAAATTTATGATCTTAAATAAGTGATAATCAGTAGGAGAAATATCAGGTGAATATGGAGGATGAGGCAAAATTTCAGAATTCAGTCTATGCAGCTTTTGCACAGTTGAGTGATTATCATGCAGTTGTGTGTTGTTGTGCAGTAAAATTGGGTCATCCCTATTCACAAGTCTAGGATATTTCTTTTTCAATGTTTCATGCATACATTCAATTTCTCTACAATATGAGGTTGCTTGTTATTGTTTTCCCTTGAGACAAGAATGAATAATGAATTACCCCACTGAAAGACCACCATACAATAACTTTTAACATTTTAGGGTGCAGCAGACGTTTTGGGTATTGTTTTGGTCATTCCCTTGCATCTAACCAATTGGTCTCTTACTGTTGTCAAAGAGTATCTATTTCTCATTGCATGTAATGATTTGATGCAAAAAATGATTCTTTTTCTCAGTTTCTACTCATACAGTAAAAGATTACTTGACATTGTTTCATTGTAATCCTTTTCATTGGGCTTATGAATAACAATATATTGAAAGAAAAATTATCTGGGAAGATAAAGAGAAGGAATAAGTACAGATTTTTTTATATATGTACTAAGGAGGTTACTTCGTTAGAATACCAGATCAACAACCAACCAAAAAATGCATCATTTCATGTGTGACAACCTACTAGTTGAACAAATCTTCTGCCTTCTTCACAGCTGGATACATCCAGCCGATTCACATAGGCATTACGATGATGCATGCGGTGCAAATGAGAAGCTTTCTCACTGAAACATTTTACAGTATTAAGAAGACTTTTCAACTCATTGTCATCTTTTGCAAAATGTTTGAGCGATTAATATAGAAGTGATTAAATACTTTGTTGTTTATTTTGTATCCATAGTTATTACTGTTTAGTTTATGTGAAAGGGTGATTAGGGATAGACAAAACAGGAGAGTTGACATGGAGTCTCCTTGAAAAACTTTGTCATTGGATATTCAAACAAATGAAAATGGCAGTGCCTTTTGTGTGATATGGTATAATATGGTTTTCTACAGTCCCATGATATATTTATGTGAATTTACTATCACTGAGGGGACATTGTACATTGCCAAAGACTTAAGGATCCAAGAGTGTGGCACACTATCAAAGGCTTTAAAGATCCAAGAGTGTGGCACACTATCAAAGGCTTTACAATAATGTATCCAGGCTGTGCTGTGATTTCTATCTTTTTTCCTGCAATTTTCAAGGATCATTTTATTTATCAATAGTTGATTTTTGCAATGATATGAACCGTTTCAGCTTTTTTTCTGTTTCAGGAAAAGAATGTTGTTTTCATTAAGAAAAGAGTAAGTATAGTCAGTCAATACAGACATGATTAATTTATATATGGTGGACAGACAGGTTCTTGGCCTATAGTTTTTTGGATCATCTTTTTCACTATAGTTTTTTGGATCATCTTTTTGGTAGAAGATATGTAATACCATCAGTGATCCATTCTAGAATTTCATTAAAATTATTCATTATCATTGATAAAGTTTGTGCAAGGGTCTTATGGATTGATGACAGATGATAGAACCAAAAGTTGGGTACCTTACAGTTTCCTGGGGATTTCCATTTTTGGGATATTTTTAAAACTTGCTTTACATTATTCTTGGTTATATTTTTTCATTCTTGTGCAGGTTTATCCTTCATTCTTTTTTGTTCTCTTTTGATCCACTCTGCATTGGGATTATATTCCTTTGAGCTGCTCAAAATATTCTCTGAAAATCTTTGTATTTATTCAATAGATGGCAGCTTTTGACTTCTATAAGCTCTTTTTTTTCCAATTCCCTGTAGAATTTATTGAGGTCTGTTTTCCTGCCTTACTGTTTGGTACAATCTTTTACCAAGTCTTTTATCCGAGACCTGAGGTAAAAGGAGATTTTATATAAAAGTTATTGAGTATGTTACATTGAAAGACTTTTTCTGAATATGTGAGCGTTACTCATAAGAGACAATCTTGTGTAACTCAGATAGTGAGATGAGGGTTGTTATTAATATTATTATTATTAATAATATTATTATTGGGTTAACATAGTGATATAATGGAATATGCGTACACCTGTGTTCCCCCTCACTGGAATATGATTGGCTGATGTCCGTCATAAATACTGATGGACGTGTAGGTATGACAGAGTCAGAAGAGCCTTAGTCTGAGAACTAAGTCCATAACAACGCCCATTGGACTACGCCATTGATCTACACTTCTTACCTGTGACTATGACACGTATCAGTCGATTACTGCTACCGTATTCTACTTGGTTATAGTAGCCAAAACCACTTAGCTACTTCATTCAAGTATATCCCTTTCCGGGACATATCACATAGATAAGTCTTGAAATGGGATTTGGAGTGAAAGTATAAAAAAATGAAAATGCTTTTGATACACTCTAATATATAAAAATAATATTAATAATATTGTTGAGTCATAAATAGTCTCTATAAGTGTACATGATATAAGCATTGGTGAAAAGTTCTGTAAAAAGTGAAAATACTTTTGATACAGCCTAATAATGATATTAGTCACATGACAGCTTTGGAGTAAAAGTCTATAAAAAAATTTAAATAATTTTCATACACCCTAATATCTTAGCGGGGATTTAAAAAATCATTATTAATTCAACGCATTCATAATGTACACAATAGTATTGCCGTTTCCATCTGCAAAACAATATTCCCTGTTCCTTTGGAAGGAATGTCTGAAACTGATGTGCGTTACATTTTTTTCATTTTGAACATTTCACTCTGATCAATGAAACTACAGCTGCTCCATCTGTTAATGAATCAATTCGTCTATGAGTCAGTAGAAATCCTCTTCATGTAAAAAATATAAAGAAACCAGAATTCACTCAAAATGCTGTTCCCCACATAGCATTCAGCAGAAAAAAATCCATATATTAACGCTGTAGTATCTGCCTACCTTCTTGCATAAGGTGTGCATGACAGTGGAAGAAAAAAATTATCAAAGAAAGCTTCACCCACTTTAAAAGATCAAAGGGGTAAAGGAGTAATAAAACTCAAAAACAGAAAATCTGTTTATGTCTTGTTTCCATCTTCATCCTTTCCCCAATGCTCTTTTCCTCCAATTTTCATTTTATCGAAGCTCTTTTACTCACCCTATACTTTTCTACTGTCAGACATTTTCTTCATCCTTCCCTGTCTGGTTTTTCCAAATTCTGCTGTCATGTAGGAATGATAGTCAATTATTGGCTATATGTGTACACAACTTTTCATAAAGAACATAAACATTACACTGATCTCACACAGATGTGCACAGATATTACACTGATCACCAGCAGAGAGCTCTCTGCTGTCAGGCCTTTTCTTCATCCTTCCCTGTCTGGTTTTTCCAAATTCTGCTGTCATGTAGGAATAATAGGCAGTTATTGGCTCTATGTGTACACCACTTTTCATAAAGGACATAAACATTACACTGATCCCACACAGATATGCACAGATACTACACTGATCACCAGCAGAGAGCACGGAGGCTACATTGATCATCAGCAGAGAGCACAGATACTATACTGATAATAGGCACAGACACTACACTGATTATCAGTAGAGAGCACAGATACTTCACTGACCATAGACAGAATGCACTGATACTATACTGATTATCAGCAAAGGGCAGAGTTACTAGCAGAGAGCATGGATACTATATTGAGCACAGGCAGAGTCCATATTCCCATTTTTTCTGGGTATCTTGCTAGCAGGTTTCTAATGTCAGAGCAGCTTTCTCTTTAGATTGCTCTCCTTTAAAGGTTATTTCTTATGAAAACATGAATGAAAACTAAAACATTTTTGATATTTTCGATCGCATTTTTTCATTTAACGTGAAAATCTTGTTCTGAAAAATAAACCTTTTAAATGGCACCTCACATAATTTCCCCCTTTTGGGTTTCACACATATGCAAACTTACAGATAACAGAATTATTTTGTTATATTATTTACACAAAAACCAAAGGCACACAGGGGCAGTGTTCTTGGGTTTTCCCCCTGAATAGATCCACCAGACTGACCCTAAGCTTGCCATTTTACACTAACTCCTACCTTCTGTCTTGTTTTGTTTTCATTTTCTTTGATTTTTATTTTTTCTGTTATCTTCTCCATCTTTCCTTCTTTCTTCGACTTTCAAAGTTCCCCACCAAATGAAACCATTTGATTGTGCTGTGGTACCATATAGCAACAGTTGTTACAGAAAATCTCTCAGATAATATTTCATCTTATGAATGTAGCAAACTAGCAGATGACATCTGTGACCTATATGTGAAAACACTTTTTATACTAAAGTTCACCCAATGCAAACTTTTATAGCCTTGTGTGGCAACAAGTCTAGGTGAAGGAAAACTCTAAATTCAAAACTGTATGTAGCTCTAGTGAAGCACATACCATTCAGCTAAGGAAAGAATCATTCACATTGACTTGATGATCCTGACTATATTTGACTCCTTTTATGGTTTTCACATACAGGTGACAGATGTGCAATTAGACAAGTTTTATTAAATTCAAATCTTTAATTTTTTATTTGTATTTTTTCAATTTTCAAATAAGTTGTTGCACATCTGGATCAAATTTGTGGATAAACTGTCCAAAGTTGATTTATTTCTCCTGCTTTGGATTGAGTACTTTCAAGTATCTCACTTAATGTTGTTAGTATGCAGTTCAACTTAGAGGTTACTGAGTGGGATTGTTGTAAGGGAAAAGTTGGAAGTAAATATTATGAGGATATGTAGAATAGATATTCATTGTTTTTGGACTTGAAAATATTAAGATTGTCAGGGTCATGGATGTAGCCGTTTGTTCCATAAAGTAGCAGTTCTGGAGAAGAGTCTGTCTGAATGAAAGTCACTCCTTAGTAAAGGAGCACAAATCAAGAGCATTAACATGACAACTTCCAGTTTGACACAGGAAATGAAAAGGCATGTTATGCTCATGACAAACTTTCAGGACAACTGTGATTTCTTGAAAGTGGCAAAGGGATCAGGAGCAATGACAGGTGACTTTGTGCAAATCCCACACTAATGCACACAAAGTTCACATCATCTGTAATCATCTTGGGTTTAATAGGCAATGAAAAATCATGTCCTTCTAACTTTTTCATATCTGCATGGTTTTGTAGCCAAATGATAAATGCTATTTTTAGTGGATACTCGTATTTGAATAGGAGCTCTGTTTATTTATTAATCAAAAGATCTATGACAGGAGAGCCTGATTGACTGCTGTTCATGGCCAAGTTGGTTAAGGTGTGCCGGGCTTACTGGTAGCTTCCTCTACCCTGAGGGATGCAGATTCAGAGAGTGCAAATTTTTCTTTAATAAGATTTTTCAAACATTCAGGCCAGTTGACAAAAATAAATAAATATACTGTTTAACAAAGTGCCTACTCAGATATGAGTATCTACTAAAAATAAGGTTAAAATGATAAAAATCTGTTAGATTAATAAAAAATACATTCTAATATCTCTCTCTCTCTCTCTCAATATATATATATATGTATAGTAGGCAGATGAAAGAAAAGACTATTACTACTACTAGTAATAATAACAATAATATTTGTTGTATATTATTAAGCCAATTTATTATTAGTGTCATAAAAATATAAAAAGATTACACCATATAGTAAAATGATAAAAATAAGTAAGTGCTCAAAGTTGTGAAGAGTATTCCTATATATATATATATATATATATATATATATATATATATATATATATATATATATATATAGTTAGTACACAATAAAATCCAAAATTACATCATATGGGGAATAGGCTTATTTCAACACCGGTATAGACTGAGTTTGTGTCAGAATTAGAGTCCAAAATTACTTCATATAAGGTCTTGGATCCACTTGAATTATCTACCAATGGATTTATTACCTTTACTATATATATATATATATATATATATATATATATATATATATATATATTACTGCAGTCTTCAAATATGACAGCTCCTTTAATGGACTATATACACAACACTCTGAAGATTGCTTTGAGGCATGAAACTTACAACCATTATGTAGTACTGATTTTTATGTTCACACTATTCTCTCTCTCTCTCTCTCTCTCTCTCTCTCTCTCTCTATATATATATATATATATATATATATATATATATATATATATATTAGGTTGGTGCAAAATTAATTTCGTTTTCTAACATATGTTACTATGCGAGAAAACGAAATTATTTTTGCACCAACCTAATATATATATATATGTGTGTGTGTGTCTGTATGTGTGTGAATATACATTGCATATCTTTATTTAAAAGAGCGTGGGATAAGTCAGTCTGAATATCATGTTTTTTTTTTCTGGTATTCTAACTAAAAATGTTGATATAAAGTGGGGGTCATATTATGGTAAAATTTTTCAAATTCCCTTTCCACCAAATAAACTGCTATTGTTCTCTGGTCAATTACCTAATTTTACTTATTTTGTTTGATTTATTTTACTTATGCTTTTTTTCTTTATTTTTTTTTACATAGCTTAATGTTTCATCAAATACAATAAATTACTGTGTTGAGACTTTTCAGTAATTTTTCTTTTTTAGTTATTTATTCTCAGAGTAAAAATTTTAACAAAACTATTGCCAATAACAACCCATTTTTTCACCACTCTGAGAATAATCTTTCATCAAGAATTTTTATTTTTGACATAATTTGTATGTCATTCTTTTTTAGTGATACAATTATTTTGCATTGTGTTGGCCTTCCCTACATTTGATGATTGTGAATTTGTGTTTTTTCTATTCAGTTGCACTGTCAATGAGTCGATTTCAAGATTCACAGAAAGATTAACTCCTTTTCTTTGCTTTTCCTCTTAAAATGATAATCTCTTTTCCATGTGACATGTTGTCAGTTACACCCATTTTTAAACTTTTGAGAGCATTTACTAAGTTTTAAAATGCTACAGTAGGTGACACAACAGTGAAAGAAATGAAGTATTAGAAGTAACCTCAAGTATTCTTAGTATTAATGTATACAGTATTATTAATAGTATTATTCACAGTATTATCAGCATTAGTATTCACAACATTAAAAGCAGTAGTATCCCCAATATTATTAGCAATAGTATTCATAAAATTAATAGCAGTAATATCCCCTCTATTATTAGCATTTTATTCATAGTATTGTTAGCAGTAGTATTCACAGTATTAGCAGTAGTATGAGTATTACTATCAATAGTATTCTTAAAATTATCAGCAGTAGTAATCATAGTATTATCAGCTGTAATATTCTCAACATTATCAGCAGTAGTATTCATTATATTATTAGCAATAGTATTCCAAATATTATCAACAGTAGTATTCATAGTATTATTAGAAATAGTATACAGAACATTATCAGTAATAGTATTCACAGACTTATTATCAGTGCTATTCATAGTATTATTAGAAATAGTATACAGAACATTATCAGTAATAGTATTCAGTCTTATTATCAGTGCTATCCTCAGAATTATTAGCAGTAGTATTCATAGTATTATTAGCAGTAGTATTCAGAACATTATCAGTAATAGTATTCAGTCTTATTATCAGTGCTATCCTCAGAATTATTAGCAGTAGTATTCATAGTATTATTAGCAATAGTATTCTCAACATTATTTTCAGTGGCATCCTCAGTATTATCAGTGGAATTATTCACAGTAATATAAGAAATACGGTAAAAATGCTGTGTAGAAATTATATTGAAAATGCATTTTATAGGAAGCTGCACATGTGGTATTACATTTGGATCTTAAATAAAGTTGGGAGTTGGAATAAGTGGTGAGGTTGGGGAAATCTGAGGAGAGGATAGAACTTGTCTAGCATATTTGAATGAAGGAATGGCATGTAAACATATCGCAAATTATTTAACAAACTTTATAAAGTGTCAACTCCAGTTGTTATTTATCATGACCTGTGCAAGATGTGCCTACACATGTCAGTTGCTGAGTAGACAACAGACAAGCAGAACATTAACTGCCCACAACGGTTAAGAGAGCAGAGGAAACCATTTGGTTTCAACAGATACATAAAGATACCACAGGCCTGCTTGTTTTCCCTTTGGGAAATATTTCATGTAAGCCTTTCTCACTTTTTACCTCCTTCCCATTTTTTGTTGTGTACATATGTTATAATTTCTCTATGTGGGACAAATTTGTAATAAGTATGTATATATCAGTATAAATCTCTTTGAAAACAATGCATGTTTTATTAAATAATCAAACTTACATAGGTCATGTGGTCATTACCATACACAACAGGTCATATGATCTTCACAGTACACAATTAACAGGTCATGTGATCATCACCGTACACAATTAACAGCTCATGTAATCATCACAGTACACAACAGGTCATGTGATCATCACAGTACATAATTAATAGGTCATGTGATCATCACAGTACACAATTAACAGGTCATGTGATCATCACAGTGCACAATTAACAGGTCATATGATCTTCACAGTACGCAGTTAACAGGTCATGTGATCATCACAGTACATAATTAATAGGTCATGTGATCATCACTATACACAATTAACAGGTCATGTGACTATCACCCGTACACAATTAAGAGGTCATGTGATTATCACCTGTACACAATTAACAGGTCAAGTGATTATCCACAGTACACAATTAACAGGTCATGTGATTATCACCTGTACACAATTAAGAGGTCATGTGATCATCACCCGTACACAATTAACAGGTCATGTGATTATCATCCGTACACAATTAACAGGTCATGTGATTATCATCCGTATACAACTGGCACATCATGTTCACATTCCTGTACTCTAATGTAAACATCTGGGAAAAAAACAGAAGAATAGAAATGAGAGAAACATTCTGAAGTGTGCAGATTTGTACCAGATATAGATTTACTTCCTACTCAAGATGATTTTTTTTACAGAACTTTTTATAATTGCAACAGCCTAGAATAATCAAGAATAAGATTAGTAAAAATAATAATAATAATAATAAAGCGTGATTGGATCTTTGGCTTTATGGGTAGCACATATAAGTGGAAATAATGATATTTTTTGTTTTTAATCAATTCACCCCAAGCAATGTGATAATACCACTAAGACACAAGGTGCCAGTGGGAGTGAAAGAGTATGAAAAGATTTTAGAAGAAACCAGAGACCCAATCCTAAACAGGATACAAGGGATAAATTTCTACTTCTGCTCAAAAGACTGGAGAGGAGTGTGAACCAGACAATAGGTAAACCTATTTACTCCTATTGAAGAAAAATAAATAGTAAATAAAATTTAGAGTTTAGACAGAGATTTTAACAGTATAGACTAGAAGGAACTGGAAGCCTAATCCTAAACAGAAAACAATATACCTGTTCAAAAGACTGGAGAGGAGTGTGAACCGGACGATAGGTCTACCTATCTAGTCCTATTGAGAAAAAAATAAAATAAATAAATAGTAAATAAAATTTCAGAGTTTAGGTGTAGATATGAGAAATATAGAGTGTAAGTAGACTTTAGAAGGAACCAGAAAGCCAATAAAAATGTTGACTTTCCACACTACTCTAAACAAAAGGTTTGAAAGGAAACTACGATTGATATGAGAAAAGGCAATAGCAGTTAATGAAATTTAAATTTTAAGATTTTACAAATTTCAACTGACAGTAATGTTAACTATTTGGTCAATGAATACCAAATATTTCATGTATAGGAAAACATCTAATTTCACCTTTACCGTTAACATATAGCACAAATGCACCTCAGATCATATGTGACAGGAAAGCAAGAAGCTGTTTTTCCCAGGCAAAAAGTGCAAGTCAAGAAGCTGTTTGTATGAAGTTTTTGGCAACAGTTCTACTAACTTACACAAAAAATAATTATTCAGAATTTAGAGAATTTAAAAAAATATTAGACAGAAAAGATAAACAGACGATTTTGCCATTTCAATCAGCGTTATATACAAATATTTACTCTCTCAATCTGTACTGATCTATCTTTTTATCTCACTCTTTTTTCTTGAAGTCTAGAAATTTGATGGTTATTCACGTGGAAAGTAGAAATGATGAACTTCTAGCCAATTTTGTTGGTTTCACTTTGCACTAACACCCTTGGAAAAGGCAAGAATTCATTCCTCCTCATGAATCCAGCTAAGAGTAGATTGGATTTTATAAGTCTTCTCTGGCAGTGAATATTGGATAGTTTCCTTAAAGATGATGAAGAGACTTGAGGTAACAGAGATGTGATTCTCCAAATGGATGCTGAGACTACCGCAGATGTAGCATGTAAGCAATGAAGAAGTCTTAAGGAAAATAGAAACAAAAACACGCTTATACACAGAATCAGAAAGAGACTACTGAAATTTCTAGGGCATGTAATGAGGAAGGAGAGCTTGGAGAATTTGATACCAACAGGACATATCAAAAGGAAAAGGGACATGGAGAGAAAGCAGAATATTTATCTGACCCGCTTTTGTGAATTGATAGTAGAATGTTGGGTGTGAGGGATGATAAAAAAGCAAACATTACTAAGAACTACAAAGTATAGGAAATTATAGAGAGTTATGGTTACCCATGTTCTGAAAGGATATGGCATAGAGAAGATGAAGAAAATAAGAAGAAGTGGTAATAATTCTTGGAGAATGACATCTCTGAATTCAAACCTATATAAAAGGCAAGAGATAATCCTTTATCTTTCCCAAGAAGTCATGGCAGTTCACAGATAATCACTTGTGGAGAGCCATAATTTATACATTCTGAAAGGACATGGCATTTACAAAAATATTGTAGTTTAAATAACAGCAGACTTACTTAATGGCATATTAGAAGATAAAATAGTGTCATTTGCTTTCTAACTGAAATGATATTATATTTACTAGACTATGTATTGAAAATGGCTGAAATAATGACATACTTAGAGGCTGAAATAACAATACATTTGTTTAGTTGCTGAAATAGTGGCAATAAATAGTGAAAAAAAGTAGCTTCCCTGTGTCTTTTCCATAAATACTTTCACAGTAACTGTTCTGATAATCTTTCCTCAAGATGACAGAGATGTCATTTTTCTGGTAGACATGGGATGCTTTTCATTTTTCAAGTGTGTATTTCATATTTGTTTTTGTGTCAGGATGAATGTTTATTTGGGTGAGGGCTTTGGTTGAATTTTTGTTATTAATTACCTTGTTCCACATTAATTTCATCCAGTTAACTGATGTTCCTGCCATGATTAAGGACTGTGTTTTTTTTATTACTAACACTATTTTGTTTAATTGCTTGTATATAAAATTGTAATCATTGAAAATATTAATTGGAGTTTCATTTTTAAAAAAAAGTTAGTTTTATTCCTCTTGTCTCCACCACAAACAAAATGGAAATATGGGAACTACACTATTTACATTATTTGGACTATTGTCCTCATCTTTGTTGCCATATTTATCACAACGTTTTGGCCATTGTATGCTGCAGCCTTCTTCAGGTGGTTGGAATATTGAACTGAACCCTTTATTTTGCTCACTGGGGTAGACTGTTCTAGTTCCACATGCCATGTCTAATGGATGTCATTTATCAGTTATCTCTTGTTAATTCCCCTTTCCAAGTTCTTTACTGACTTAACCAGGTATTGAACTCACACTCTTTGAGTCCTGTCACTGGATCTAACTAACAGCTTTATCCACTATGCCATGTGTCCTTGAGGCCAAAATGTTGTAATAAATATGACAACAAAGATGAGGATGATAGTCCAAATAATGTAAATAGTGTACATAATACCTCATCTCAGAAATATAGACAGATATATGGGAACTAGTTAGGACTTCATAGTCTGAGGTATGGTGGCTGTAGTAAGAATGGTAAGTAAGAATATGTTGTTTTAGTATAAGAAATACTGTTTTATGTTTGGGGCAGTAATTGTGGCTCACTAAGAATAAGATAAAACAGATTGAATACCCGCCTTCCCCTACCCACTCTTTTGGCCTTGTACCACATTTTTATATTTTTCAAAATAAATATTACCTTCTTTTATGGTACTTAGACTTTATGAATTTAAGTGCAGTATTAGATTGGCAGCAAGGTCTCATCAATTTACAGCCAATGCAGTGTCAATCCTTATCTTGTCTTCTTAATTTAATTAAGATGATTATCACTCTTTGGTCTACTTTGGCTTGATGGCCACTTAGAGGCATCACTTCATAGAGTGATGAAAGTGATCAGTCATACAGTCAGTCAGCTTTCAGGAGTCAAACTGAGCAGTAGCTTTTTAAGCATGGGTGAAGCCTTTGATTCACCTGATTGGAGTCTAAATCTGCCTTCCTTGGCTCATTCATATCTGGAACCCTAAGTATGTCTTCTCCAGATATACAGATAAATCTCAAGCAGACCTATTTCTCTTTAGGAATTATTATAAGTAAAGACCTCTCTTTTCGTTTCCTTATTACACTGCTTGTTGTGGAAATATGTGTTGAAGTTTCTCTGTGGGATAAATATAAATATGTATGTATAATTTTGTGCACGATTTAGTAGTATAAAACTTTCTTTGAGAACAAAGCATGTTTGTCATTCCTCTTCCTTCCAGCTATTCTGTTCTGTCTGTGAAATAAAGTGTTGTTATATCATGGATATGATAATTCCCATAATGGGAGTACAAATGGGAGAATATTCATTTCTTTTGTAGTGCACCCATTAGTAGATATGTTGCTTAATGACTGAAATAAAGGCATATTTACTTAGAGGCTGAAATAGCAACATATTTGTTTCTGGCTTCTGTAGCTGTTGCTGTACCCAAGTAAAACAACTGGCATTTTTCAAGTTTTTAATTTTTTTTAGTTTCTTAAGTTCTCATCAATTCAAAGACTGCAATGACACCATCTTCTGTTATTGTTATCATCAGTGTATAAAAAATCTTCTAGTATCAATATTAATTCTTAGACTTGCTTGGTGGATGGTGTTTGCCTGAGTATTCAGTATCTTGATCCCATTAAATGCAGAGATTTTGAATAGAGATTTTCGAAGGACGCTGACTGCCATTTCTAAGTATTATAAATATGTCTGTGCTTTTTTCATTCTCATTTCTTGCTAAAGTGATTTCATTAACTGATAAGAAGTCATTATGATCAGGTGCCTAGCAAAGAAGAGATTTGCTGATGTTTTAGCAAATTGGTCATTAATTGAAACATGGAGAAAGCTTGGAAGATATTTGTAATTATCACTCAATATGGATATTTGTAAGCAAGCAATGGTGTAGATATACACAAATCATATATATATATATATATATATATATATATATATATATATATATATATATAATTATTTCTGTTGAGCTCTTAGGGGAGAAAATCTGAGTTTGTAAACAGTGACTATTACTGCTACTAATGTAATACTCTTTGATAAAACGAATTGAGTTCTCTCAGTCACTGGTATGTGTATCTAAAAATAAATACACTTAAATTCAACTTCATCCCTGCCGTGTGCCAATGGCTTAGGGGTAGATTCTCCAACTTGCATCAATTCAGCTGGGTTTCAATCCTAGTTAGTGGCAACCGGACATCTAGCCATACTGATGAGCTGTGATACAGTGAAACAGTCTGTCTGTGGATGAATATATATATATATATATATATATATATATATATATATATATATATATACACACATTTCATTAAAAGCAACTGACAAGGTATTGCAGTTAAGCTTTTTATTTAATTTTTCTTGTATTCTTGTAATTTTCTTCTTTTCAGGATATAAATTATGTAGAAATTGTTGAAATATTTTGTATGTCCAAGCATTATTAGCTATACTTTTAGCTATTATCAAGGATGATTTTAATTTTACTTTTAACTCAATGTATGGATTGTTTTATGTATGTATCTAGAGTTATAGGAATGTTTTATTTTCCAAACATAGTCAGCATATTGTGGCCATGTTCATAGTTGATATTATTGAGTGTTAGTTTTTCTTTTTTATGAATAATGCTTCCATTTCTATATAATTTATGACCTGAAAAGAAGAACTTAACTGCAGTACCTTGTCAATTGTTTTTAATGAGACTTGTATTAAAGGGAGATTGCTGCCCAAGTACACAATTTTTTATATATATATATATATATATATATATATATATATATATATATATATATATATATATTGTGTATTTAGGCAGCAAATTCTCTAGGCATGTCTGATTGAATAAATTACAGGCTTTAATGTGTGCATGACCATGACATAACCTAGAGAGAAAAAAATCCGTAATGCATAATAATTTTCACATTCTAATGAACACTCAGCACATTGTCAACCATTCTGCATTTAAAAGCGTAATGAAAAAATTATGGTAATGGATAACAACACACAACTTTGTATAAATATTTATATTAATGAACAACATATAGTTTTGTATTACATGCACCCCTGAAGATGATGTTGGAAAAAGATTGAAAGTACTTGGGAAATGAAAATAAAAGAAATTTCAAAAGCTATAGCACATTTCTCTCATCCTTTAACATCAATACATGGAAGGTTATTTGTGAGTATGAACAGATTTTGTTAAAAATTAGCAGACATAATGCCTGTAATTAATTCAACCAGACATATATATATATATATATATATATATATATATATATATATATACTGTGTATTTAGACAGCAAATGTTCTTTAATGTAAATACTATTAAAAATGGCAGACATTTTGTGGCAATTATTTTTTTATTGATAGACTTAACCAAGTTCTGGATAATCTTTCTCATAGAAGGATGAAATTCCATTAGAAATTTTTCAGAGCTCATTCCAGAAGAAAAGTACAGGAAATATGGTCAAAGTTTTTGACTTTCTTAATTATTAGGTTTGGTAGAGACAATTGGCAAGTTGAGTAAAATTTTGAAATGGTTTAACAATGCTATTTTTTAAAAAATAAGCTGCTAGAATTATGTAATGAAAGTGTATGGAACACATTTTGGAATGAATGTTGTAATGTAACCGAAGAGTGTTGTGATGTGATTTTTTTTTAATATACAATTATAATTGTTTTTATTTATTGATGGTTGGTTTTGTTGTATGAATATTGCCTATTTCCTGTATTTTTCTTCTGAAATAAATTTTGGAGAAAATTTTTTCCTTGTCTGAGAAGTATTATTCATAATTTGGAAAAGTTGATTATTAACATTAATTGACACAAAATGTCTGTCATTTTTATTGCCAACCAAATAATGAACAGAGGCAAAGCAGCTGTGCCCACAATTATAAATGTCCCACCTCAGGTCATATCTTCCTAGACAGATAAGGCAAACTAATTTGACTCCATATTTGCCTCTAACTCAATGTTAGATGACAAAGACCCCCTGCCAAGTTCCCACATTTCATTGAGCACAATCTCAGTAATATCATCATCACAATATGATGGACTTATCAAAGGCCTTGACTCTAAGAAAGCCACTGGTCCAGGAAAAATTCCAGTGGTTGTCCTTAAGAACATCAACCCAGAATTATCACCAATCCTAGCTAAATTATACAACTTCTGCTTAAAGGAGAAATCCTTCCCAAGCCTGTGGAAAGTATCAAGTGTATGCCTGGTCTTCAAAAACATGGCATGTGATCTTCCCCTACCCAGTACAGACTCATCAGTCTCCTTAGTATCATTAGCAAGCTTTTTGAGGTCATAATCAATAAGAGAGTCATCAAGCACCTAGAAAAGAACAACCTTTTCAGTGATGAGCAGTATGGGTTTTGGTCAGCCCAATCCACTGCTGATGTCCTAATGACCATCACTCACAGAATCAGTGGAGGGTCTTGATGACAAGCACACTTCAAGGACTACATCATTAGTTATCTCAAAGGCCTTTGACAAGGTGTGGCACAAAGGCTTACTACACAACCTCTGCAGTTATGGAATCACTGGAAAAGTCTTCTCGATCATAAAATCCTTCCTAACAGATAGATCCATGAAGGCAGTTATCAATGGCTCATCCTCCAGAATCCTAGAAGTCAACACAGGTGTCCCCCCACATCCCAGAGGTTACTCCTCAGACCAACCCTTTGTTTGATCTAAAACTCTCGAAGGTTAGAGTTTGGCTATTGATGTCTTCCAAATTTGTACAAACTACCCAATGCTGGTTACATTCAATGCTTCAGAGTCCAAAGCGAGTTACATTTCATTATTGCTAATCTGAACCTGAGCTACCACTAATCAGAATGAATGGAGGTGCTCTCGGGAAACACTGTACTTTGAAAAACTGTTGGGCCTCAAACTCACACCTGACCTCAAGTGGAACTCATGTATATGTATCATGCATTGCTAAGGATGCAGGTAAAATGAACAGCTCTCTGTGCTGCGCCAGCAAGTACCTGATTCCTCTTGTTATCCTCTACTTTTACAAGAGCCAGATCAGGCAAAAAATGGATTACTTTGTCATATTTGGACGGGAGGTGCCCAGACCTCACTCTACAGCCTTGATAAAGTTCAAAAC